>VWZO01018408.1:199037-303416 GCA_013396975.1 Bucco capensis | reverse complement strand
ACACACACACACACACACACACAGAGACTCCCTCTGACTGACGTTTGTACTTGTTATGGAGGAAGGACTCCGTGAATCAAACTCGTTTCTGGGTCACTGCTGCCACAGGGGGGAGCTGCTTTAATCCCCTGCCAAAACTGGCAGGGAGGGAAGGGGGAACGCATCGCGCTAACGGTACCGCACCACCGGGCCGCCAGACGCCCTTAGCGGGCCCGGCCGGGACAGCAAGAGCAGAGGAGCTCTGGCCTGCCGGCCTGAGTCTGGCCGCCCACTGCCCCGCGCTCCCCACTGCGCCGACCTGGCCGGGGCCCGGGCTTGCGCGGCCGCCCGGCTCCTGCCGCCTCCTCCCTTGTGTTCAGGCGGGCTCCAAAATGAGCAGAGAAGGCGACGCTGCGCGGCTGGCAGCTGGAAAATGATCCGTGTCTGCACCCAGGTCCCGCCTGTGGCACTGCTGGCCTTACCCTGCAACCTTTAACTCTTCTCTCCACCGAATTTAAGCCGATTTCACAACCAGGAATTACAATGCTGCACAGGCTCCCTATGCCATACGCACCGTTCAGTATTTTTCAGGCAGAAAAGCTGAGGCACCGAAGAGTTAAATGCTGTGGCCACATACACAGCACATAATTGCCAGGGCAAGAATAAAACGGCAGGGTCCCTATTCTCAGCCCCCAGCGTTATCCCTCCAGCTCCCTAACTTTGATACTTCTCAAAGACTAGAAAGAGCTAACCCACACTGCGATTCAGTTCACGTCTTTCTAGCAGGAAACGAAATTATCCCAAATTGGCACCAAATTACATACTAAACTTCCAATTATCAAGAAAAGTATGTTTGAATGCAGATCTCTTTCTTCTCCACATAAAAGGCTTTACCTCATGCCATGCACCTGTGCTCCCCTAGTGAAGGAGAACTCCCCCTTTGGAGCAGAATTCCTGAGCAAATACAGTATGAGGCAATAAAACACCATGGAGAAGACTCAACATAATCTTTGGACACGGTATTAAGGTAATCTGTGGAAAGTAATCCCCATAGTATGCAAACACAAATTATTGCAGCCTCCACAGCAATATTAGTCTGCCAAAGAATCACACCTTAGTTCAGCTGAGAAATTGGCTTGTTACTCATCCATGCAAACCAAGTCATTTATCCTGTCGTCTCACCCACCTACCTACCCGATAATGAGGTGGTACTGACATTGTTACACATCCTAAAGAGTTGTACTTCACTACAAAAATAACCTTTTCCTCCTCTAAGATATTTTTTCACTGTGAAAACAAGACAGTCCTCGTTTTATTCTTAGAACAGCCTGGAGCATCGTCAGATTGGGGAGGCTAGGACTTTGATTCTCCTTGTTTTCATCTACATGAAAATAAGAAAGCACACTATCTCTACATTTTCCTGCACTTACCTATCCAGACCTGTAAAGACACCTGATGGAGTAGCTTGGCACACATCAGCACTCTAGCTAGACATAGCTCCACTGATGCCATTCATATTGACAGGATCAGGGCCCCAGCTTTTGGCCACTCAGGGTACAGGCACCAGGCACCTGTGATGACCTGTGTGACACACCAGCTCACATTATCTGATAAAGAGTGCACTTATTGCCAGAATTACATTCATGCACCCATCACCTAACCCCTTAGCTTCTAGTAATCTCAAGAACTAATCTTCTTTACTGCCAAAGGTGTCAGTGACTGGAGACTGTTTTGATCTGTATATCTAAAGAGCTCGTGCCCACTGCTGTGCTATCATATAGCTTGGGTCAGAGGTTTTTCACTCAATGCTCTGCAGGCTCATTGACTTAAGAAATATAATAGCTAATCAAGATTAGTAAAGTTGGCATATACAGCCAAGTTTAAGTTCCATCTTGTTTTTGGAACCATTTCTCCAGGAAGCCATGCAAGGCCATACATGTAGGAACAGAACGTGAATGTTTGCAGAGTCATGAGCTGTGGTTTAGAAAGTAGGGACTAAAAATGCTATCTCAGTCCCTGGAGAAAACTTAGACATGAGCCCTCTGTGCTGTAAAGCAGCTAGGCCAGTCTTTGTAAGGAAGGTAAGGCAACTGGAACAAAGATGCTCTTTTGTCTCTGTGTGACTGAGACTGTCCTGGAATAATGTACTCATGTTTTAAAAGGAAACATTGAAAAATTGAAAGGCTAGTCACTGGAAGAATTATTTTGGAAGTTACTGGAAAACACAAAGAAAAGGAACATCCTGTACTACCTCAGCACTACAGGTATGAAGTAGTACATGAATATAGCTCTGGTCAAAAAGGAAGAATATAATAGAGCATACCAGAGCCACTGGATCATTAATAGAGATCAGTGCTAAAAAAAGGTTCTCTATATGATCTAAATAAAGCAGTGAGTTGTTCACTGCAGAATCAGCTTTAGCAGCTTAAGACACCATTCTGACTTCTGCTTGAGAATATCAGCAGCAGACACCAGAATGAGCTGTAGGAGTGATCCTCACTTGCTTCTCTACAAACAGTACCCAGCCCAACCTGGCAGAGCAGGCAGGCTGCCTGCCATGGCAGAGGATGCTTAAAAGCAAGCCAAGTGGGGCAAAGAGAGAAATCTGAACTCTGCATTCAACATCTAACCACAGCCTGACTCTAACTAGGAACCAAAACAAGAGAGACAGTCTCACAGAAGGCTTCTGCTACCTCCACCTGCTAAATTTCAAGTTGATGAGTAAAATTCTGCTACAGGTGGAATAAGTAGAAGTTTTGACACAGGCATCAGTGGAACCAGGACTTCAGCCTTCATCTCTGATAGCTATTTACCCCCCTCAGCAAACCAGGCACTTAGTTGCAATACATAATGTCATTAGACTCTGTGTCACACTCAGTCATCTTTCTATCAGTATTAAGACTCTTTCCAGGAGCACTCAGAGAATAGACTTGGAGTTAGGCTTTGTACTAACACACAGACTTCCCTTTTCCAGAGGCAAGAACTTTGTGAGAGGTGTATGTATTGCAGAGAGATAAAATAGATACACAGTCAGGCCAAATCCTGCTGTAGTCTATTTTGTCTCTAGTTGGTCTGCTCATATGAGCAAGGGGAAGAAAAAAGATTTTGACTCATGCATGTGTAAAACAATACCAGTTACAAATTGTCTAAGTGCAATATTTTTAACTCCTGCAGAAATAAAACTTGCTTACACAGTTTCTGTATGGACCACAGAAGAATGGAATGGCCACAGTTTTGTCTAAACCAAGTACATCATTTATGGCAACACAGCACCTGACAACTTCACAATATTCTGCACAAAAAAGTTGGTGCTCTGTCTTTTTCTTCCTTCTCCTTCTCTACAAGTGCTGCATTTTGTCCTGTCTGGCTTAAGAAGGTCGAAAACATTGATCTTATATAGTATCTTATTTCTTTTTACTCTGAAGGTCAGATTTACAGCTGCCAGGATTGCTTGTGGGAGTGGTTTGGAGATTCACAGGCCACACTCCAAAGCTGTGCTCACAGCTTTGGGTTTAGAGTTCCTCTGTTTTATTGAAATGTAGCTGTTGTGAGAGGTCACTAACTGGGTGTATGAGCCAGTACCCCAGGAAGGAGAAGCTGTGCTATTAAGGGATGAGGATGGAGAGGGATGAAGATGAATCTTTTGAGCTGAACTTTGTATTTAAGAAGCTCTCAAACAAGGTGCTTGCAACAGAGAGACTGGTGGAGTCCTCTTAATGGCAGAGAAGTAGAGATGATAACACTCATTTTACGTGTGGGTAGGCAGGGGCATACAAAGGTTACATCACTTGCTCAAGTCACATGTTAAGTCAGCATTAAAACCAAGAATAGAAACCTAAAGTCATGCCTCTCAGTCCAAGGTTTCTAATGATTAAACTGTATCTTCTCCTTTGGCCTGGTCCATAGCACATTACCCAGTACAAAGTATACCTCCATGACATTTTGCACAGGTACCTTAAAGGATTTTTGTAAGCCAAACGCAATCACTGCACAGATATGCAACTACTGGCACAGTAAATTCATCTGAAAGTGAAGGGGGAACAGCTATGCCCAACAGGTAAAATCTACTCCATTCCAAAATCTAAAAGTAGAGCTACTGAAATTAAGTATTTCCCAATTATTCCACTTGAAAAGTGGAAGCTGACAGGACCCCAGGAGAACAAGAACCTCAAGGGAACAACTAGAAGCAGGCAGTTAACTTGCAGGCCTTCAAGTTAAGCCAGAGGTAGCTGATGCATCATCTTTAAGGTAAACAACAGGATTTTGTACATAATGAGGGAAGTAATTAGCAGTCAAGGTAATGCCTGCAAGGCAGAGGAAGAATGGGTTGTGAAAACCTCAGGCAAGTGAAAGTTTAGCAGCAGCAGATCAAATCTCAGTGAAGTATCCACGTGTGCCTCTCTGGCAGCTCATCAGGCAACATTAGGCTGGCTAATCTAAGGAAATGGTGTTTGTGCAGGCAGGAACCATGGAGTGAAAGGAAGGTGCTGTGACAAGACTCCTAGAAGAGTTCCAAAGAACCTGATTCTGTGATTTTCTGATTGCAGAGTGCATCCTGATAACTGGGTACTGAAAGTGGAGTAGTGGTACCAGTTTATTGGGGAAGTACAATAAAAATCTATTTCTTTCTGCAGTAATAACCTAGTGCCAAAATTACTTTAAAAATAAGACAACTTCAACTCTGAATCCTTAGGAGCCAGAAAAATACTAAGCTTTAAAAAAGATGATCAGTGGTAGAAATTGCTCTGAGCAGCTTGTGGTAACACTTCTAGGAAGAGCAGAAGCCTTGGAAGTAAATTCCCATGTGGCCTTTCTGGGTTCTACTTTGTACTTGATGGAATTGCCCTAGAGTTGCTTCTATTTGTGGTGTCTTCCAGATGTGAGGGCTCACAGTTCATTGAAATGCAATCTGTTTCCAGCCCATGAAACAGAGATCTGTCACAAGGGCCAGGAGATCACACACCTCCATGGCAGGGAACAGACCTAGCACAAGAAGATCTGCGTTGAAGAGCAGAGCTTGTTAAACATTCTGTTTATCCTCCACAGGTAGAGCTCCCTCTCCTCAGTTTACCAGCTTGAAATGCCCCTTTGGGGATGTACCACTCATCATTTTGTCAAAAGACAGTTTTTTCTCTAAATAGTTAGGAGTCCACTGATTTCAGATCCAGTTTACCAAACAGGACTCAGAACAAAAGCACAAAAAAAACCCTTTACACCTTAGGAGAAGCTGAGCCCTTTAACCTCCTTCCTTCAATTTGTCACCACAAACTAAAGGAGCAGAGGTCTGGGATAAAGAGGGCAGTTTATCCCATATCCCAATAGGCCACATAACCTGGCAGCAATGGCTCTAGCTGCCTACCTCTGGATCTGGCTGGCATTTATACACACCCAAAACAGAGTCCACACTGTTCTGCTTCCACTTTGCTAAGAGCTTATCAGAAATACACACCCAGCAAAACATCCACAAGCGTAAGAACAGCCTCAGTACCCTTATCAGGTAGAGAATTAGCTGTTTTGCAAATAAGACATTGAGACATAATGGGAAAGAGACATACAAATAAAAACAGCCTCTGGCAAAGTGAGGAGACTCATTCTCAGGATTCAACCCTAACATATTACACTGGTGTAATGCTTCAGTGCTGTTTGAAACATGCACAATACAAAAGGTCAGCTATCCTTAACACTGCATGTGCACACTGGATGGGTCTGAGCCCAAATTTCTGCTCCAGACTCTCCGAGGGCAATGAGAGTTTGAGGAGGTGGTTACAGGTGTCTTTGCACAAGAAGAAGATCAGAGGCACAACATCAAACAGCTGCACAGTAAATATTCAGTGCACAGAATGCAAGAAGCACTCAGGATGTAAACAGCCCTCAAGTCATTTCATACCATTTATAACAGTAATTCTTCAGTGACTTTTTCTTTTAATAGACAAAGGAGTTTATTGCTTATTTAGAGCCCATAGCTTCTTTGCTGCTAGTCAAAGCCAAGACTGTCACAGATAGATTTAACTAAGCACATAGTGAAGAATGAAGAAAACTTGGAAATGAAATCATTATCTGGCTCTGTGAACTTTGCTTCACTAAGCAAAAAAAAAAAACCTGCAGCAAACAAAATAGTCTCTGACCTTCCAGAAAAACATTAAAAAGAAAAAAAAGGTCTGATCTGCTTAGGTGGGCAGATTTTGGCACAGGGTAAACATCTATGTTTGCTCCTCAAATTGCACAAGTCAGAAAAGAATCTCTCTCCTTCTTTTATCCAGGACAAGCTTTTAAACCATTGTGCATTTATGTTTCTTTGACAATCTCAGGCAGGTTACTTCCCTCACATGGAAGTGTGAGTGCTGTGTGGGCACAGCAAGTGTGCCAACTGCCTGTAATCTGCTCTCTCTGGAAGAGGCACAGGCACATCCTGCAGTGAGCACACGTATCCTTATGGAAGTGCCAAAGCCACACTTCCAGCCTAAGTGCCTTCTCAACTATTCCACAGCAGATCGGCTCTTGGCCAAAGCTAAAGGTGAGCCCACAGCTTCTCAGATCTCTTCTGGAAAAGGGCCCAACTGCTTAAGGGAGCCAGGCAGAGCCTTCAGCCACAGCACACAAAGGGGAAGAAGTTTACAGAAGGTTAAGTTCAGGAAAGCCTGGAAGAGCTCCAGCCCCATAGCAGGCAGTGCCACAACAGAGTACAACCTGTACTGGTGCTCTGGATCAATAACATTTGTAATAGAGCACATACTGACTGACAGGCTGGACAGATGCACAGAGGGAGCAAAGGGATTTTTCCTCTCCTAACATGCTCAGAGTGGATCCTAGAGCAATGATTTGCTTCTACTTTTAAATCTTATCTTTATTTCATGCTTTCCAATGAGCTGCTCCTCTGGGTTCTTTGCCCCCTGCCTCGTCCCCCCTATTTTTAAAGGAAATTTAGTACCTTTCATGACTAAAACAAAGTGTTAATAAAATGTTAATACAGCGTCGCAAGTATTGTGCACTCAGTTGTGCCTGACACATGCCTCAGACATCCTAGCTAGCTTGTCTGCAGGGCTTTGATTTCAGGGAAGGAAATCAGCAACAGCAGAAAGGTCCCAAACCTCAGGCAATGAGAGCTCAAGATCACCACCTGATCCCTGTCCCTTCATGTGAACAGAATGAATCAGTACTGAAAACATGTACATCTGTCACACAGTGTCCCCAGCGAGGGAGCCCCACTGACTCGGTAAGCTGGTTACCCTTCAGAATGCAATTAACATCAGCTGGTTAACGTCTGAAAGCCTTTCCAAGTTACTGAAGATGCACTAATACCCTGAATTACATATATATTATAAAAACAGCAGTCCAGAAAAATCAAGCTACAACACATACACAAAATCCTTTTCTACTACATGCACACATGCATGCTGTGGTTTTGCAAGTATCAGTCAGATCTCCAAGCTCAGCTAAGAGAAGAAGGCATCAATACTTGTCTTTCTTTAAAAATCTCTTCCACATACCTACAGTTTGTAAGCAACCACTGAAACCAAAAGCAGGAGCTGAAGTTCTCTTTCCACTAGAAATGAGTGTTTATGCCACTAACTTCCATGGAGTGAGGTTTTCCTGAGCCTATGTTTTACAATGAAGAATTCTCCATAGCTATTGCCATTCAACTTGTATGATATTTTTCAGGAAGCTGGTGTATCAGACACAACACATTGTGCTCTGCTTGAAGATCA
The DNA here is from genome assembly GCA_013396975.1 of Bucco capensis. Lineage (NCBI taxonomy): Eukaryota > Metazoa > Chordata > Aves > Piciformes > Bucconidae > Bucco > Bucco capensis. The sequence goes on along the minus strand of VWZO01018408.1, from coordinate 295,731 downwards.
CCATCCTAACCTGAATATCAAACAAGGCATAAGTTGACAGAGGGTTTAAAAGCTGCATGGCATTCCCAGCGTGTACATCAAAGGAAAGCAGACCAAGCAAGGTGTTGGCTACAGTAACCCTCTTTATACCTCACAGCACAAAACCAGACACATTTCACCCTGGGAAAATTTAGGCCAGGTCTGAGAAAGCAAAAAATGTGATAGGTTACTGAGACTAGGTTGAAAGGACTTTGATGCCCAAGGCTAAAAATGTAGCTCAGCAAATTCTTGCTCCTTTGTCTGGCTCTGCAATAGTCTAAACTTAGTACCTCCCTGTGTGATTGCAACATGCCTTGAAGATCTGCAGCTCTTCTCTTTTTTTGGCATGATCTAAAGTACTTCAGTTTGCATAATGAGGTCATGGCTTCAGCCCCTGCCCAGTGAGATGGTCTAGGGCTACCTATTGGTTAGATGCTTCCACTCTCTGCAAGCTGAATTTCACAAGGGTGTGCTGCAGAGCCAAAGGGGCTGCTTGTTCTCATCTCCCTGCAGGACTCCTGGGGGCTCTGCTGCTGCACAAAGCCTCAGCTTCAAGAGAGAACACAAGTTTGGGGCTAGATCATCTCTTATCTTTCTACTCACTAATTTTGTCTGACTGTACTACTTTTTTAAAACTGCAGGAAAAAGTATTCTTAATGCTTGACTCATTTTTTCCAAACAACACTAACATTTTAGGTCTGAAACTTGCACAAGGCTTGTGCAAGATATGTTACATACTTAGGACACCAACTAAAATATCTTTTTTTTTTGGTATTTTTAACTTACACTTCCTTACTGAGCAATCATTTTGTTCCACATAGAGGAAGATCTCCTGTCTATGTAGGCCACAGCTTGCAAAAATAAACAAATACTACATTTTCTAACAGATGAAGTTCATAACTATGTTACACTGCTGGACAATGACAGCAAACCACATCAATTTCCTTAAGATAAAACCTCCAACATTTCCAAGAAAGCAGTGAAGTTGCCTTCCCCTCCCCCCTGAAGGTTACATCACTTATCTCCTGGGTGCAGATGACACCAATAAGCATGTGCCTGGACACCAGCTGAATGATCACTTTCCTTTAAACAGTTTGAGGGAAGAAAAACCAGCAAGAATGCTGTAGAGGAAAGTAGGAAGCTTTGGTCTGGAGCCTAATTTTGAACATTCTTTCAGTTTAACCTCTGCATTTTGTTCTACAGCTTTGCACATACAACAATCTATCATTTGTGCATGCAGACTCACTAGCTGCATGTGTAGCTACTCAAACTGTACACAGTGTGGGCCCAGCAGCCACAGACACTAGAGCTCTCTAGACAAGTTCTAGCTGGGCAGGCCAAGCATTTTAAACCATCTCCACTCTTTGCCTTTCTTCAGAATACTTATTTTAACCCCAAAGTCACTGATCCTCTGGAGTAGCATTCCATTTTCCAGTGCCATTACACAGAAGCCTGCATACCCAAATGTTTGTAAGTCAGGTTCTGAAGAGGACACCTCAATCCCTTCACTCCCAGAAAACACATCACACTTTAAAATTGTCTCTTATAGTTGTAAAGACTTGAGAAAGATTAGTTAAGTGAGGTCTTATTCCCATAAGGATAATCCTGTTAAACTTCAGGTTGCCCTGCACCACTGAGTAACTGCTGATGCTTCAGCTGAAGTTTCCATGTCTCTACAAACTCCTTCTAAAGCTAAAGGACTATCTACCCATAACACAAGGTCCTGCCCACCAGGATTCAGCTGATGATCAGAAATTCCCAGCCAAAGACAGGTAGTCCCAAAGGTATCCTAAGAAAAATGCAATGACTTCAGGAAACATGCTGAGCCCCACAAATGCCTGCTGAGCCATTAGAGATAGTTAGTCCCACAGAGAGAGCACTGGCATCCTGTACAGAGACTGACTCCACAAATACACTTCCATCACTTTGAGGTTGCTTAATTAATTACATATATTAAGCAAATTGAACTGAAGGGTGAAGCAAGTACTCCCAGGGCAACCAATGGCTATTGGTTTCCTCCTTTTCCATTCAGAGAAGTGCTCCCAATTTTCTTCCAGTGACAAAGAGGATCATAAAAGGATGAAGGCTCTAATCTCACTAGCACAGTGAGTAAGAGAGACTTCTGTTGCACTGGGATTAATGAGATAACTTCAAGAGAAGAACTTCACAAACATCTGCAGGAGTGAACAAGCAACCCAAACTTTGGAGAACCTCAGATGGCAATCAGAACATCCCAGGGCAGCTTTTCATTATAACAAGACCAGAAGTAGCCCACAGAGAGAGAGATAAAGCTCCCACAGGTTTGCAAATCCATTCCAAATTTCATATGTGGGGTCTTGTGGAAAAGTATGATTTATAACAACTCACATTTTAAGTAGTTTAATTATTTTAGTCTATCAGATTCATGACTATAATATTTACAGATTTGTTGTCTTTAGAGAAACTGTTGGAGGCAATGGTAAGCTCTCAGTTAATAATGTTTTGGATAAAGCTGTTCTGCTAATTAATTTTCCTCTTTTCTTATAGAAAACAATGCAAAAGAAAAATCAATGCTCAGGAAAAAGCAAACAAACAAACAAAAGAAAAACCCTAAACCCACACCAAGCAGAAGGGAATATAGAGAAAGGGCAACTCCAGAGCTCTTCTGTGGTAAATGATAAACCACAAAGTGTACCTTGGTGAATGTGCAGAATGTGTGATCTGGAGTCTGGAATGTCCTCATTTCCTGACACTCTTCCCTTTTTCATCTAGTTAGGAACTGCTGACTCCTACATTTCAGAGGGAGAAGCAGCATTATTCTTCACTGGCTTAGGTGCCAGACTTAGGAATGACTAATTTTTCTGTTCTGGTATCACTGTAGCAGTTCCGAAAGGAAAACAATAAAGGTAAAATATAAAAGTTGAGGGTTAATGCCTCTCACCATTTCCCCTTCCCCCCAATTTGGGGACATCATTTTTAGAATCTTCTTGAAATACTCTGAAATGTTAAATTTGCCCTATGATACAAGGTTAAAGCACTCCTTCAATGCTCATTGATACCAGCCTTCATCCTTGGAATTAAAGGTCAAATCAATCAACTCTAATCCTACACAACTAAAAGGAAAACAGAAGAGAAGTTGATGAGCAGAACATTTGAACTCTTTCACTCCAGGTCCTCCAGAACCTTGTAGTGGTTGTGCTTTAATGTCCAGATCTATGCCATGATTACTCTAAACCTTTCTGGAATGAACAAAACAACAAAACCAGTGGATGAACTAAAGATTTTCATTGATACAGACCACAGCAATAACATTTTTAGGCAAAACTTGCTTGTTAGATATCCCAAGCTCCAACTGTCTAAGAAAACAAGCTGAAATGTGGGTTCTTCAAAGCAGGAGCTGGCTATACAAATATTCCTGGAAAATGCACTAGCTTAACCCCAAAATCTGATGAGCCATCCCTTCCTATGAATAGGTAACTAAAGCAGAACAGCAGTTCACTGTTATGTTTATGTACTCCATGGTCAAAGTAAACAGCACTTTTCAAAGTATTCCTTCACCAGAAATCCCAGGCTAGATCTGGCTGCCAAAACACAAATGAATGTTCCCTCCAAGGTTATTCTGCTTCAATCAATATAAAATTGCCTCATCAAAGTTCTTCCATTAATTGAGGAGAACTTGATTTGTGTCCTTTCTTTCATTTTAATGCTTCTCACTTCCTCTTCTCCTGTTCCTCATGGATATTCTTTATGTTGTTCCCATTCCTGGCAGCTGTTCCTCCCAACAGCAATAGCAGCAAGAGACAGGAGCTGTTTGGACTCAGTTGGCCACTCAAAAGCATCACACTGGCTGCCCCCTGGTCACTACAAGCAGCATGGTTAGGTGAGCAAGAGCATCCTCTTTTGAAGCAATTTTTGTGCCACGAAGCCTCTTTGATTTTCACAGTGGGTAAGCATCCTGTGACTGAATGAGGTTTGAACTTTTTCAGCCAGCTCAGTGTTATTAACATGGCAGAGCCTGAAACTGCTGTCTAGGTATTCATCAAGGGGTTGGGTTTCAGCCCTCCATATTTAGTCTTTGTGTGTCTAGGCTTGCTTGGATTCAACAGGCTTAAGTATTGTCTCTTTGGCATGTTTGGTACATTTCCAGAGCACTCAGTAGCTCTCTTCCATGAGACTCCCTAGTCCAGCTGCTGTTCTGAATTAGCCAGCACTAACCTTCCTCACAACAGGCTCTTCTCTACAGCTGTGCCTCAGGACACTCTGATTTTCAGCTCATTTCTTCAGGGGACACCTGGCTACTGAAACAAATTGATCCTTAGCTCTCTGTACAACATCACACCTGCAAATCTCCACTTTAGAAAGCAGTTTGTAGATTTAACTGTAAGAAATGTCTTAGATACTAAATACATCCATGTCCATATCTAGCTGATCCTCTAAAGAGTCTAAAACGTGTCGAAGCCTAAGATTGAAGTCCTCCAAGTAGTATAAGTTACTAAGTAATGGCAGTAGCAATTGACAGATATCAATACCTATGAATTTTGATGGCAATTTAGATTTATACTTATCAGTATCAAGAACCCTCTATTCCTGGGTATACAAAAAGGCATCAGTTCCTCTGATGTTTACATTCTGGACAAAGAGCCATAGGAAGCAATGGTATGTAGGTTAACTGTAGCATTATTTGCTGTGGAGCTTGCTCACTGCTATACCTCCCAGAGGAAAGAAATTGAAAAGAGAAGAAAAAAGCATGTTATCCTAGAAGATATTTTATAGGCCCAATAAGGTGTGCAAAATGCTGCACTGCAAGGGCCAGTGAGCATATGCAAAATCATAGGCACAGAGAGGGGGGCATTTCTTAAGAAATGGTCCTCGGTACATAGACACAGGACAAAAACATTACAGTTATTGCAGAAATTCTGAGTACATACTCACGGCTCAAATGCACTGGGTTTTCTTGGAAGTCAGTTGTCTATATAACAGGTAAGTTTCCCTTAAGCATCTCTCCAGATAGCTCAGTTTCAGCCTCTAGAGATGTACTTCCTTCCTTCTTTGAGGTTCTGCAGAGTTACTAGTTCTGTTTAGATTTCTCTCTACAGCACTGGCTCCTCTGGCATGCCCCCAGTTTTCTTTCTGAAGGCTGACAACACAGCCAGCCTTATCAGCTTTTTTACTTTCAGCTGCAAACATCATTTCTCAGTCCCACACAGATACCTCCAAGGCCAGCAGGGTGAGACACACACACTCCCACAGAGCTGCCTGAGAAGCTCCAGTGCCACATGGGAAGATAGGCGGATTTACTGGCATTGTTTCTCATGCTCAGTATTTTGTCAACTCTGGATTTTGGATTTCAATTTGCTTATGTGACTAAAGGAAAACTGATAGCTACAGAAGGTAATGCCTGCTCATGTTCTCCTAACACAGATCACTGTTGCAACCAGAGGATCAGCATGTGTGGTGTCACTGGCACCTCCTCAAGAGGCAAAGTTCACCTCTTGCCTGCTGGAGAAGGCTAGCATCTCCAGACTAGTGTTTCTTGCTGATGGTAAATGTCACCACAGTATCACATTGCCACAACTACCTTTAAAAAGTCTGACATTTAAAAGACACCAACTTCGAAATCCTCTCCCAACCACACCACTGATAAAGTGTGGAGCAGCAAGGAATAACACACTCTCTAGCAGTTCAGACAACCTTCCTAAAGAACTTCCAGCTTTTTCCCAAGGGCATTTCCCATTCAAAGAGTGACTCTGCCCAAATCCTGCTACCTTCAAAACATTACCAAAATAAGGCCAATACTACATCAGGTGGATGGATAGAATATACTACAGCAGCACCTGCCACACCAAACCTGAGAATGGAAAACACCACTGGTCTGCATCCTTCTGTAGAGCAACACAAGCAGCAAGCCACCAGCTGTGCAGTTGCTTCATTAAGAACACAGTCATGAAGTGCAAGGGAAGCTTTCCATACAAACTGGCATCCTTTTCACAAGTGGTAGCAGATCCCTTTAGGACTATTTAGCTACAGAAACAGTGATGCACTTTGCAAACACAATGAACTCCAGCAAAAGATTCAATGGCTACAAGGAGTGAGGGTAAGCACCTTAGCTTTCAGGCTATTTCACATCAGGAAGTCCCTCAGCCCAAAGCAAGCTGTTCAGCAGCTCTGCTGAAATGCCTCCTATCTTCACCACATTTGGCTGGGGAGGGTTACTGGCAGTCAGAACCTGCCCAAAATGTCTTCACAAAACTGTTCAAAACTCTCTTCCAGGGCTTCACAACCTCAACTACAGGTGTCTCCAAGAAGCACTGCACTGTCTTCTCCTTTCTGCCAAGTATTTCAGCCCCACATGAACACCATTTCTGACCCCCTGCAGCACTTGGGTGCCCAGTCACCCTATGGGGCATGCTGCAGAGCCACTGTGCCACTGGACTCCTGCAGTGGGCCTGTCTGGGATGGAGCTAGCTTTCTTCCTAGCAGCACATACGGTGCTGTGTTTCAAATTAGCAACTAAACCAGTGTTGATAACCCAGCAATGATTTGGCTATGGCTGAGCAGTGCTTGCACAGTGTCAAGGTTGCCTTTTTTTCCTCACTCTGCACTGGAAAGCAGGCTAAGGGTGAGCAAGAAACTGGGAGGGGGCACAGCCAGGACAGGGGACACAAATAGTCTAAAGGGATAAGCCATATTGTATAATGTCATGGCCAGCAATAAAAACTAGAAGGTTTTCGTCTTCCAAGGTAGCAGTAGCTCAGAGGCTAGCGATGATGATGGAAGAGGTGAGTGACTGCCTGTCACTCATCAAACAACTTTTATCTTGACCCATGGGGTTTTCTTTGCTTTGGTCTTGCTGTTCTCTCCCTCATGGCACTGAGGGGGAACTAAATGAGCTACTGCTGGATGGAGTCAACTCACAACAGCCACAAAGCCATACCTCTCTACCATCAAGCTGCTAAGAGAAAGAACAAGTGAAGGAAAGCTTGAGAAGAGCTGTTAAAGCAGCAGCATTAACAGAGGGAAAATTAATAAGAGGGAATCAGATGGCAAAGGTAGCTTGAGCAGAAAGGATGACAACCTCTCAGCAAGAAAACCTTCTCTCTCTTGTAAAATCATTGCCTGTGCTATACATATTTTAGACAAATTGAGATCACTCCACCTTTCGGAGGGGGGGGGAAGGTCTTCCAGTCTCATTACAAAAAGTAAAAATCAATCACTGTAAATCCTAAGGAGTGTTAAGTCTAACCTACACCCTCAGTTCTGTGGAGTTAAACTAGGAAGGATCACACACAGTGTCTGACCTACACAGTCACACCATGTGTACATTTACATAAAGCTCCAAAGCTTTCCAAGGGCACACAAGAGGAGCAGAGAGGGCATCCCCAAAGAATTTCCCTGCCAAGTACAAATCTTCCCCAAACCACATTATTGGCCACAGTTCAGGGCATGGTTCAGCTGAGAAAGCCTTTCACTGCAAACCACCACTGATCTTCTCACAGATTTAGGAGCCTCTGGAAAATGAAAACAGCAAGCTGCAATTCAGCAGCTAACAAGAACACACACCAATTCTTTCTCTGAAGAAAGCTGAAAAGCTTACATAAATTTCAGTGTCCTTGAGACACTGTAACTACAACTGAGGTGATTTCCAACTGATGCTGGTCCCAGAGGGAGTTTCTTTAACTACTGTTCACTAGGCTGTAGTCATTCCTACTTTTTATGTTAATAAATCATAGTATTCATGTGGTCAACCAGAAGTAGCTGTGGCCTGCTAGCCCAGTCTCAGCATCATACTGGGATCTAATATAATTTAGATAACCAGCACAGAACAGGCCAAACCATGCTAAGTGAGTCTTGCCTAATTATTCTGCCCAGGATTGAGGCACATGTTCACTCAAATGCTGTAAACTCAGTTTTGGCAGAGTCTACTCTAGCTACAATCACACTCAAAGCAGTATTTCCAAATGTTTCCACAGTTCTACCTTTTTCCAATAGCTCACTTTAAATAACACATCTCCATTGACCTAAGACAGGCCCAGGAATCCTGAAGGAAGATTAAGGAATCGATGAAATTAACTTGCCATCTGCTTATTCCCTTCTCATTTAGGACCTAGACATGTCTTTGCAAACACACTGCTACCAGCACTGCTTGCAGCTTTGCTATTACTATTGTACTTGCCCATTCATCTGCATCATCTTCCTAATCTGTTTGTCTTTCTTGTTGAATAACTCCCCTGAAGGGAAAGCTTATATTGGCCATTGATGCTTGTGAAGACTCTATCTGATATCTTCAGATACTTCTCTTCTGTTAAGCTCCCTCTGTAAAACTGTTTAGATCCCCACATGGGAAAAGGTATGATACTGTGAGAAATGCTACATACATATACACTAAGACAAGCCCAGATCATTTAGTAACATTAGAATTGTGAAGCTTCTCTCTTCTCTGAAGAATTTACCACTAGAGCACTACTTAAAGATAAGCTCTGGCTTATTTGCAACCCCCCAAACTTTTGGTGTGAAACGCCACATTTTTTGCAATTCTTTCTTTTTTCTTCAACAACAGCCTTTGTCAAATAATCTTGAGATTTCAAATAAATTAAGAGAGGAGAAGAAAGGAGGAGGAGGGAGCGAGGAGAAGAAAGGAGGAGGAGGAGGGAGGGAGGAGGAGGGAAGAAGAAACCCCTACAAGGCACTTCTATCTTTTGAAACACTATCTACTTAATATTAGAGTTATTTCAACTCCTGTGAGCCATCTGGAACATAATGGCTCTGTCCTGACTGCCAGAAATGAGCTTTTTTTGTTTATTCACTACTGGAGACAGCTTCTAGTCTACAGAGAGGCTTTAGTCTTATCACAAAACAAACCAGATAGGCAGCCATAAGCAAATAAGCACAGTGAACCCTGTCCTTAAACACCCCACAGAAACAACCTGCCTCCCCTTGGCTTTCACAGTAGGTAGTTCATCTATCACAGGCAGACAAAGGCTGGAATCACACTAGTGCTGGTGTTAGAATGGCTTGTTCCTTTATTCTGTTATTCTGCTTGAGAACTTGTCATTTCTAATGACTTTTCTGGAGAAAATATGGATCCTAGATAGAAGGAAAAAGATCTTTTTAGTGCCTATGTACTTCAGCATAAAAATGTGTGATGCAACCAAAGCCTTTGGTCTTAGCTCTCAGGAAGGCATCCCAAACTATATGCTGATGCATGCAAACACCTCTGTGTATGTGGGGTGGGTGTAACATCTTTGTTACTCAAAGTTCAAACAAGCCCCCAAACCTCACAGCTTGTAAACTTACAACTTCTTTTATTATTAGAAAGCAAGAGTAGAAGAAAATTCCCTTTAAAAAGGAAAAAAAAACCCAAACACACCACCTCAAAATTACTCACCAAAGAAACAAAAAACAACTGACACGGAACCTTTGTGATATCTGTGGCCAGACACAGGGGAGCTGCCTTGTTCTACCCCGTGAGTTGCCATGTGTCTGACTAAGCCAAGCCTGTCCTGCCCCAACACATTCTCCTGCTCAGTGTAACCTGCAGCTAGCAGCATCCTCAAGGCCAGATCTGATAACTACCAGAGCCCAGAGCAAATCTCTCACCACTAGAAAAGAAATGGTGTCCTTTTAAAGCAGATGTGTCTTCTTAGCATTGTTGCTTGTAAAGCAATAAAGTAACTTACTCTTGCTAGTCAATCTGAACTGCAAAGAGTAAAGGCATGATCTTTACTACAAAGCTGCTTCAGTGCCTTTCTCCTTCCTCCTTCTCTTTGAAGACCTAAGAATATTGCTTTCTTTTCACACTTCTGCAGGGAAAGTTGGGAGAAAAAGACTAAACAAAGCCAAAAATCAAAACAACTACCTTTTTTTTGATGTTCCTTCACTCCTGGCCAGTAACAGCCATACAGTAAACCTTTGTAAATCTCTCTTTAATCCTCACAACTTTGTACACAGGAATTCAATAAATTACTACATCTAAAAACGTGATGTTCTATAGAATTTTAAACTTGCATTTCTGCCCTAAACCAGAGAGAAGGTAACAGCTACAGCCTAATCAGCTTTTTTTCTCTGCCATTAGATTTGCAGAGGTTACACCTTGCAGCTCTCACCCACAGCTCCTCCCTGCCAAATGAACTACTACATGTCCAGTTCCAAAGCCACCTACAAAGTGAGATAGCATCAGCATCCCAGTTCTTATCAAATACAGTTTTGATCCTTTGACCTCTTCTGACTCTGGAATTCAAGGAGCTTATTTTTGCTGATAAAATTATTAAAGTGTTAGGGAATTTGCCTTTAAGTACTTAGGGAAAGAGTGATCTATAAAAAATAAACCAGCAACCAACCCCTTGGTAGCAGAGTGCCAGCAGCTGAGCATTAGGGCAGGAATGCCACTAGCAGAAGGCAGATGTGAGTCTGAGATCTTGCACCTCCACCCCCTACAAACTAGTTGGAGTTTATTGACTTTGAGGGCACACTAAAAGGCCCATTTGTTTCCCCTAGCTGTGAGAAGACTGGGAGGACCCTGGTGAGAGACCATAAAATTGGCTCCACTCTCCCTTACAACAGTAGTGATTTGTATGTTAATAACAGGAAACCTGAGGGAGAGGAGTCTCCAGAGAAGCCAGGAGGTAAAACTACTCCCAAAGTGTGTCAGAAACAAAGGCAGCAATTCCTAAACTTTTAGTTACAAAGAAAGAAATCCGTGTTGGTGCCTAAATGAACAAGTTCTCTTCTTTTCAGAGGTGCACAGAACATACAAAATCACACTAGCCCAGAACAGAATATTTTGCTTGGGTTTTTGGATCTGCCCAGGCAGGAAGATAGCACAATCCCAATCATTAAACTAATTTAGTGCATGTGCTCCATTTCAGAGTACTCTAGGTCTGCATTTGCCTACACAAACTTCAGCAGTGCTCCAGTCTCTCCCACATGTGGCAACATGACTCAGTTTCATCATTTCTGTTAGATTAGAGATCTTTTCTCTGCTACAAGCTGAATATGGCTCAAATTAACTCTAAGTCAGGGAGAAAGCAAGATGAAGCAAGACATTCTAATTAAAAGCATTTCTCTGTACCTCTACCTGAACATAAGAAATTCTGAATGATGCATCCAATCAGTGAAAGCTCTTGCTAATGTTCTAGTGGGAAGAACTCTAATAATTTTGGTGATAAACAGAAGTGGAATGGAAAGAATTAGGAACTGCATCATTACTGAGTATATCAAAACCAGGTAGTGGCAAACAGAGGAGAGGGATGGCAGCAGCCACAGGAAGGCAGGAGCTGCCAGAGGCATCATGGCAGCATCTCACATACAACTTGGAGTCACTGGCAAATTCACACACAACATCACTACATCCACAGCAATTAAAAAGAAATAAGATCTTTAAAGCAATAACACTGAGAAAAAAAGGAAGTGAAAGTGCAATGAAAGAAATATGATTAATAGTCAAATAAATTTTGGGTTTGAAAACAAAGATTTTCAGAAGTTAAATCATATCCATTAATTTTGTTTTCCCACGGTCCTTGGGACTCATTTGAAATATGCTTATTAGCTGGTGTGTAGCTGAAAAAATTATGCACGTATTGTGCTCTAGAGAAAGAAGAGAATGAGAGGTTATTGCTGCAAACTTTCATCACAGATGAAGGACCTTCCCTCAAGGAGGCACATCAATGAGAGCCTAGGATAAAAGGTGTTGTAGTAAGACAGCAAAGATGGACACTTGTTCTGCCTGGAAAAAATATGGCTAGGACAATTTGTACAGCTTCATTTTCCACACTCCAATTAAAAACTGCAGTAGAAAGTCTTTTTTTCAGTGAAATCAGAATATAAAAATATCTCATTTAACAATAAAAGTTTCTCTAGTGATTTTCTGTTTCGATATGAAAGCAGATTCTCTCTCCTGGGTCATTACCAAACAGCAAGCAACTGTGTCATTGGAGAGGAACATGATATACTGCATAATTACAAATGCTCATTTGACAAGTATAGGGGTTTTTAATTATTACAGTAAACCAGCAAAACAGATTTCCATTATAAAGTAAACCTTTGCAAAGAGTCAAACCCACGCCTGCCCGATGATAAGAGGCTGATGTGGAATTAGTCAGAGCTAGAGTGGCAACATCTAAATTTATCTTCAAGAGATGAAGGCTGAGCTTATCAAGTAATGACCAGCAAAGAGTTTCTTCCTGAGGGTAGATAAGTTCCACCTCCCCAAACCACATATTTTATAATCTGCTTATCCAGCAGCTCATCCCTACAGCTGTCCCTTCCTTTTAAATCCACCTGCTGTTTTAGCTGCTTCTAGTGCAATAGCCAACACACCAGAAAGTGCTGAATTGGGACTTCAGGATCAAGAAGAGTGAAAAAGACACAGCCCCCCCACTATTCTGAACTGAAAGGTCAAGCCAGCTGTTTGCTTTGCTTTTCCCTAAATGCTCTTACTTCACACCCTGTTTCAGAAACCCTGTGGCAGGAGAAGAGAGGGGCAAAGGATTTGTAGCAGATACATGAGGCAAGGTGCTGCATGATGTAACTTCAACTGTATTCTCTGTGTGAAGTTCCTACCCTCATCCCAATCTGGCAGACATCTCCATCTTAACAGGCCCCACCAGCACCCAGCTGGGCACAAAGGTCAGGCTGAGAACATCCTATTGTAGCATCCATTGTTTCCTATGAACTGTGCCTTGTCTATCAAATTAAGCACTTAAAGAAACCAAACAGTTCCTTGGTTAAATGACTGTTTCCCCTGGCTGTTAGACAAACTGTATTACATCTGCAGGCATCTGATCAAATGATGGAGAGTTTGACCTAAATTTACTTACTGTGCTAAACAACAAAAGGAACAAAAGGAATTACGCTTCAGTGCCTACTGTCAGCTCCCCAGAATATCTATCAGTCTGAACTGCAGATGAATTGCACTTCTGTAGTTTTCTGTGCTGCCTTCTTGGAGCACTTGCAGGTCAGCTAACAAAAGACATTGCAGAGAGGCTTTTTTTGTTGGTTGGGTTTTTTTCCTGGAAGCTTTATGCCAACTGTTTTTGCACTTTGGGGACCCTAAAATGATATGTTTTCATAGCTAAGCTTGTGTGGAATTCCCACTTAAGACAGACACAATTTGAATCCTTACAAAAACACCAATCTCCAAATAGCAAAAGCACAGAGCACAGTCTCACACATCTGATAAAGCAGACTTTTTAGGAAGAAGCTTTCTTTAGGGGGAGGGAGGGAGTATTCTGAAATTTCCTAGACTCCCTTGCTTTCTGGAGCACCTGCTAGAAGCTATTAACATGCAGCCATTTGAAAACAGGTGGAGTTCTTTTATCATGATGTCATTTAAAAGAAAGCTGGCAAAAATAATACATTCAGTGAACAAGGCTGAATATTTCCAATTGAAATTCAAATGTTTTGGGCACCCGACTCCCTTTAATTCTTTTATAAATCGATTTTCATATTCTAGTTCACAGCAGATTTTCAGTCCATAACACCCCTGAATGGGAGGCTTGTGGCCATTCTGAGAAGCAGCAGGGAATGAGAAATAGGAGTAAGGGAGTGATCTACACCAACAGAATAGTACTTATGTGCAAAGCAGAGCATGTGTACCTGTGTGTCTACTCAGTCTCCTTCAGCACAAAATCAACCTGCAGTTTGACAGAGAAAAAAAAGAAGACGACTGTGGAATAAACACTAGTGTGTAACACACCTAGAGAAGCCCAAGGACTGATGTGAGCAGGGAGGGACTCCAGCAGAAGCAGCAGGAGCTGGTTCCAGTCTATGAGATCTGAGGGTCTGTCCCACTTTAATAGGAGCACTGGTTCCATGCTGTGGGTGAAAGCTGTCAGAAGAAGAGCTCACTGCAGGGCTGCAGGCTTTAGCAGGTGCCACCACAAGAACAACAGGCTAAAGAAGAGCATGGAAAGGGATTTAGTGCTTGCTTGTGAACATGCAGCCCATGCTGACACACTGTGTGTATACCAGTATAAAAACTGTGAGCTTAAGTGACTGTGCTTGTAAAAGTCATCTTGTGTACTAATTTTGTCCCAAGTGTAGCTGTGCTATTTGCTCTGTTACCTCCAACGCTGAGTGCAACTCATAAATGTAAATCTTGTGTCTTAACAGCAATATAACCTGAGTTTTAGATACATTCCTCCCTTCACCTGCTCAACATGGAGTGTCTCTCAGCTCCAGCTTCCTCTTGATATCTCCCACCACGTTCAACAAAAGGAGTTTATTTATGATTATTCCTTTAACCAATTTTCTTCCACAAAAGCTGCTAGCCAAAGCTTAGCATCAGCTCTTCAAGGTTTGTAGGATTTCTTTTAGGTTTCCTTCTTATGTGAATGTACTATTTTACAATATAAATGTCTCTTCTTCCCCAAGATGTAAAGGGAAAGGGTTGAGGGAAGCCCAAGCTTATTCCCAGTCTTAGGCACAGCCCAGCTTTATCTCCCAAGATCAAGCACCAGGAGACTCAACCAAAGGCAGGCTGATGGGAAGGAAGAGGCACACATCCAGACACACTGACAGTATGTTGGCAAACTTCATTCAGCACCAAAAGGCTTCCTTCTTTTTGCTACTCATTTACAGCTCTTGCTTAAGGTTTTTTAACAACTGGGCCACTGGCAGTCCCTCAAGGATTAATTTTCAATAATCCTAGCTCCCAAAGAAAGCACTGCTTACAGATGAACATTTATTTCTGTGAGCCACACCAGCATCCCTACTCACCCACAGCCACACTTCAGATTCTAGAGGAGATGAGCATTGGGGCCAGGGTTTTAAAGGCACTTTAAATACACCTCTGGTGGCTCAAAATTGTCTCAGTCAAACCTTTTTCTTTCTAGAGAACAACATGAGGCAGTGAACATTTATCTGATGTTTCAGATGATTAAGCCTGGATAATAACTCCTTGCTGCTGGCACTGTGAAGTTCTCTCCCCCTGCCCCAAGCTCCACATCTCCATCCCATAAAGCAATTTCTACCCTTGATACACCAAATAAAGAACTGCAGGCACAGACAAGAGAGTTGCCTGCAGCTGAGCTGACAGTGACAAACTCCAGGTTACACAGAAGATGCCTCTGTGAGTAGTTCTAGACATGAACTAGCATGGTAGAACTTACCTGTAAATACATCAGGCAGAATAAGCACTGTCACTCCTTGCCTTTCTCTGTACCAGTGCTAGAAAGCATCTTGTTCTTACCACACACTTGCTACACAACTCTATTTCCAAAACACATAGCTCAAGTCCTTGAATCACAGCCAAACCATTGGCTAAAACCCTGGAAACTTGCTGATCATTACCTTGGGCACTGGCATCTAGAAGCACAAAAAGAAAGTTCTCTTTCTTCTTGTCTCCCTCACTCTGTGCCCTTGACAATATCAATTGGAAACAACTCCTACAAAGAGGGGAGCAGAGCTGCTCACCACTCCTAGGGAATTGGTTACATGGAACTAAGCACCCAACCCTGAACTTGCAGAAACTCTTTCTTTAAAGACATTCACCATGTCAAAGCTCTGCATTTGGAGTACCTAACAACTCCCTGAAAATCAGCATCTTAAATACAGAGTACAGTAAGGATCCTATAGGTCAAATCCTCAGTTACCTACTGCCAGAAACAGTCCAGCTGCTTTTATACTACAGAAAAAAGGGTTTGAAAACTGACAACACTGAGGATTCTACCACAGGACATTAGAAACATGACTAGCACCCAAGATAAAATTATCTGAGGATGAAAGTAGAGTATTTTCATTGTGAGGCATAAGTCTGCAATCTTTTAGAGCAGGCAAACAATAAACCATCAGATGAGAGCTTCATGCCAAGTTTGGGCCTCTTCTGCTACAAAGTGATCAGCTATCAATGCTTTCTTTTATTTGTCTGTCAACAACTCCCCACTGCTTTTATCTGCAGTCTCCTGATTTTCATTTCCCATGGATAGGTTTGAGTTGTAGAAAAAGCACATTTTCTATTGATCCAAGATGTTCCCATCTGTAACGTGATATGAATAGGATTATGCCAACCTGGAGAATATGGAGAAAACATGGCAACTTGAAAAAAATACTTTCTGACAGCAAGTGATCAATATGAAAACTGACACAGCAGGTTTGGTGATGTAGAACAGGCATTTCTTCCTGTGGTCTGAATGTCACCCTTTTGCCCACCTTGCAGAGACTGCTGGTACATAACTCTACTCCATGGCTACAACTTATTTCCTTCACCTTTGCAGCCCATTTTCTTCTCTAGTTTTGCTTCCTTCCCCTTCTTTGTGCTTAATTTTCTGTTTAGCTTTGCATAGCTAGAGAGAGAGATATACATCTCCATCCTGTATTCTCTCTCTTTCATAAGAGCATGTGCTGGTGCACAGGGCTGAGCCTCACCCACAGAGCTAAACCTTATGGAAAGACAATTTTCACACTATAACCATATCCTGATGTATGTTGCTGCTTCCAGTATATAAAATGTATTTTAAAGGTGATATACAAAGAAGAAAACCAGATCAGAAACCTAGTACAAAAAAAGCAAGCCTTTATCTAGAAAGGAATAAAGAAAAACAGAATTCTTATGTAAGACCACAGTAAAAATCATTGTCTGGGTAGTGATCTTCACTGCCTCATAACTTTTTATGCCAAGGTTTCCCAAACAAATAATCATTACATGCTCACACTCTCTCTCACAGTCATAATTTCTGAATCAATAGGCTAATTGCCTCAAAGATAGTGATTTTCATCAAAAATATTAGGTAGTTAAGCTTAGGAGAGAGAGTATCAACACCCCAGAGAGAGAAAGGCTGTAACTTATCTTCCAGCCTTACTAGACAGCAGAAAATCCATGCAGAGCAAAGGTGCTGAAACCATCCCATCTGCAGAAAAGCTTCAGCTGGACCTCATATCTTCCTAGACACCAAAACCCCCAGCTACTCTGGCAAATCTGTAAGAAACCAGGATTGATTTGTTCTGATGCTGGTGGAGTGCCCTGACTGAGAACTGCTTTCATTAGTTTTCATAAAGGCAGTTCAATGAACTTCCATACCTGATTAGCTGGTCTAATCATCTGATTTAGTTAATCTAAATGCCTTGTGTTCCTCATCTTTCCCTCCTGCAGCATTTACCTGTGCTTTGAAGACGTAGGCAGTGTTCCTCACATCTGCAAGGCAACTGGGAGAGGAACAGTTCCTCCTAGGAAAAACTTATGAAACATTCCATCCATGCAGCCTAACATAAAAGTGTATGGAGAAAAAAACCCAACCATTTAATTTAAGCACATGACAATTATGATATAGTGCATAAGGTGATACAGATGTCTCCCTTCAGGTTATCATGTGCCAGATGTCTGAGCTAGCAGATTTCAGTGGCAAAAAGCATGCAGAACTCTCATCAGCAATTCAGTAGTCAGTCCCTTTTCCCTTGCTCTGATTTCATTACCAAAGTTGCTAGAACTAAACAAGAAATAGTTTTAGAAGGAAAATAAAAACTTACAACAGCAAAACTATCTGCTTCTCAAGCACACTTCTCATTCTGGCAGCCAAAGAAAAGTTGTCTAAGAAATTATTTAGTATCTTGTTTGAGAACTAAGTTTAAGAGCAGAGCTGGACTAAGCAAGCCAAGTTGCTGCCCAGCAGACAGTGTGATTCCACAAGCCTTGCTCAGCCTGCACAGTGTAGAACTAGAGTTCTTCTTTGGGTAAATAATTCATCCTACATACTGCTTCAAGGGAATTATATGCAGACCATTTCCCCCAATAACTGAGAGTACAATTTAGCAAATGAATTAAAGCTTTCTTGATGTGCAGTTGTGCAAGAGAACAACAAGGAATTCATAATTAGATGAACAGAGTCTTTTCTTACCTCTCCTCTCCCATACACTAGCAAGAGTAAGCCATTTGTTGAGCTTGGTTTGGTTTACAACAGCTTTGATGATTCAAGTAATATTCAGCTCAAATTAGCATCACAGACTCTCTTATCTAGCTTTGTTGAACTAAAAACTGAACACTGTTAGCAAACAGCAACACACTAAAATACTCACTCTGCTGTCACCTCTTGTATCAAACACCTAAAAAGGATTTCCTCTGATTTACTGCTTCATTATAGCTGCAATCATGCTGCAGAAGCAGCCTGCTCTTGGTGGGCTTTCCTTAGACTTATTTGTGTGTATTTTTGAGAAAGTTTATCCCCAAATTAGGGTCTGAATTAAAGCTGCCTTACCAGACCTGACAAGGAGAAAACCTTTATCTATTGTCTTACATTGTATTGTATACAATACACTGCAGGCAAAGTTCAGAAGGGCAATTTATCAAAAGTTGTGAACACAACACAAACACTGATGACATTTTAAGGTCACTTGGTCACTTTTTAACTTTCAAGAAACTTAATTTTGCAAGCCTGTCTGTGCCAGCAGGCATATTAAGGAATATCACCGTTTTTGTGGAGATTTTAGAGTTAAGTCTTGGCCCAGGCTGCCCAGGGAGGTGCTGGGGTCACCATCCCTGCAGGGGTTAAAATCATTTAGCTGCTCTCATTAGGGCCATGGGGTAGTGGCATGGGAGTGCTAGGGATGCTTGGACTGGATGAGCTTAGAGGTCTCTTCCAACCTTAATGATTCTGTGATTTTAGGAAACACAGTTGCCTCAATAACACTCTCAAAAGTGTTTTTCCTCCAACCATGGTGTGTACCAGCAGATTCCCTTTGGGTGCTCATATGGGGCAGGAGAATTAACAATGAGACATCCTCTCTTAAAATAACACTTGTAATTGTCATGCTTACTAAAAAGAGCAATTCAAAGTCCAGTATAAATGTTGGTATTTCCCAAGAGAAGAACTGAACAGCCAGCCAAGCCTCTACATTGGTTAAGGACATTTCCTGGCTCTCATAGTTTCAGCTAACAGAAGACTGCATTCACTGTGTAAATCTGCTTGCTACTATTACACTTCCACTGTGCCAGGCTATGCAATCACAGGTAGCAATCACCTCAGAATTAACCTGATGGTATGTAATGAGGAGGAAAATGCAATAAACATTAATGGAATTGCAGGAAATACTATCTAGAAGTGACTCCGAAGTGCTTGGAAAACATATGGAAAGAAGAAGTGTAAGTGCATCTGCCACAAGCCCCAATTCCATTTGTTCCTCAGCTCGTGTTGGAATGAAGCCTCAGCCACGGCAGATTACACCTTCCTCCCATGGTGCATGTATGTCATGACACACATGGCACTACTCCACTTCTGTCCCACTGACCCAAAGCCCTCAAAAGAATCCCTACCCAAGCCTCCCATCTCTCCTGGGCTTTATATTGCTCAGACCTACCAGTGGCCACCCAAAAAACAGGCATGGATCTGACCCACAACTAACACTGCCTAACAGATTCATCTGCTTTTGTTTCTTTGAGTCCCTAACGTTCTTCCTCTTTAAATTTGACATTTAAAGGCAGACAAACAAACAACATATGTTCCTCTTCACTCTCTACCTGAAATTCCCATGGCTGCTAATGGCATCGGCATGAAGACAATAGATTTGAATATTTAACACTACAGATATTTTGTGAACCTTGGCTTTCATTTGGCATCTTTTTCCTTAGTTTACAGCAGCAAACCACAGTGCAAGTGTTGGGTTTTTTTGTTTAAACACACACAGAAAAAAGTGATAGGAGCTCCTTGTTTTGAATTCTCCAGCTATCTCATGTAGAGAGGAGTCTGCACCAGAGTGTAGCCAAAACAACAGCCCAGATTATCCTCACACTGTGGTCTTACAGTGTGAGCTGTACTCCGTCACAGAACAGAATGTCCTAGGCCAAAATACAATTGAAACATCTATTTTTCTCTACTGATATCAAGCTTTCCCATAGTAGGTGGTGAACTACATGCCTTCTGAAGTACTTATCTCCTTATCATTGCCTTCAGTGAAAGCATTGTCTGCAATTGCAGAAGTGGAAACAAATCTGCAAATATTTATACACCACGGACACATCCAGGTGTCAGCATTCTGGCTGCCTAGCCAACAAAACAAACATGTTTCCTGCACATTCTCCTGGCCATCTTTTCTCCTCATTGCCACTCTCCCTGAAAGCTGTCACAGAAGGCTCCCTTCTCCCTGGAGTCATGCCCTGCTTTAGCTCCACTTGCCTTTCCTCCCCCAGACTGCAATACACAGAGAAACAACTCCTGCATTTCCTCTGCTCTAGCTCTCATGGGCCTGGCTTCTGCCCAATACATTTGATAGCAAGGAAAATCCCCACCTCACTCTTTTCTGAGCCTACAGCTTCCAGATTTCTTCCCCTTGGAATGCCTTTCCCTCTGTCCTGAAGCTGTTTTCAAATCTCAGAAATGAGGACTAACACTGGAGGAGGAAAATGGACTTGAAGGTAAGGTGGGGGAGGTATTTATCTAGTCAAAGATATCAACAACAATTTATAAGACCCCCACAAATAAAAAAAAAAAAAGAAAAAAATTCACAGTCTGTATCATATGGAGACATTTTGAAGGGCATAAATCACTCCTAAGTAGTGCAGGAAAACTGGGATTGTGCTTGAAGTAAGCTAATGAGGTCAATGCTATCACTTCCTAGGTTCAGAATCCAGAACTTTATCTGTCCCCAGCCAAGAACTTCTTCACCAAGTATTAGAGGCCATAAAATTGCTTCTCAGATTGCACTCCTAACATACAACATGCTTTATGTTACAGGAAGAATACATTTCAGAGTCATATTCTCCAGTCAATATTTAATGGCACAAAGTGGGAAGACCACAGTGCAAAGCTGACAACTTTTCACCAGCCATATTCTGAGGGTAAGGAGAATACCAGAACAGTAGCTGCTCAATGCTAGCAAAGGTAAGGCATTGTTTTATAACTTGACAACCTTAAAACAGACTCATGGAAAGGCTACAGAAAGAAAAGAACTCATAGCCAATTTACAAAGCTGAAGAGGATCTTAAGTTAGAAACATTCAACTGCTTCCAGACCTGGAGACGTTTGACCAATGTCATGCTGATTTTAGGACATCCATACCATTTCATCCATTTGAGCTGAATGAGTCAGCTGAAAACCTTTCTAATTATTCTTAATTATTGATGTAGCAAAGTTCATCCAACTCCTCTCAGTACCTGCTACGTAGATCCATGTTCGCCTAGACTGACCAAGATTCCAAGGAATGATTTCTTCTGCAGCTGAGTGAAATAACCAGAGACTGCTGCCTTCAGACCACTCTGCACACACATATCCTGCCTTCACTGGGGACTAGCATGTTTTGGACCTCAGAAAGTCCTCTTGTTTAACACAGTATGGTTTGGCCCAGATAAGAGCACTGATATTGCTGAGCTGAGGTAGGTTTAAATCAGTGTTAAAGGCCCTGAAGACACATTACCAGTTCTCTCACTCACTACTGACTGCACATCACTTCAACTTGTTCCCCCCCTTACACATGCAGCTAGAAATCAGTGGGTATATTCCATACTACACTTGCCATAAGCTACACATACTGGGCACTAAAGAGCATGGCCAGAAATCCTGCAGCATTTCATTTCAAATCTTGCATGTTGTAAGCCCCTCAGGACAGGAAACTCTCCTGGTTTATATATCCATAAAACAACATGCATACCTACGACACTGCATAAATAACAGAGGATCAGATTCAAAACATCTGTAGAGGCTCTGGCTGATCTATTCTCTTGCTGCCTGCTGGCTCTCCCTAACTTTTGATGGCAGGCAAGCCCTTTCACAGAACAGCATTGCCAGCAGTGCTGATGCAGCTACACAGAAATCTGTGGCAACACAGCCAAGAACAAGAGACCTGATGAAGAGAGAAATTAACAAACAATAATAATCTGTCCTTCAGGCATGACCTTCTGACAGGTTTCTGTTTGATTTTTGTTTGTGTTTTGCCAGGAAAGGACAGGAAACATGGATAACTCCAAACAGTTTTGGAAATGTGGTAGGAGGCAGTAAGGACAACATTTCTTTGATTCAAAACTAAGTCTGTTGTGATACAACTTTTCCCTGGCTGCCCAGAACTGTCAACATCTATTCATCTATTGTAAATTGCTTCTGTGAAATCAGCAAACATAAGATATGTCCACAACATGGTGATAGTCACAGAAGATATAAAGAGATTCACACCCTGTGCAAGCACTGAGTGCAGAAATCGTGCTAAAGGGGAGGCAGACTGTTACTGATACCAAGCAGGGAAGGGAACAACTACACTTCCAAGAGAGAGGCAAAGAGGAATCCTAAATTTAGAACAAAATTCAGAACTGAAGCCAAGACGCTGTCACTGGCAGAGTTGCGTGAACATCTCACAGGAAACCCTTCAACAGTGCTAAACTCAGCTCCTTGAGCTTTAGCAGAGGGAAGCAAAATCAATTCCCTTCACGTGAGGCTTCTCAGTGTCCTTCACATCACTTCTCTCTCTGCCCAGCTCTATATTTTTCTAGATTGATTATAAGCCTTCACTTTGCCTCCCTAGGCAAACTTTTGGCAGCTGGTCACAGGGTAGGTCTGCTGAATTGAATGAGCCTGCTGTATTTCCAGTACACCTCAGGCTGCTTGCACAACAGACAAACATTCACTGGAAGTCACTCTATCTAACAGGAAACCTCACTTTTGCCATGAGCAAGTAAGAACAGTCTGAAAGACAGAGGAAAGTGCCAGAAGTGTGAAACTGTATGAAAAAGGTTTTCTTCAAAATGAGATGATCCAAAGAGATCACTTCACATGCAAGTGCTTCCCTCCACCATTCCAGGTTATTCTCTCAGGTCTATCCATACCTAATCTTATCTTTTTCCTCTCTCCTTCCAGCCAGTGATCTAGTAGTGATACCTTCCTACAGTTGTACTCAAAAGCTTTGCCTTTTGTCTTCAACTTTTACCACTCTTTTCCCAACAAAAACTTTGAAAACTAACAAGCAAAAATGTTATGGACCAGAGCACCTCTGCCCTCAGCCTTCTGGGAAGAGAGAGGTGTGCATATATGCACATATGGATGAAGACACACATACAGAATCCACAGAGCTTCCAAATAATGCAGAGTATGTGAAGTGTTTACATCGATCTGATTTTTGTCTTTCCCATCACAAGCCTGGATACAAGAGACCTTTACTCTGCAGAGCCAACAGGACACTCACCTAATAAACATCTCCCATAAAAACTGTCTAAAAATAAAATCAGAATCTGACCAGACCGTGCTCCTGCCTGCTTTACAATCAGAGGATGCCAGGCCAGCTCACTAGCAAGGGCTTAGCAGGTGTAAGACACATCTGTTGGAGCTGGCAGCATTTGATGTGCTTCTGCATGACTGCAGGTATACTTAAACCTTTCTTCCTCCACCTCCTCCCTGTGCCCAAGAAGGGACTGACGAGAAAAGTCAGTCAGAATCTTAGATAGTGTATTGCTTACTACAGGAGATTTTTATTAAAACACACAAACAGCAGCATTAAAGCATCTTAATGATTAAGGACAGAATCAGGTTACTACTTGCACCAGCAAAAAGCAGAGAATCTCTGTCATGTTGTTCATGCTGCTAGAGAAGCAATCAGGAACTGAAGACAGAAAAAGCTAATGAAGGCAATTGAGCAGCTTTGAAAACATCAAAATGCAAGAGAATCCTGAATTCTAATCCCAGAGCACAACTGAACCTTTCCAGCTACAGCCAGTGCTGCAGCATTCCCTGAAATCAGATTGTGCTTTTCAAAGGCAGTTCACATGGGGAGTACCATAGATTGGGAAGACTTGCAGGCCAGTAACTCCAGACAACTGGTCTCTGTGGATTCAGCCTAGATGTGCTGCTGGTGTGCTCACACACCATTTTGTTTCTTTTTCAAAGCCCAAAGAAAAGAAAGCTTGGCATTTAGAATAGACTTCTGCAGAATGCCAGAGCAGTTCACAAGCACAGACAATTTTGTGTTGCTCCTTTACCAGGCAGCTAGTGGTTGCTTAGAAGAACTGTAACATCCTCTGTTCATTTTGTCAGAAAGCACCATTTCTGGATGCTGATCTTTCTTGATATAGTCACTGGAAAGGGTGACTGATTGTTTAGAAGACCTAAAAATGTCAGGTTTCTTTCACCCTCTATCAAGAGCTGAAATGATGGATTTCAGAACCTTCTTCACTGGGTCAGGAAGGTCATCAGTTCCCACTAGGGCAGCACTTCTCCCTAACACAAAGGCAGAGGAGCTCTGCTATTGAGTTCTAGTGCAGATAGGAGTCTCTACCCAAAGAGTTTCGCCTGGAAGGAAACAACTCAGAAGCCTTACCAAGAACAAAACCATTAGTGACCCATTCTGGTCAAGAACAAGTCGATTCTTAGAAGAAGTTATTTATTGAAAGGGAGAGTTTGAAAGCTCCAAATTGTGAAACTGTCTCTGTTTATGTGCTGTGGTGAAGAAGTCAGACTTGGCACATGTTTCTCATTAACTGTACTAAAGCAGCTCAGTTTCTCAAGAAATCCCCAGCTTCTCCTCTGCAATAGGGTAATCTAGAAGGCTCCTAATTTTAGCTCTTCAGTCTGAAAGGGTAGGATATACATAAGTAGTGCTGAGTGAATGCTGCTGAAATGCCTATGATTATGTGGAATGCTAAAGCAAATTGGCTTTCCTGGCATATACAACATGTTACAGTCTCCAGAATAATGTCTAAAAGCAAGGAAGTCCGATAGATATTTGTCTAATGGATTTCACACATGAAGCCTTCACATCTTGAGCCATCTTAAGCAGTCAGTGCAGTTCAGTGACATTGCCTGTTCCTGCACCCCAGTCACATAACTTGTTTCAAACTTCTGACCAGGCAGAAGTAGGATGGGCCAAATACACTCCATAGTTTATCTAACACTCATCAGAATCAAAGCCCTATTTAGAAAAGCAGTGTTGTATGCTTTCCTCTGATTTTCTCCTTTTGAGGCAGATTCAATAACTGTTGAACTGTTTGCTTGTTTGTTGTGAACAGCTTTCAAGAGGAGGTAATTCAAGGAAACCTATCAATTTCGTATATATTTTCAAGTTAATAATGTTGACATCCTGTTCAAATAAACCTCCAATTTACCACAATCTGTTTTCAGACAAGCCCTCCATTTTAACTTCCATGTGCAAAACTAAGTGACTTTCCTCATCTCACTTAACAGAGAACATATGTTCAAAGCTAGTACTGTAAGCTTGTCTGTAGAAGCTGTTCTTCCTCTGACAGAGATGCAAGGAGCTTGCACAGGAACACTGGTACACGACAGCAGTGCATGTGTCCATAAAGCTTGTGCACAAGCACAAAGGAAAGCATCCTGGCCACAGGGGAAAAAAGAACCTGGGGCATCTCCTGTTAGCACTGCTGCCACTATCAGGAGGGCCAGAGAGGTTCCAGGTCTCCCTTACTGCCAGAGTCAAATGTTCCTGGCATCCAGGAGCTTCCCATTCTACAGCCTGGTCTCCTTAGCAGCTTGGTCATATGCTGAGCCCAGTGAGTTTCAGACTGTTCCTCAAAAGCCTGTTTGTACAGTATGGTATAACTTCAGAGGCTGGAAGAGTAGCTTGGAGAGGATAAGAGTGCCAATGTTTCACAAAGCGTGTTTCCCACTCTTTTCTGGACACCTGAATAAATCATCATTACTACCTGAGCTTTAAATAAATTAATAAAATGAGATGTTAAGAGTGTTAAGATCTGGGGCCCAACAATTCAGATGTGTTCAAGCTTACCATATTTTATATCTGGTAGCTGAAATGGAAATTAAGATACTCCAGAATGAAATGGAGAAGCAGCACATTTTTCCAATGCTGATTATAACTTCATACCATCACCTTTTAGCTGACCAGTAAAGTTTGCAATACTCTTCTGAAAGCCAATTAATGGTTGTTATTAAGAATTTTCCATCTAGTTCATTCCCACACTTGCCAAAAATCTTCACAATATTTGCATTGAAAAACTACCAACATGAGGAATAAATCACAAGCTTCAGCTCAAGTGACCTTATCTTTCACTGCTGCATGATACCAAAATGGACCTGATTCTCCCCATATGCACATTCTTCCTTCTGCATTATTAAAAGCAAGCTGCTGGATCAGCCAACTGTGGGCTCCTCTGACTTAAAGACCTAGCAGAAACTCACTTCCTTTTGGCATGGGTCCCTCTTGCTTTTCCCATGTTAACAGTCCCAGTGTAACCACAAGGTTATTCTCCGCTCTCAAATCAAGATTTGGCCCTCTGACATTTTGAGTCATGCTAAGTAGTCCATTTGTCTTTAACAAGATTACTCCTTGATTATCTCTTTGGAAGGCAGTTGATCAATCAATACTAATGAATTCATTTAGACAGATGATCCAGTATCCAAATGCATCTATTCCAAATTGAATTTCACATTTACCTCCAAGTCCTTAAATATTTTTAGTAAGGAGTCTCTAGAAGGGAATAGTTTATTAGGTGCCAATAGCTTCATTACCAAATATTAATCACCTTTATGGTTTCTTCATACCAGTGCCTCAGGTAAAGCTAGTTTGAAATATGGACAGCAGAATTAGAGATGACTGATTTCCTAGAGCTTTAGCACTCAACTGGATTCTTGCATGTCTACAAAAGCACTATCTATCACAAGTAATCAGGGCATTCATACCACTGGTGCCACCTACACATTGTCTGATAACTAATGAGGGTTGAACTAACACTGCCCATTGTTCCACAGGGGAGGCCCTTACACCTTTCCTCTTGTTCTTCTCCTTTGGAACACAGGCATGGCATTTGCCTGAGCCACAGCAGGCTGCTTGTCTGCCAGCTGCAAGGCAGCATTCAGTGCTGCAGCAAGCTCTAAGGCTTGCTGCCAGCAGTGTCCAGTGTCCCCAGGCATTATCTGGAGGCAGCTCACCCCATACCCTGAAGCACACAGCAGATGAGTCTCAGAGAGCCTTTTCACTGAGTTTCCCCTCCACTATTTTGAAGTGTGTGACCAGAGCCAGTTTAGCACATTCCTGAGGGCAGCCTGGGCAGTGACACTGACTAAGCTCCTGCTGCACTGAGACTTCAATTACTTTATTTCCCTTTCTTCACCTGATAGCAGCTACTTTAGAACTTCAGGTAAACTTCACCCAGCCTTGTCCTGAGGAAGCTACCTCCTGTCTTTGCCATGAAAGGAAGCTTCAGCAGCCCAGGATTCAGATTTTGTCCTGATTGTACTGTAGCCCTGTTAGTGATATATTTAATGAGGTCAGCATAACTCACCATAATGTACTCCTAAATATATTTAATATTGATTTCCTCCACTTCCCTAGCAAAGTAATCTTGGACAGACTGCCAAGATATTAATTCCTTTTCCAGGCATTTTTCTCTTCCTCAGGTTGATTCCAACAGAAAGATTAAGAAAACTCTATCATCTCTAAAAATGTCTTCTACATCCAGGTGTTTTACTGTTTCTGCCTCCTGGTATCCTCTGTCACTTTCTCCACACTAGAAAACCTGGCTCTGAGTTCCTCACAGCTATTTGCTTCAGCACTAAACTCTATTCAGCATTTGCCTTTCAGGTGCTGCCAGTGAAGAATCTGCTTCTGGTGGCAGGCCAAAAGCAGTTCTCATCCAATTGACTGTGAGGACATTTTAAGCTCAGAATTGCTTTCCTCAAATACATACAGAAGAGTTTTTCCCAGAAAACCTTATCATTAATTTCATAGTTTCTGGCTAAAAGATGTCAGCTAGCATCTGTTCAGAAGCCTGCACAAAACACACTCCCTATTTCATACAGATGGTGTTAGATTCTTTTTAGCAGCCTTTGTAGAAGTCAACAAAATGCTGAAGTAGGGGAAGTCACCAATGGATTTCAGCATCTCTCTGACACAGCAGCAGCTAACTGGGAAGAGTCTTGCCTACAAAACTTCCTGATCCACATATCAAGTCAGCTTAAGATTTGCTAAGTGTTGAACAGTAACAAAAAACCCTTCCAACCTCAAAACAACCCCAAACAAAACAACAACAAACCACAGGCCCATCTTATTTCTCCCATCCCACAGGGGAACTCCAAAATGGAAAGGGATCATTTGGAAACAGCAATACTACCATGCAGAGTTTTCTTTAAATAGAGTCAGAACTAGGACTTACTTGTGAGTACAGAAGAGAACATTCCAAGAATCCAGGAAAGTCAGATAACACCAAACCAACAGTAATTTCAGTTTTGATGCTTTTCAGGCATGTAATGTTTGTATATCTGTACCATTTGGTGTGTTAGCACAAAACATAAACTAGAAACACACATTCAGTGCCACCAAAGCAGCTTTCTGAAGTGTTCCCTTTTACTTTCTCACGCACACATCACTAATTACACATTATGTATTTCTAATATAAACTATGTATTTTCTCTCCTTATTTACTAATTCCAAGGCATTTAATTAGTCACACTGATAGAGGATTGCCTGCATAAGATCTGTTCTTAATGAGAATGAAATAAGCTTCCAAAGCTCTGTTTAAATTGCTCTGAAAGCACAGCCAAATGCCTCTCATTTACCTCTTCCCAGCTTCTTCTAACTGTCCTCTCCTTGGAGCTTACTCTTCAATATTTCTAATATGATCCCTGAGTAAAAAAGCAGAGTCTAACATCTCACAGGTGCACCCCTGCTCTCCTGGGTGCATGTATCAGCCTGTCATCACCACGGTCAACACATTTCTCCCAATCCCATTATCAGCTGCTTGTGTTGTTCCTGTCCTTATGGAGTGGCTGGGAATGCACAGCGCTGCCGTGTGAAAGAGCTCCAGGTGCAAGGGGAGAGTTCTGCAGCTGTGTTCCTTCCCACCAGAGCTTTCTCCCTCCAATCTTTACAGGCCTTCCATGGACTCTTACTATGTTATCACTAGCATGTGAAAATACAGCCTTTTAAAAAGGGGCTAAAATCAAGGCAGAGTGAAAGCAACACTGGATGACAAGATTAAGGCGATTTTGCCAGGGTTTTGTTAACATTGAAATAAATGAGCTCAGGCCTATAGCTCACTGTGATTTTGCTCTCCAGCATTCTCAGCTATGCTTCACTCTATTTTAACTTTCAGTTACCTCCAAACTTTCTTTCACCTAAAACCTGAGAGCCATCTTCCTAACAGAACATCAGTGTGAAAGGCAACTCTGTATGTGAATTGCAAATAATTTCTAACACTGCCATTTCTAAGTTTAATTAAAAAAAAACAACCTCAAATGTTCATCTCTCCAGAACTTCAGTGTCAGTTGGGTCCACAGCTGGACTTTGCACCTTTATACAAGATGAAAAACTTCTTTTATTGTCAAGCCCTATGCACTTATTGCAAATAAAAGGAATTTTTGTTCCATCTGAACCTAATTTTAAAGGGTTCCTTCCCATCAGTTTCATTAGCATCTCAACTAACTGCAGGTTTCCATGGCTAAAGAGATGTGGAAATTTCATTACAATTATTAGGCTTTGTCACTGAGCTTTTAGAAAACATCACAGTCTGTCCCTCTACTTCTCCCACCTATGAGACAGTTTCTTTAATGCAGTTTTCTTTACCATGTGAGGTACACAACTATAGTGCATGGGCCTTTTTAACATCTCCAAATTCTTTCATTTTGCAGAATTTACTCACATACTGAAGCTGGAAGGTGAAGATTCTGGCATTATCTCATAGGCAGACCAGAATTTCTACCACACATCAGAAAAGATGATCAAATTCTCCAACTCTCTCCAGTGAATATAGTACACATGCCTAAGATTTATTTCTAGGTAGCAATCCTTGCACCTCTTGTCACTCAACTAAACAGCACACACATTTTTAGTAGTTGTGATGTTACAAAACAAGGCTCAATTAGAATTAGATCGTGCCAAAATTGGAGTCCAGAAGATTCAGACTCTGCCAGACTGCACACAACACTCATTAGAGCTCCCATGTGAGCCAAGTTTCAATGAATACATGCTTATAAAATGTTGTGAAATTCTATAACATTGTCTGCTTGGATTCCAGACTCTGCTCCCTGACAAAGAGCTTGCTGTCACAATACCAGCTGTGCTGCTTGGAGGGTAGACTATATGGTCAGATTTGCACTACAGTCCAGAAGAAAACTTGTAGGAAGCCATAGCCACAGAGGACAAACAGGAAAAGGTATGCCCAAAGAGGCCTATTTTCTGCCAGGGCTGATCCTGCTTCATCAATACTCAGTACCCCTGGAGAAGAGATTTTTTACTTATGAAAAACAGGATGATAAAATAGCCAGCAAACCTCCAAAGTTTTCTAAATGCAACTATTAAAGTTTTATACCTTGAATTTTAACTCTAAAGGAATTTTGAGGAGTCCTCAGTATTAGAGTCACAGTAAAAGGGACTACATACTTAAAGGAAGTATTTTAAATAACAAAACTTACCAATTTAGTTGCAAATTAAGAAAAATGTAAAATAATAGCCCTTTCAAATTCCACTTTCACCTCAGCCATTCAGAAATCTCCTTCATGCACTGAAGTGTCTCCAACAACCTTTGCTATCCCAGCTTTGTTTCTGCTCCTCTCCAGCTGAAGTACCAGCTAACTTCTGGATTGTACTGGGGCTGCATTCTCCTCACAAGACACAAATTCTTGGAGAAAGTAGGAAAAGCTCCAAACTATTCTCAGTAGTGAGGGAGGAACTAATAACTCAAGGAACATGACATTTTTATTAAGCACCATGGTCTTAAGTTTCTTCAGGAACCAGCTTTAATAATTTGGTTGTACATTGCTCTGAAGGGATTAATATTATTTACTTATAAGCATGGCTTGAAGCAGGACTGCTAACACATCCTGTGCTCTTTCATCAGCTCTGAGTGTGAGAGAGGCTGCACATAATTCAACAGAATCATCAGAGAGTGATTTCCCAACTAGCTATGTGCCTCCAAGCACACACAAGAGAAAACTGCACTGAGTGTAAAAAATGGCCTTTAATATCACAGCACACCTTCTGAGATGCTTCCCTAAGCTGACTCAGAAAAGCATGGTTATAACACTTCTAAAGAGTTCATTAAGGTAGAAATGATACATTCAGATATGTCTTCTTACTGTGCCATTGACAAGATTAATCTTAAATGATAAGAGTTTCAAAATGTCTTATCAAAATCCCAATTTTGAAGGTCAATCAGACTCAAAACCTTACAGACTCTGAACATACTGTTATTGAACACCCACAGATCTAAGTAGAAGCAGTATTTCTCCCTATTTTTCATTTGGTGGCTTTTTTGCTTGATTAGCAGAAGGATTGTGGTATGGTAGTGATAGGTATGGTTGGACTTGATGATCTTAGAGGTCTCTTCCAAACTTCATGATTCTGTGGTGCATGCATCCTGGAGTTCCAAAGCAGGTTTAGGACCACACACCTTTAGCCTCTTTAGGACTTCTGGGGAGTGACTGATCTCCCATTGGCACAGGGGGACAAAAAGTACAAATCCTTCTCATCCAGTTGAGTGTTTGGCACTTTGTGTATCTTCACGAGCACGAAGTCTAAACTTGAATGTGCTATAACAGAGCACACACACACACACACAGAGCTGTAACACAGCACAAAGATAAACAAACCAAACCCCATCTGTAGCAGTGCAGGAATTTAGTATCCCCTTTTACAATAAAACAAGATTTTCACTTGACCTAGAAGATAACTACATGGAAGCAAGAAAGAGAGTGTAGAGAGGTCTAAAGCTTGCAGTAAGAAAGAGTACATGCAGAAGATGATATGGAGATATCCAAATGTTCCCTTGTCCGAAAAGGAGTAGGAGGAAGTTCTCTTGGAGTGAATGGCTCTCTCAAGCATTAGGAGAAGGAAGTACCTGGTCTGAGCCAAGAATGAGGAAACCTGCTCTGGTTGATTAGCAAACAATTGCCTTGTTTATGTGAACTCAACATACTTCAGAGCCACTCTGCTGATTAACTAGCTTGAGTCTGCTGCTGATCACGAAAAGGTTGCCCTTGACACCTAATAAACTAGATAAATACAGTTTTGAGATTATACGTTTGTGGGATTTTCCATATTACACAGCCAGAAAGGAAAGACATCCTGTCAGCTCAAAAGGAATGGCTGGAGACAAGAGCTCTCTGTATTTACCCTGCAGACATAGCCAGAGCAGCCTGACACTGCAGTGGCTGCTTCACAAATAAAGGGCACAGCTGCTACCTGAGCAAAGCTCACAACACTTCATGACAAAGAAAGAAATCAACATACTCTTACCATAACAGCAAAACACTGTGGAATGCACAACAGGTGGAAAACAGGAAAAAAAATACAGGAAAAATAGCATTCTAGGCCTCCACATTTAGTAGAGCCATTTCTGTAGCTAGTTCTGGTTCATCACAGAAACATTTAGAGATGGATGTGAAGGTGAATATACTTGGGTTTGGCTTGAACCAGAAATTGTCCTACTAGATTATGAATCTGGATTGAGCCATGTCATTTAATTTCATCCCAAAGGTGTACTTTGATCTAGGATCAAAAAAACCCTCCAAAAAGTAGATTTTTAAGCCAGATCATTTCAGTAATCCAGTTTACAATGCTTCTTAAAATATAGAATATTGGCAGAACTGAGGAGGGAGACAATTTGAACACATGACTGGAAAGAAGCCATCAAGGGAAGGAAACAGTTTCTTAAGGTGGCTTTCTTGGGTAAACCAATGTCTGGCAAGCTTAGCACCACCAGTGAGGTAACTACCTTTAGTAGTAACTTCCCTGGTGGCACACCTCAGCACCCATTAATTATCTATTTTTGCAAAGTAAACTTTACTAGTGATTCTCCTTTGTCTAAGATGGCTTACACTGTGAACTCACAGCTACTGCCATCTTCACATCTGCAGTTCTACTTCTATCACAGCAGAGCTCCTCTAGGCATAAAAACTCAACCTGTTTGAACTGTATCCTGCAGATACTTCTCTAAATGCAAGGTGATTTTCTGAAGTGGAAGGATCAAGCAAGCCAAATTTTGCTGTGGATCCAGACTGATGCCAATGAAGCATAACTGTTGTGATATAGCAACATGCCAGGTGAGACTACAGCAAGAGATGCAGCCAGCACCCCAGAATGCAGGAGTGCCTGGCAGTGGAAAGGGCATTGCTCAAACAACTGTTTTTCAGACCTGTTAAAATATTTTATTTTAGGTAGCCTCGTATACTTCTTGAAGAGCCAAAATTAGCCAGAAAGGGAATTATTTTCTTTGAAGGACATGGTTTCCTTGGGCGTATTGGAAGAGCAGTGGCTGTTCAGCAGCTGGGAAGGAGCCCTGGAGAGCTCTGCGGGCTGCAGTACTGCCACCTTTCGGGAACTCTCTGCACAAAACCTTTCCCTTCCTGAAAACCTCACGAGTGTGGAACACTCTGGCTTTCCCCATCAAGTCCTTCTCTCTTGGAAGTTCTCTCTCCCTTCTTTTAACGGAGAGCTATGGAGAGATATGTGGAAGGATGCTTAATATCCATTCAATCCAAAAGACATTTAAGGCAGGAGGTTGTTTTTCTGGTGTGAAAAAGAGCCACATCTTGCATTCCTCTGCAGCCAACAGAGATTCTAAATAAAAAGACACAGGTTGAAACTTTCCAGGTTGTACTTGCTATTTAGCTGCATGAAGTACTGAATGAGACCAGATGAAAGCAAGAAATTTTTCATGATGAGCCTGGCCCAGGTTCCCCACAGAGGTGGGAGATGTCCCATCCCTGGAACCATCCCAGGTCAGGTTGATTTGGGCTCTGAGCACCCTGCTCTAGCTGCAGGGTGCAGGAGGGTTGGACTAGATGACCTTTAAGGTCCCTTCCAACCAAAGCATCCTGATTCTATGCTATTGCTTGGGGTGGGAAGGGGGAGGCAGGGCAGGGCAAACAGGCTTGCTTTTCAGACAGGTAGGGAGTAGGCTTGGGTTCTTTCAGTATCTTCTCTTTCTCCTGCATTCAGTTATGATCTTACCTCCCTGTGGCCAGAAAAAAACTGTTCATTTGAGGATTCCCCAGGACACAGGTCATTTTTCAGCTGAGTGACAAACATTTTTTCTCTGAGGAGAAAAGGTCAGGGATTACTTTGACTGCAGCATTAGACCCTTACGGTTACACTTGCAAAGCTCTGCTTGTGCTGGAAGCACAAATCCTGGTTTTGTTACAGGATTAGTGGACATCAACTTTCCAAATGCCGCTTTGAAAATGGAGCCAAGAAATAGTATTTGTTGGTACTTTCTGGAATGAATGTAGGCTGTGATTATTGGCCACTCTTACAGCAGCACTGCTCCATGCATCTCTTTTGAGCTACTATCTGTGGATGCTCATCTAGCTCTGTCTGCAGTTCTTGATTAGTTGAACATTTATTAAGAGAAAGGAATGGTAAGCCATCAGTTTCAACCTCCCTCTTCCTTTGCTACAGATTAACAGAGTTTGTCTTGACTCTGCTAACAATTTTTCTTGCCTGTTTGTCAATTGTCTCTTAGGAATAAAGTAAGATGGAAAAAAAAACCCTTAAAATCAATAAGATAATCTTTGCTTTGCTTAGTTCCACTAGAAACTTCAGGACTGTGCTGCAGTGATGGAATCAAACTGGTGCTGGCATGGCCAGTTCCCCAATTCCTGCAGCCTAATGAAACTTTTTCTCCTGTTCTGAATGAGAACAGGGTTAGACTTTTATTACACTGTACAACTGCCTCAGGTGAGAAGTGTTTTCTCCTCCTGTTACTACACAGCATCTATTGCAATCAGAGTGTTCATTTCTATCTAAAAATGCTTAGAATTGTCCTCTGCTAACACATCTACTTTTAAAAGACAATGTGTCTTCGAACCATTGTTGTAACCACTGAAACCATTAATAATGGTCTTGACAAGGAAACAGAGGGAAAGAATGTGTTTGGTAATGGAGAGAAGCTAGTTTGTGTATCTTGATTACTCTGGGGCATGCCACGCATTGCCTAAGCAGCTCTACCAAGTCTAAAGCAGTTCCAGACATGCCCAGTGACATAGCACTAGGCACCTGGCACACAGGAGAAAATGAGCAAGGCTACAGTTTGAGTCCCACATAAGCAGGCATTTTTAGGATCATCATTTTAGCCTGAAGTGCCTCATTTTGCATGTGGTATACTACAGGCTTACAGACTTGTCCTGATGGGATTTTTATTATTCCTGACACTGTCATTCCCTTTTTTTTTTCTGTTTACACAATAAAGTAGGAAGCTAGGTGCTGTGGGCTTGCTGCATATCAGCAGGGGGAGAGGGCCTCACCAGGAGAGGAATTCAGTTACCTGAGACAAATTCTTCCTCTGGGTGGCAGAAACCTCTTTCTCCCAACAATTCTGGAGGATCCCAGGAAGGTTAATCACCCAACACATGCAGTTTGCCTTGGAGTGCCTTGAATTAGGCTGTGTGAAAAGCACCCAAAGTTACCCCAAAATGCCTCCCTTGCAAGGGTAACCCAGCAACATCCACTTAGTATAAAAGCAAGCAAATTATGGTAGTCATCATCCCTACATCTTTTACAGAGCTGGCATGCAGTTGATATAAAACACCATGTATCCCACAAGCCACATTTCAACTATTTCAAGACTAAATCTATCACTGACCTTAGCTTTCATCTTCCTCTTTTGTCAAAATTTGCTAGGATTTAAATTTAATCTGACTAGAAAGAACAGAGATTAATTCCTCAGTAAGTAATGATCATTTCTCTTGTGTTGGTGTGGTATGAACACAGACAGCACCCAAAAGTCTTACAGCCACTGGTGAAATAAAGTTCTTTTTTTGGTGTGATTAAGCATCAAATACTTTTAAAGAACCCATTTATAAAATCTGAATTTCAAATGCTTATTTCACTGCTGAAAATCTTGTATTATGTTCAGACAGCTAATCTATAAATCCTCCCAATCCTTAAACTGCACTGGCCAAAGCACTATCATTCATTAGATAAGGAGAGTGACTACTTCATTTCAGATGAATCCTGGTAGATGACAGGAGGTGGAGGGAATATTTCCTAGTGTGACATGAGCCAGAAATACAGTTACCCAAAGGAAACAGCATTGAAGGGTAGTTGATACTAAACAGGGAAAATGCCTGCATGATGATGTCTGTGAAGGAGGCCATTCAGAGCTTCTGCACAAGCAATATTTCTTACATAGTTCTGGCCACAGTCCAAGACTACATGCTCATACACACATCTATACCTATAAAAATATGCAATCCAGCCTGGTATATCATTTAAAATGCAAATTACAAATCCTTACATATATTAATCCAACAGTTGTGGGCCACTGACTCTGAAAGTCCACTGCTACATGTTACAAGGAGCAATAATATTCTACTGTATTGTTTAAATACATTTGGTCTTGTGATGTATAGAGAACTGATGGTGCAAATCCAGAGCTTATGTCTCATTTGGCAAGAAACAGACATTTCTGAGGGGTTTAATACTCCAAGGACAAAGTAATAATTCAGTTCCAGCTCTTGTAAGTTATACACATGCCCAGGTTCTTGCACATGATATAAAAAAATCAATGGGAATGTTCACATGAAAAGTGAAGTCTTCAGACTTTCTTAAGTAAAAGCTTGAAGGGTTTTTTTTTCCCTCCACTTAAAAGAAGAAGAAAAAAAAGTAAACCCAAACTGAAATAATACAAAGCAAAAAAGCAAACCCACAGATTAGAATATGGGAATATGAGAGCTACTTCTATCCCACTAACCTAAAGCAAGTTGAGTGGTGTGACATGTTCTTCCAGGAATAAAAAGCTTAGTTCAAAGTCAGTCTGGAAACAAGAGGAAAATGCTTTCAGTTACATTTTGGCCTTGTCCAGAACAGTTCTGTTGGCATTCAGGATGCCTCCACAATTTTAAAGATGGCAATTGTTCAGATGTATTTCAGCCCAGAGTGCAGCAATAAGGTCAAGAGAAGTTTAGAATTTATTAGAGAGAAAGGATTGCTGCTGTGGGACCTCTCTGGCCTGGAGCCCTGGAGAGCAGAGAGCAGCCCCCCATAACTGCTGCTCTACACAATCTCCATTGTTCTCTCAGGTTTCACAGCTGCAAAGATTGCTTCCTCTTCCAGAAGGCAAGAGCTCTCCTCCCTGCAAAGCTGCACAGCAGCTCCAGGACAGGAAGGATTTGTCATTCTCTGTCTCATTTCAGAGCAGGGGATTGCTGACCTTGTGTGCTCTTCACTGCTTGTATCACCTTGGCCTGAACAGCCCAGGGAGTCTCAAGGGGCTGGGGCTTGATAAGGCATTTCCTCTCTGTGCCTTGATAAAAATTGCTTGAAGGATCCACCTCTTCAATTATTGAAACAAAAAACAATGTCTGCCTTGCATATAAGAGTTTGAGGACAGGCCAAGAACATCTGAATTAAGTCTTTTCAAGCCCTGTTTCATTGATTAACTGAGTTTCTCAGAGATACTCCTGCCAGGTCCTAAGAGGGTCCTTCACCTAAGCGTTTCCCAAACTTTGGCGTAACTTGATCCCTTTCTACACTGGAATTCCCCTAGAGCTCCTAGCAGGAATCACCTGCAATTCCCAGCTGATGGCAGACCAAAGGGCAGGCTCTTTGTGGCCTGAGGGAAGCGCGGGTTTTAAGGCAAGCTCTGGCGTTTCCCAAGGGCTCTGGAGCGGGAGCGGCAGGCGCGGTTCCTCGCCCCCTGCTAGGGTGCAGTGCCATCTCGTGGAGAGCAGCGCCTGCCAGCACACAGCACACAGCACACAGCACAGGAAAGGGGGAAAGGAGGATGGAGAGACAACACATAGAGCCTTGCCCAGAAGAAACTAACCCTGCTGCCTCTGCTCGGGGCCTGAATTAGTAGGAGAGCATTCAAAGCGACTTACAGGCATCAGATCGCTTACTTACGATTGCTTGTGTTTATCCTGGAGTGCCTTTTGGTCTTTTAAGGCAATATCTACATAAAATCTGGGTGTGACTGCTCCAGAAAGCTCCAACATAAAACCTGTGAACATTTGGCCTAAAATCTCAAGTTTAATCATAAGTCATTCTAAGCAACAAGGGAAGTAACAAAAATATACCGAAATAAAAGAGATCCAAGAGGTTACTATAGTTGATCCTTCCCTATAATTATTATTACTGTGGATTAATATTTGTGCATAGTTTTTCATATTTCAAGCAGTTAAAAAGAATTCATTTACCTGCAAAACATCTTTGCAAGGTAGGTACCAGAAGAGTGTTTTACTTCACCAATTTGGTGGTCTGAGCAAGGCAATATGCCACTGGGGTTGTTCTGATGAAGTGATTTCATATTCTTTCCAAATGATACTATTCCATTCCAAAGGGAAGTGAAACAATTTTGATTTATAGCGAGTTAAAATCACAGACTTTCATTGGAAAACCAATCTGTCCTGCTTCTAAATTCCTGCTTTGGCTGAATAGGCATTATTTGGTAAGTCTAATAAGCTTTGAATTACTCTACTTGCCAAAATAAATGCATCACCAATCAGCAGCTACTAAAACAGCATCCTGACTGAATATAACCTTTTGCAATAAAGTAATTAAAAACTATATTATCCAGATTAAGAACTACTTTGTTTTCCTAAGGAGATCGCAATCTCCTTCACTGCTTTGGTTAATTTTTTTCTGACATGACTGGAAACTCCTTTGCTGAAGGAAATGTCTCTGCCTTTATTAGATTAGGGTTTGGCAGCAAATGCTAAATATTATACTCTGTCATATCAGATGACACCAAGGCTTAAAACTTTTCACATGCCTTTAGTTACACATTCTAGGAGAGCTCTGCACAGATTCTCACATCTGAACTTCTAAAAAACTTCTCTTTTTGCTCTCTGCCTGATGCTGAATGAGCACAAAGAACTATGGCATTTCATTTTGTTGGGAAAACTCAGTGGTTTTTAGAATAGAAGAAATTAACTTGGCTTCCTTTATGGATGGATAGAGGGAGGGCAATAACATTCACTTTCTTGGAGAAGGTGCCCAAACTCTCCATAGAATATAGGCAATTCAGGCATTCAAACCAGGAAAGGTAATGGACTGGCACCTAGGCTACCAGAAAAAGATGACAAAACAAGCAGAGGTCTAGTGTTTGCCACCCACAAGCAGCAAGGGACCTTGCTAGTCAGACAGTTAAGATTTTAAAATACTCCAATCTTAGAATATATAGCTGACAGTGACAGAATGTTTTATGATGTGATCTCTCTCTCTCCTACTTCCAGCTAAGATTAATAAAGTCCTCATCTCCCCTTTGGCCTCCAGATCTTATTCCAGCAGGAAATCACATCTTCAAATTAAGTGTGGCAGGCATGTCCCATCACAGAGCTTCCCAAATGCACTGAAATGAAGCACACACACACACAGAGACACAAAATAGGTGTGTTCATCTATACATATAAGGATTATCTGTTGTTACCCTTTTTTTCTAGACAATACAAATGTAAGAATTTGGTTTACCCTGGAGTTGTTAGGAGATTCTTTTTGTACCTGTACTACTGCAGCCAAACAAATTATTCAGTAAGACCTATATTTTAAAGACCTATTTCATTAAGACCTTAAAATATCCTCCTAATATACTTGACAGGCATTATGCTGTACAACACAAACTGCATTTCTCTGAAATGCACTTAATTCCAGAAGTAGGAACATCATTAACATCAGGTTTTTAAAAAGCAGTCTGCAGGGTGGGGAAGAAAGCCCAAGTGGAGTAAAACAGAATAATTCTTCCAGAGATGAACCAAAGTGCTTGAGGAACTCTATTAACCAGTTCTCTTCAGCCTGGGCCCAGGGATGGGACTGCATTCAACACCACGTGTGACTGTCAATTTAAGCACAATATGACAGTGCAGCCCACTTTCCAGGATATAACTGATTTAGTGTTCTGTACTGGAAGTTATTATTCTTGATTTCCAAGGGGAAAGAACTGGTATTTTTTCCTTCAAGATTGCTCTAAGAAAACACCTGCATTTAGAATAAAGAATTTCATAGAGCTATGAGCTATTGTCCAGGACACAAGTGGAAATATTAAGAGTTATAGTCCGTCTGAGGCTGAAATTAATATATTTTTCACTCTTGCACACATGGAATATGTTTAATATAATTCTCAATGCCTATAGACTTCTTTAAAGCCTAACTGAGATAAATTGACTGTCAGAAGAAGGAACTGTGTATTCACACAGGAGCAATTACTTTTAGTCTTATTCCACATTTTAGTCTGAAACAGAGTGAGCATTTTCCTTGCCACCACAGAGAATATGATGTGAAGAAAACACCTCTAAGTGTAATCCCATAACCTCTAATTTACTTTTAATTTAACTCTAGCTGTTGTTATGATTACACTACAAGAAGAGCTGCTGTAAAATCAATTGTGAATGGCATAAAAAAAAACCCCAACTTCTTTTATGTCTCTTCACTTCAACCACTATAGCAGCACAATGAGATGTGAGCCAAGAAGGTGTGGATCTTTGCTACACTATCAACCAGAACTAGCTAGCCTGTTTTCTCAAGCCAAATAGAGTCCTAAGTAGCAGTGCCCAACATAACGGCTTGGTCCTGCTCACAGAACAGAACTTGTCAGGCAAATGCAGCTGAGGTCCAGGAGGCTGTCCAGAGTCATTTAGCTTCCAACACACCAGAGCCACAGAGTCAGTCCCACACTGAGCCATGGTGCACCTGATTTTTGCCAGGGCAACATATCTTAGTAGTAGGATCGCGGAGTATCCTGTTACAGAGCTTTACAAAGGATTGGGAAGGATGGTGATTCAGAATAATCCTCCTAATTGTAGTTGTCCTTATGTAATTGTTCAAATTAGAGAGAAGATAGATTTGGGGGTTATTTATAATAAATATTCACTGATAAGACCCATCTTGCATGTTGGCAATGTTACAAAGGCAATTCTGCCCAGAGGTTTTCACTGTTTTATAGATTCCACCTCCACTTAGATGTCAGATATTCTTCTGACTAGCTTTTGATGCAGGCAGATACTGCCTTTCTGACCTCTGAAGGAAATGATGCTGTTTACATGCTTAAAGCTCCTTCAGCCAAACTAGAGTAAATACACAACATCCTTCAAATGATCACAAATGATTCCTTATGATTACTACACTGCACAGTATGAAAAAATAGGTATTTCTATAGAAACAAGGCTATTACTTGCTGTGACTGATAGCTGTGGCTAATACTGAGGACATGCTGCTATTTTATCTTTTTCATTCATATCAGAACTCCTTCCTCCTCTGGGTCAGAAGCAAATAGAGTTGGGCCCTGTCACTCCAATTCTGCCTCCAGGTTGCAGAGTAATCTGCAGTGCAATTTGCAAAACATACTGCTTTTTATTACTGAAGCCTATGGATTTATTTTCAGGAACAATGTAGTTCAGTTTCTTTTTTCCTGAACGCTGTTGACTGAGGTTATTCCTCCTTTGTTACTACTGATTGTCTTTGTATGGAAACCTGAGATTCTTAGTCTTAAAAGTTATTTTCTATTGCATTGCTGAGAAAAGAGACCCACCTGTTATTCTTTAGTGCACAACATATACTCATTCTCTTCCTAACTCACCTGCTTACACCTGTACTGTATGAACATATTTTCTGGTTTGATACT
Source organism: Bucco capensis (assembly GCA_013396975.1). Taxonomy (NCBI): domain Eukaryota; kingdom Metazoa; phylum Chordata; class Aves; order Piciformes; family Bucconidae; genus Bucco; species Bucco capensis. Next base: position 254,309 of record VWZO01018408.1, on the reverse strand, counting down.
TCAATTTATACACCAACAGGATTTTAAAGCCCAAGATTATTCTTTGTCATATCCAATTACAACAGCATTACAGCCAGGAAATGGAGTAAATGATTTTGAATAAGAATTCCTGTTGGAGCTACACCCATGAAACACAATTGTATGCATCTGTCTGTGGCAGTGACACAAAAAGGCATCTTGTAGATGTTTACAGTTACCATTTTAGTGCCTAAGATTTCTCAATTAAATCCTCTCACTTGCTGTTTCTAAAGGCACCCCACTACACACAGAGCAGAAAAACAGCAAAACCAAGCAGGATACCAAATCCATCTCAGGGTTCTGCTGACAGAAGAAACCACTCCAGCTTTGCTCAAGAGACTCTTGATGTATTTATAAGCCTGTAGTTACCAGTTCCCTTCCATTTCCTCTAGACATGGGTGACCTATATGCATGGCAGCCAGAATGGATCCCTTGCATGCTGGCAGGGAGCTGGCTGATGCTGGCACCCACACTCCAACCAGGACAAAACCTAGCAAAAACTAAACCAGCTGCCTGGCAAATACTAGCCATAAACCCAAAATGATTGTAAAGTGAAGCTGACAAAATAAAAATAACTTAAGAATCACTTCAGAGAGGAGCAGAACAATTGGGCTTTGTACAAACAATGCTGGTTTTCCTTATGAATATATTTCTTTGCTAAAAGATTGGAACTGGCTATAAATTTATTGTGCCCTAGTTAAAAAACCATGAAACAAACAAAAAAAAACCCCAAACCTGAAAGCAGAGCTTCTGTAGCAGAACAGGATATTGGAGTTGCATTACATCCACAAAACACTAACATTTGCATTTTTATAGGAACCATAGCAGCAAAAAGGAATGTCATATTATAACTTCAGATGTCACTACTAAAACCAAGTATCTTCTTAGAGAGAAACTGCAGGAGTTTGCAACCACAGCAACCTCAGTATTGGCAATTCTAGAGTGAAAATAAACAAAGATCTGAAATGTATAAAAACACCAAAAGGAAGAGAAAGGTGACTGTGGTTAAACAGCATGCACTAGGTACTATATGGTTATTCCAACCTGGACAGAGTACCTACCAGGACAGTATCTTAGACATGCTTCTGGAACTTTCTAGGGTAAGACTGATTTATATAGATTGAAAAAAAAAGCACTTCAAATTTAAGAAAAGCCAGAGTTAGGCTGGTGTTATAAATGTAATTCTCTCTTTGTGCCTTCCCACTAACTGAAGCAGGGCACCCCCAGGCAAACAATAGGCTATCATGTAATTGTAGACTGCAGCATAATGTATGCACTCCAGAAGGCAAAATTAAAGATACATTTCCTTTCATGGGAGCTAAAAAGCAAGTAATGATGGTGAAGATTTTAGAAGCCTGTATTTGTCAAGAACAGAGAATGAAAAGGCTTTTAGCAAATGGCCTTTTTCTAACTGGTAAAAGTATCCCATTGATATTCTCCCTAGCTCCAGCTCCAGCACTGGCAGCAATTATGGCAGTGATGTCAGAAGCAGGGCTAAAGGCACTGAGGCTCAAGTTGCTGTCATCACCAAGGGGAAATGTTACATCTAATTGGAGATGCTCAAACAGCCAGCTAGTGTGATTTAGTCTGATGACCCATCAAGATTCAATACTGAACTTTAGTAGGATTTTCTGTGTATAAATTCTTACTGTGACTTCTGGAACATACTATTCAGATCTTCTCCTCCTTACATCCAGTTTGTAAATAATTTGTGTAGTATCTTATGGCATTTAACAAAGAACATATTTCATGATCAGAAGGTGCAATTTTGTACAGGTTCACTTTAGTGGAAACACAAGCCTTCAGAGATCTAAGAGGACAACTCTGGCAAGAGCTTGTATTCACAATGACCTCACTTGTCTCCATTTCAGGATGAAAATAAGCTCAAGCTTTTCACCTAGCAGGTTTCTGTTTCTCATTCTAGTAATTAATTAATTTCATCAACTTTTCTCTTGTTCCTGTTGCTGCAATAACAAATCAATTCTCAGTATTATCCAAAGGGTACTTTACAGATACAGACTTACTTATCAGCAAAAGGCTAGGAGCATTCCAGCTGTACAGACTGGTTCATGTTTATGTCAGTAATGATATTAACTACACTACTCAATAAACTAAGTTACACAGAATGAGAACTTACCTTCTAAAATCCGCAGTTCCCAAGGCAGCCACTGGATGGACATAGGGAGCCAGGGAATGGTTTGTGCTTGTACACAAGATGCTCAATTAGTTGAGCAACTGGTGAAGAATTTGCATTTCTGGGCAGGAGAAGTTTTCTGTAGAAAAGGCTTGAGCCTAAAAAGCAAGGTACAGAAGGGAAAAAACCCTAAGCTATAGAGATGAAGCAGACTGGGAAGAAAATTACACACAGGCCAGTTCCAAATGTGATTACATGGCATTAAATATTTAGGGTAAAAGCACTAAAAATTGCACAGAAAGGAAGTTAGGGGGTTTTGGGTGTCTGAGAACAAAAGCAGGTCATAGTTATTTAAAGTTCTGCTTAAGTTTTAAAACCTATGCTACTTTAAAATGCTCATATTCTTTAAGAAGAATGAGGAAGGTATTTGCTTAAGCTATCTTACCTTTCTCTGGACTAGGAACCATATGAAGGTTTGAATCTCTCTGCACAGTAAGTGTAAAGCAAGTCCTCCATTAAATAAGAGTAGGATCATCTGCAAGCACAAAAATTTATTTCCTTTTTATTACAGCTGGCTGTTGCAAGTACTGCTGAGTACTTTGAGTATTATATTTAACTAGAGCACAATCTATTTAATGTACTTGTTTATATCAGTTATCATTTCAGTGTATACAGCAGTGATAAAATACAGCTGTGATTCTATATCCTCTGTTCTGCTCTTGTGCAGCTAAGAGAAGTAGTAGGCATTGCTTGCAGCAGGAAAAGTCAGGAAATTCACCTCAAAGACAGTCCAAGTAAATAGGTTTACTGTGGGGAGAATTAAGTGAAGTTGGGGAATGAATGGATGTATGTATGAGCCTAGGAGAAGGAAGAGCTGTTACCTAAATCTCCCCATACCTGCTGTCCTAAACCACTAGGCAGTGACAGTGGCTAGCATGGCCCCTTCACTCCTAATCTGCAGCCACATCCAGTTACAGGATCTAAATGTGGCTCACATGGTTTTAGCATCACCCTATTCTGTCCCCCACAATTTAGAATGGCACTAAACCTAACTGCAGGTGAGGTTACTCTGCATGCCTGAATTCCTTTTGTCTTTGTACTGTGAAGGTCATAGGCAGAGTCTGTGTAGTGAGTGCATGTCCTTGGACTCTTCATTTCATTGCATGGGATAGTCTTGCTGAGTATCTGTGATAGCCAGGATGAATGAGCTACAGGTAAAAAAAGCTTGTGAGGCAGGCAGGAAGGCTGGTCAGCTTCAGTGCTACTGTCTATTGCTCTCAGTCCTCTTCTGGGGAAAAAAAACCATGAGACCAAAGACAGGTCTCAGCTAACAAGCTGTGCCCTTCCTAATTCACTTCTTAACTGGGTACAACAGCAACTCAGTGGATAAAATGACAGCTGCAGAAAAATCAGGCTGGATTTCACCAGGATTTTGCTGCTTTCTACCATATTCTGAATTGCCTGCAATGATAACACAGCCAGGGGTAGGATGGAGTGACACCTCTTACAACTACAGTAACCCTGGTGCCCATCACTGCACATGAAGTACATGCAAAGTGGCTCTGGCATGCCAGGGCTTCTGAATGCCATATGCTGTCCTGACCTGAGATGGGGGAATAGCCCCTGGCATAGAAACCCTGCAGTTGGCACTGCAGGCTCCTCTCTTCTCCTTCCCCACTTCCCTCCCTACCACTGGGGAATCTGGCAGGAATGAAGTCAGGCTACAAGAATATTGAATAACTGAGTCACAGACTAGGAATGGGGTTGGCAATTCCAGAGACTGCCTGATACAAATCAGTTCCTAAAGGCAAAATTGTGACCATCAGCTTCTCCTGTACCTGTCACTAGGCAATGAGATCCACACACACTCCCTGTTCTCCCCTCTACATACAGTGTCATGTCACAGATGTGTGCCTCCCTGCTAAAATCCTCCTGGAAACCACTGTGCCTCAGCCAAGAATGCTTCCCCCTGCAAAGTCCCTGAGCACCACTTGCTATTCTTGGCTTGTTCTGGCCTCCTTTAATTTCCTGACCTTGTTCTGGAACTAGGTGTTGGTCCTCTTTTAATCACACCAGACCAAGCAAACAGCAATCTTCTCATACCACTGCTGATTTAGGAAGCCTTTGCTAAGCTGCTGCATTGGGAATCTTCCACCATGCAGGGATTAGGTCACAGACTTTCTTCCATGGTATCTGGCATCACGAGCTGCCAGCTTCAAGCTGGGACACTAAACTAGGTGGGGCAGCATCCCAGTATTACAGAAGGCACTGTAGACAGAGCCTACAGAATTACCAGCACCACTAATCTAACCACCTACATAAGCAAATCAAGTGAATCATCTACCTTACTCATCTATCAAGCCTCAGACACACATATCATACTGGATATGTAATGCTGGACTGGCTCACATAAATTAGGTTTTTAAGGTGCTTCTAAATTATATGTTACAAGTCATGCTACTTAAAGACACAATCGCAGTTTAGGAGTGGTCCTCCATCAGAAAATCTAAGCCATTCATTATTCTAGATGAACCACTGAATATGAAACTGTCTATTCCTAGGAACAGAATATTTGTCTCAGGTTCTAAAACCAAAGAACTGCAGGATAATCTCATTACCACTATGTCAAACTTTTCAGTTTAGTTAGGAAAGAGGAAGTAAATATCTATACCTATAATTTTGCCTTCAGTTAAAGCTCTGCCAGGCAATTAGTTGTTAGATCCACAAATGACGAAGTGGATGCAAAGCTCTGTCTCTTTTCACTCACAGATTGTTTGGTAAATTGCTTTATTTGCCTTGGATACACTACTAAAATCATTCAAATTAGTAACCAATCTGTTCCTGTTACTGTACACCTGAAAGTGTAATAGCAAATCTGTCTTATTACAGCCAAATGACAAATACCAGGAGGAATGTTGCCAAGACTGCCTGGTTTGTCTGTTGTGAGGTTCCCACCTGTTCTGGGCAATGCCACTGTGGATATTATGTCACAGCCCAGGCTAAGCACAGCTTGGAACACTGCAAGTGTGGGTGACATATGACATTCAAGATGAATTCCTCTCACTTAATGAACATCATGTACTTTCTTTGACACACACAAATTTTAGTGGGATACTCTCAGAATTTGGAGAACTGGCTTTGATTTCTTTCTAGGCATTGTGTGTGCCATGCTGAAGAAGATTACAGCACTCCCATTGCTCAAGCCTGATATTTGAAATGTCTAACTCATGCCAAAGTATTGTCTGCATAGCCACAGTGCTTGCACAGCCTCATGCTGATAGGTGTTTCTCATCTCTTGACAGTTCAGTGCTGATTGCAGATTAGCTTTTTAAAGGCATAAAGACTAACAATACATGATTCCATGTGTTCTGTAACCTGCTTTACTCAGTTCAGCTTCTGACACCGTATACACAGCCCTTGTTCATTGAAAGCAAATCCCCTTGCAAATACAAGGAAGAAAATTGAAAGGAAAAATAATCATTTGCAATCCTGAACAACAGATGAAAAAAACTGATAGACTTTCTATCCTGAGGAACATCTGCTTTTATTTATGTACAAAGAAATTCCAAAGCCAGAAGCTGGTAAAAACAGACTTCTCTCCCCACTAGCAATAGTCTTCATACAAACTCTTGAGACAAAGACTGATGGGAATGGATGCCAGTTAGTTACAGAGACAGGGAATATGTACATGCATGTGGGAATTAAAATCACATATAGTAGCCTAGCATAAATTACAAACCTCCTAGTACTAATAGAATGGAAAAGCATCCTGTGCTCTTTTTTGTAATGTGCTGTTCTTGCATGATGGACTTCAGTAATTTCTAAATATAGCAGCATTGTACAGCAGCACTACTTAGATAAACTGGAGTGGCAATGTCATTTCATCTAAAAATAGAGAAATGCTTCTCCCCAGCAATACTTAAACACTGTAACTGTGGTTTCAGAAGCAGCTTAAGGCAATCTAAGTTTGTACAGTTGTGGAAAGAAGCTGTCTTGTTCTCTCCTCCATCTCTGCCTGTAAGTGTCTGCTCTTCCCTTGCCAGGGCACTATTACATGGCTCTTCAGTTCCCTTACCAAAGCTACCTTACACCTGGCCAGCCCAGAGAACTCTCAAACTGAGACAAACCCAAATTTAGAGGCAATGGCTAAAGCACAAGGCAAGACACTGCAAGTTGTTTCCCTTATCTCAAGAGATGTTTGAGGAAGAAAGAGAGACCACTGATGGTGGCCAGATGACACCCTAAGAACAGCAGAGAGAGTATTAGTGATGCTGCAGCATCTTAGAAAGCAAGGAAATGTTTTCTAAAAGAATCTGTTGTAGCTGGGCAGAAGGAGATAAAGGAGGTTGTTTTCTTCTGAATCTGCTCCTCTGTTCTCTTCTGTGGTCTGCTTGAGACTAGAGACAGAAGTGGTTCCAATCAGCTCTGTATGGGACTCCTGCAGTTCAGAAATCTGCTGTTTCCTGCAGCACAGCTAGAGGCATAGAAATCTAGCTGCGATGTGAGATGCTCTGACTGTCTTAGCAAGTATTGAAGCACCACTGAAGAGACACACTAGATAAATGGGAGGGAATGCAACTACTCACAACTGATTGCAGGAGCAGCAGAAGGGAGGAACACAGGTATAAATTAGAACAAACACAGACACACACTGATGCCTGGAGGACTGAAGTCTTGTCAGAACAACAGAAGATTATTCCCCCTCCCCATCTCATTTTGCAGAGGGAGAAACAGAACTCACATACTCATGATGATTTATCTCCAACTCAGCTTCTTTAAATTGGAAATGTCTCTGACAGAAGAAGCAGAACTCCTGATTTTTCAGAGGCAAGATTAATTTTTAAATGTTCTTGCACTAAACAGCATCTTTAAAAAAATATTAAATGGCTTTTATGAAATCAAAAGTAGAGTATGGAGGGTACCACAGTGGAAGTATTGAATTTAAAAACCTAGTTGTGCTTCAGTTTCCAAGTTTAATTATCAGAAACTGCTAGGATCCTGCTAGAAGGAACAGAACTTTTTAAGACTAGATCAAATTTTCTCTCTTAATAATTCCTTTTTTGAAAGAAGAAAGTTTTTTCCCTTCTGATGTGTACAGCCTTTAATTAGTCTGTTCAGACACAAGCACTATTAGCTAGGCTCTGTCACAATTACCCACATTTGGTAGCTAATTACTCCTTGAATAGTCTTAAGGCTACCAGCAATGTGAGCACAATTGGCAGCCTGTGGCCCCTAGGAGCTGTTCCAGCAACCAAGAATAGCTGGAAGGGAGAGGCAGGCCAGCCACGACCCTTTCTCCTCAGCCACAACCTAACAGACATACTATGCCAAAGGCAAGAGCAAGGCAGAAATGAAAATATTCCCAAGTGGCTACATGTGCTCTCTTTATGGCCTTTTTAAACTAATGGAGTAGCATAAAGAGACTATGGGGAAATGGAAAATAGGACCTTTAAAATGCTAAAGCACTGGCAGGACTACTAATGATATTCCAATTTTGCAGTGTTCCATTAAAACAACAGCACAAAACACTTACATGGGATCAGATTCTGACACGAGACTTTTATCCTAGTGTAATTTTATTCACTGATGCCTCATTGCAGTCATTTACATCACTGCAATATGAGTGTCAAGTGGGTATAAAATGCTGACTTGATTTAGTAACATTCCATATGTATTTTACACAGGTAGAAATTACTTCACAAGGGATACAGCAGTGCCTGCGATTTCAGTTGAATGATTCCTGCTGTACACTTGTGTGGCATCAGCAGCAGGCTAAAATTAACATCAACATTTAAATGAGAACTTCAGTTTTAAATACACAACTAATTCAGATTCTATTCCACAACTCTAAAGAGTGTTGCTTTGCAAATTCAGCAGTACTGGGTTTGCAAGGTACAAGGAATTCCTTTTAAAAAACTTCACAAGGTTACAAGGGATCCCTTTCTAAGTGTTTCTGTAGCTACATCCTCACTGAAGAATTAGCTCATTGCCTCTGCTTTTCCTAATTCCTTCAATTTAGGTCAGTGTTCCCACCAAAAAAAAAAAAGATGAGTTATCCATCAGATTCTCAAAGGGAACTGACTCTTCTTCCATTGCATGGCCATTTGATCTGGTGCAGAACAGGTGCCAGCACTTGATGTACACAAGTGGGGCAAGAGCAGAAATGACTCTTTCCCCTCGCTCTCTGTTGTTCCTCTGCACTTCCTTTTTCTTCCATAATATGGGCCCAAAGCTAAGCCTCTAACTTCAAGAATTATGTTCCTAATTATCAGTAGGAGTCATTTTCCCATCTCATTATTTACATTTATACACAAGCACACTTGAGATTCCTATACAAATCATATTCTGAAACATCCCCACATTTGCCTAAGGTGACTCTCCCCTTTCCCTCTGAGGGAAAAATTGTCAGTTTATTTACAGTTAATCAGATATAGACATGCTCTGACTTGAAAAAGATTAGTCTGAGGACTGTGCAGGGTTTCCAGCACATGAGGGTGGTAGCCATCATTCTGGGAGACAGCAAATAGCTTGAAGAAATCATTTTGTCTCAGGAGAGTTCCTATCAGAGGAGATATTGTCTGTTTGTACCACTCTCACTTTATGCTGGATCAGGCATAATTTATCTTCCTCAATTGACAGAAAGCTGGCATAAAATCTGGATAAACACTGCAACATATGCTCTGGCTGATTTGATAAAAACCTAGTTGTGTGCTCACACCAGTAGAGACCAAATTTTTACTGCCAGCAAATCCAGCATGCACAGATTTTATATTACCTAATGCAGAACCACAACCTGATAGTGCTTCATTATTTCTTCACATTAATTAATTCTTAATTACTTTATGATAGGCACAAATTAAAAAAAAAAGGGTATAGGTTTGTTTGAATTCTCCCTGACAAGTACTTGTGTGGAGTGAGCCTACTCTAGCATAGGGACAACCATCATCTCCAGACAATACAATCAGAACACCAGCATGCATGACTTTGTACCTTCATAGTCTAAACAGAAATTCATTTACTTAAGGCAAAAGAGGTTGTAACACCTCTCTGTAGAAAGGAATTCTGTTCCTGTAAGGGAATTTCTTCAGCCAATGAAAAGATTATTTTGTAGAAGAAGAAAGAACAGAAACTGAAAAACATGGAGGGCTTCAGCAATTCACTCCTCACTATGGATGCTTGCCAAAGAACAGGAGCTGCACATGCACACCATTGCCACTCACTCCCCCTCCCAAAAGAGAACAACTTCCAAGCACAGACTGACTTTTGGTGTCTGAACTCTGACACACTTTGTCCAGTAAAGAGGTCTATTAGCAGTAGCCCAAGTTATCTCAGTTTCCCATTATGGATTATGCCAACACATTAAAGAAAAGGCATCTAATCCTCTCAATGGTCATGTATGCCTATTTAGCATCATTAAATCACTACTATGACACATTTACACTTCGTTGTGTATTTACCATTTTACCCCCTCTGTAATGATGTGGACTTTGGGATGGAAGAGAGGCAATAAACTCCTGCACAAGCTGCTTAAAAGGCTTTTGTCAACAGAAGCCAATCTCTCTAGGAAAACCAACACTGTAATAGATATGGCTACAAAAGTTTATTTGCTTGAAACACTGGGTCCTCCACTTTGATCCTGGAGGATCAAAGTGAATTCACTGCTGAAACCTCCTAGCAACCATTACTGAAATGAACCCCAAACTGGAGAGTGCAGTCTAGCTCCCACCACTCAAACACAGGCTGCTTCTGTGCTCAGGTACTAGAAGTCACTGCCTTGTAAAAACAGGAGTTCCTTAGCTGTCTCTGAACACTAGCCTGGAATAGCCCATTTAAAAAACTATGATTTAAGACTGAATAGAATATAAAATGCCTCAAAGACTTAATGGAACTGAAATGGAAAGGTAGGCAAGCAGGACAAAGAGATACAAGAACACAGAACATAAGGAAGGCCTGGAGTGGCCTACTTGTGTGTGTGATCTTGAACTGCCAGCTCACAGCATGCTGTATCAATACTAAGAGCTACAGAAAGAGCAGGAGCTGAGCTACACACCTGGGCACAACCTAGCAGGTGAGGATTGTGCTGAACCAAGGAAATGACCACAGGAATTTTTTATGCAAGTGATATCCTGCTACAGAACAAAGTGTCCACGTAAACACAGCAGTAATTTATAAAGAGAAACCCAAGATAGAGCTGAAATGCAAAAAAAAAAGCATCAAGTGAAAGTGGGGGAACAAACCAATCAATCAACCCAGTTCTTTTTAAAACCAAGACAAGGCATGAAATTAAAGCCACTGGAAAATCTCTGAGACTTCATGGGATTTAACTATATCACTGCACAGATAAACATAATCTGGTTACTTAAGTGCTTGGTTTGCCAGGGTTGTAGCAAAATACACACAGTACTATTTTGCCCAGTGTGCAAAAGGTCATACCTGTACAGTTGAGAGAAGAACAGACACACTAAAATTATTTGCAGTTGCATTAAAGAGTTTAAAGTATTTTCTGGCTTTAATTCTACATTTTACATACACTATTTCCTGATCTATAGTGCCAAACACTACCAGTGCCAAGGCAAGAATACCCATACAGAGCTCATGAGCTGCAAAAAGCCAACCCTCTAGACAGGTCTCATCCCCAGCCACCCTGCTTCATTCTGATGTTTGTGTAACTTGCTGGTTCTGTTTGCTTTGGGTTCCTTTATGGAGATCTGCTCAGGAATATTCTTCTGTAGCTCTTATGTAGTGTCTGTACTTGTCTATGGCTGCATCCCACAATTCAGTGAGGTCTGAGTATTTAGTATCTGAAGTCAAATACAAAAACATAACTTTAGTGCAGGAGTGTGCCCTATTTATGTTGAAAACCTAGCTTCTTTCCTTATCCATGGCCATGCCCAAAGGTCTGCCTGAGTACCTTCTCTGCTGTAGACTTCTTAGCAATCAAAGGCTGTTTATACCATATTTTCAATTTTTTTGATAGAAATTTCTGCCTAACCTGTATGCATTCAGCATTAAAAAACCCTTTGGTGTGATACTGAAAAATTATAGCTAGGTCTACATGAAGCACTTACAATAAATATGAACTGAAGCTGTGTTAAGGAATGTAAGCAGACACTATTTTGAACTAAGACATTAAGCATTGCATTGATCTCAACAGTAAGCATTTCCAAGCTGTATCAGCTTAAAACAAAATCTTTAGTCCATCTCATACATTAAGTTGGGTTTAAAAATACCCAGAATCAATGGAGCTTATTGATTGTTCTACTATTGCACATTTACTGAGACATCCCTCCATTCCTTCACACACAGTACAGCCCCTAACTTGTCCTGAATGCAGTCTGCCTTTGTGTGGTAAGAGATGTTTCTTCAGCTTCAAAATCAAAGGAAAAAAAACACTGGTGAGTAAATAACTTCAAAAAGAGACTCCTGTTTTTCTTCCACACTTGCACAGTAGAAAACCATGTGCTTTCAAAGAAAGACCTCAAATTGTTCAGCCCATTCATGTGAATTTAGAGGTAAGAACTTGGTTGGAAGATAGATAAAAGTACTCCACACCTCTTCCTACTTGTTTTTGTTCTCTGAACTCATCTTTAAAATACAAAGGAAGTTAAGAGAACATAGTAATATGTTGTGGAAAATCTAAATTAAACTCATGAGGGTAGAAAATCCAGAGGTAAAAGTGCAACTCCATCTATTTCTGACCTGTGCCCAGACAATCCAAACAAGCTACAATTCTGTGATAACAACTGTCATTAACCACAATGGAGCTGTGACTGGATGAGATAAAAGAACTTTCTTAATAGTGTTTACTTAAGCATATTTTAAACAGACCCTGCTTGGTTAAGAGGAATAGTAGTACTATTTTAATTGCAGGTCTTTAATTGGCAAAAACTTCATCCTGTTTCCACACAGAGGTAGTCATTACTTAACTGGCTCAGAGGGCAGAAGATTAAGCACCTAATCATTACACAGGGTGCTGAAAACTCAGAGGTTTATGTAAATGCTAAGTATCATTAATGCTATTTTCCACTGGCCTGAGACTCTTGCAATGTCCACCTGCCTTTGTGAAAACATTTTTGTTCTCCAACTTTTGTGACTGAGTAATGTAATTGTGAATTATTCCTAAGGCTGATGTTACTGGGCAGGGATGCTTCAGCACCAGAGCGAGTGACGTGGCACAAGAAGGTTTCTCAAGTCCAAAGGACTCCTTGTATCGCATTCCAAGCGCAGGGAAAGCACCTGAGCCCAGCTTACATCCCCTAAGCCCAGTTACCTTTGTAGAGCAGCTCCTCACTATTACCTGATAAGGCAGTTTTACTTGAGAACACGTTCACAAGATGAGAGCAACAGAAGGGTTAAATTCTACCCAGGTCCTTGCTTTCTCTGCAATATGTTGGCCTATCTGAACCCACTCTTCTGGCATGGGTTGTACTTAAGAAGATACACTAAAACCATCAATGTGCTGCTACATTTCACAGCATCAGTAGTTGTTCTAGGGGATTAACCCATAGCAAACATCCTTTCTGACAGTAAGAAATGGAAGTGTCTATTTACCCTAAACAGTGAAGCACACCAAGCAGTCCCTTGAGCTACCTCCAAAGCCTTCCCTCCAAGACTGGCTGCTGTGTCACCTCGGGGGCACACCTGCGTTCGCTCAAGCCGACAGCAGAACAAGAGCTCAGAGCAGACATGTCGCTTACTGAGCAGCTCAGCTTACTCGGGGCACAGCACAACGGGGCTGAACGCCGGCTGCCAGCACCGCCGGCCCTCCACATTTCACCCGCGGTGGCGGCACACGGGCGTCCCCGCCGCTCTCAGGCCCCTCACACCGCTGCGCTCCTTTCCGCCTCCTTCCCGTGTTTACTGTCGCAGGCAGCAGCGGCCTCTCACACCCGTGAGGGGCAGCGCGCGGGCTGCGGCCGAAGCTGAGGCGAGGTGCGAGCGGGCCGCTTCGCTCGCCACAGCGCGCGACATCACGCTGCGAACCCCTTCTTCCCCTCAAGCTCCCGCCAACGCCACCTGGCCGCGCGGGCGAGTATGGGCGGGAGAAATGCGCAAGCGCAGCGGGTGGCGGCGGCAGCACCTCTCGCGAGCGGAGGGGCCGCTGGGCTGGCGGGGCGTGTCCGCACCCAATTCGTCGGCGGGGTGCGAGCCNGGCTCGGGAGAGCCAGGCCGCCTGTCTGCCGCGGATGAAGCGGCGGGATTTCTCCCTGGAGCAGCTGCGCGAGTTCGACGGGACCCGCAACCCCCGCATCCTCCTGGCTGTCAACGGCAAAGTCTTCGACGTGACCGAAGGCAGCAAGTTCTACGGGCCCGGTGAGGGGCCTCGGCCGGGGCCGGTGGGGGGTGGTCCCTCGGCTGCCCGCCGCGTTTCGGGCGGCACTGGCGGGAGGCGGGGGCGGTTCTGGGGGAGGATGGAGGGGATGTGCCTTGGCGGGCGTGCCCTGCCGCCGGGGACTCTATGCTGACGCCGCCTGGGCCTCACCCCACCTGGGGGACGGTGGGTGTCGGGAAGGCCACGCTGCTTCTCAGCGGGCCCCCGGGTTTATCTGGCGCCGCCAGCCCCGTGCTTACTCTCTGCACGCGTGATAGCGCCGCCGGCTGCATGTGTGGTGGTGTCAGCGGGAAACGGCCGTGCCAACCGGCCCCGTTGTATGAGACCCTTACGGGTCCCTGCCTGCCTGAGGCCTAACGGTGCTTTTAAACAGGTGATGCCAAACGGGTCTGGGTTCTATTCAGGCATCCGTCAGGCATCCGTTTTTCCAGTTGCCTTGACTTGGATGTGCAATGTTTAATTACTTTTTTCTTTTTCCCGTCTTTTCTAGTAGGTTTCTCAAGTGCAGCTGAGCAATGCTTCCTTCATTTTAGTTCTTATGGTTAAGGAAAGAAAAAATGCCCACTGATTATTTATTTAGGTGCAAATGCCATATTGAGTATGAGTTTTAATCGGGATAGAAGGAAGCAGGGACAGCTTGAGGACTGATCTGTTGCTAGCACCGAGTGCAGAAATCTTCAGTAATGCAGTTCATTGGAGCAGAGTTGTGTATTTCAAAGGTTCAGAAGAGTGTGCTTCAAAGGCAGTGTTATGTTTCTGTATTCACATTGTAGGTCGTAAAACTGCAGCATCTTTCCCTGTAATAAACAGTGTTCTTAATAGTGAGGTGGATAAACTTACTAGTGAGCACTGTGTTCACATTTGATGCCAAAAGGAAATGAGGGTGATGACTGCTGGTAGTTTTCTTCCTTAAAGAATGGTGGTTTGGAAAACTTGATCTAATCCAATTATGCAGGAGTTTTCGTAGTAGGTATGGCAATTATCTTTGTATGGGGGTGGAGGAGAGAGAGAATACTCCCTGTACTATTCCCTGTACTCTTCCCCCTGGAAATAGTTCAAGTTAAGCAATTATTAGTTTTTAACAATCTTAGGTTACAAAAAGAAGAATACAGAACTGACATGTTACAAGGCTCTGGTTCTTACCAGGGATGTGGGATAAGCAGTTGTACAGTTGATCTGGGCTGGCATTTTGTAACTTGTTACCCTCAAAAAGTTTGTGATACCAGGTCTGCTACCAGACACAGAAATTCAGAGTGCCATAATTGAATCAAAATGCTTCTTAGGCTACTGTAAAAGTTAACAATGGAATCTAAACTACCTTATTTTGCTTATTGACCAGTAATAGCTGAGAAAACACAGCCTGGTGTGCTGCAGCTTTCCTGACACTTAATCAGGCTAGTTCTTTTGTCTCTCACACTTCAGGAGTTTTTAACTGAGACCTATGGGCTGATATAAAATGCAGATTATACTTAATGGTACATGAAACTTAAAACACCAGTAAGGTGAGAGATTGCTTCATAAATTACTTCATGAAGTAATACTGAACCATAATCTAAATATTAACTCTTTTGTGCCTCAACCAAAAATTAAATATTAGACTCCACTGTAGCTATCCCTGCTCACTTTAGGGGGGTTGTGCTAAATGATCTTAAAGGACCCTCCCAACCCAAAGCACTCTATGATATCATTACTGGTTTACATAGTCAACTTCTGGAGGTCTATTATTTTGAGGAAGCTGAAGCTTCATGTTCTAGGACATGACTCTGCTTTTTGGTGGCAGCTGCTTTCCCTAAAGCAGTGCTTCAGCATTTCTTGGAGAGGGACAAAGGCTTTCCCTGTAGTGAAAAATTGCCTTTTTATAACAACTGACACCATCTTTGTCTATTAGTTCTCTGTTATTTGGGACCATGCACATGCTCAACCTAAGCATCATCAGCTGTGCATTTTCTGCCAAATATGTTGGGTTTTGAATTGTGCTGATGTGGTTCATTGTACAAGTGCAAGTCAAGGAATATTTTCTTGCAGCTGTTTTGTGGCTGAAAAGAAGCTAGTGGGTGGTTCGCAGGCCTTAGAAGATCTGAGAAGAGTTAGATGGCAAAGTCTTCTACAGCTGCTTGAGACCTTATCAGAAAGACTTCTGGCAGAGAAGCCAGCAGTACTTCTGCTAGTTATGCCTCACAGCTGGAGTACAGCAAGAGGAGTACAAAGCATAGCATGGGCAAATTTTAACAGAAGAACAAGTTGAGGGCTCTGGCTTTGCTGACAATGCAGACTCCGGCCGTGAGCAGTTTGTATTTTGCCGAGGTACTGATGCAAAAGAGTGTTTTGGCTTTGGAGGCAACAAGAAGCATGGGCTGAGGGCTCCCTGTCAAATCTTAATGTAACATGGATGTCTCAGAAGGCTTCTGATGTCTTGAAATTAAAGGACTGCTTTGTTTTTTTCTCCTTCAGTGTAGTTTGAATGTGAAGGTGTTCCTTACTTCTACTTTAAAGCAGAAGGCTAAGAATGCACAGAATCACCTAGTCCAGATTTCTGTCTAGCAGTTGAGCTTCCATTAGAATTCCCACCAAGCTTCTGATATTACTAGAAGCTCTCCTCCTTTTTTGTTTCCATGCACTGAATTCTGTTACACATTGGTCTGTTTCACTGAAGAGTCCTTTACATACATAGACAGACTGTTGCAGTCATCCTTTCAAACAGCCAGGACTGAAAACTTCAGTTCCCTCAGCATTTAACTGAAATCAGGTTTTTTTTTGTTTTTCTCAAGTTGTCTTCTTTAAACCTTTCACAGTTTACCTCACTGGTGTCCTATCAGCCTTTGGAATGTCTAAAGCATTTTAGCTAAAAGCAAGAAAAGGTTCTATTACACAGTAACTGTGTGTCCAAAAAGCAACTCATTGACACTGAACTCTTGATTTAAAACTTTCCTTGCAAGGTCTTTTCCAAGATACTGCTTCCTGGGCCAGTCCTCTGTCCTGCAAGTATACCCTTTGGTTTAACACATTTTAGTTGTATAAATACCACCTCTGTGCCCAGATAAGTAAGTGCTCTAGAATGCTTTGTTTGGTTATTAGTTTCAATTAATTGCCTTTATCACCCACAAACTCTCGATGAAATAAACAATTAGCAGCTTACTATTAAAAATACAATATAACCAGAATTTCAAAGGGTTTTAGGGTGATTTCCCCATCTGTAATCATATGCCATGACTTAGAGTCTAATGACTAACACCTTTAGTGAGTGCTGTGTTGGTTTTGTAGCCTTATAATCTGAGACAGTTTTTCCTATTCCATTTATCACAACATTGAATTCGTGTTTGTTAGCATCAGGGTTCCTGGTGGTATATTGGTCAATAGAAGGGCATAGTAAAAGTTAAAGTAAGATTAGCAAATCTTAGTAGTTAGCATTTAAATTGGCATGCCAAGATAATGCTGTAAACAGGTTTTAACTTATCAAATACTTTGTGCAGTGATGAAAAAGAGATGTCTTCGAGCATGACAAAGCAAGATGATATGCAATCCAGTGTGTACAACTGTTCCATGTCACTGCTGGGTGCTTAATGTTTCATGATACAAACCAAATCCATTGCACTCCTTTGCTGCAATACATTGTCACTGTCAAATCATGTCTCATCCCACTCTTGTCATTCAAAGTGTCCTGAAGATTTCTGCTCTTCAATTTGCTGAGAGGAATAACTTAGGTAGTAGTGGTTCCTTCCACAAAAAGTTCCATTATAGTTTATTTTTCATGAGGGGAAAATTCCCTTTATTTTGTGTAGCAAGTCCAGTTAAGAACTGTGATTTCTGATGTGAAATACTTCCAAAAATCCCATAGTAAACAGCTGTCATGTTTCCCCCATCATTTGTATAAAAATAATCTGATGCTGTCAGACTGCCTTGGGGTTGAGTGCTGCTGTAAACAACTTCATTGTGTCTCAGTTTAAGAAGATGGCACTGATGCTTTTCAGTGCATCCTTTACAAGGGGATGCTAAGAGTGAAATGTTGCAGGAGGGACATCATTCCTGTTGTGTCTGGAGAATTCTGTTGAGGGAGGCTTTATCTTAAGAACACAACAGACCAGGGGTTTACAGATAAGTACACAGGGTAAGACTGGAGGGAAAGAAGAGCTTCCTGTGGATCTGTGTTTCTGATGTTTGTCAGCTCTTTGGTGTCTGTGTAATGGGGATATCTCTTGAGCCAGGAGTCAGCTTTAAACTAAGTTCCTACCAGAAGCAGTACAACTCTAAAGGTGTATCCAAGCATGTTGGTGAGTGATTGTTTCTGTACTTATAATTAAAGGTCTTAGAGCCCTTGCCACCAGGGCTCAGGGGTTGTTCTAAGCCCTCAGGCCATGTTTAAAGAGAACAGGGACCAGTAAAGTGGGTTTGTGCAGCAAGCTGCAGCTGTCTCCTCCTCTGCTTCTGCTTTGTGTGTCTGTCAGCAATTTGTCCTTTATTAATTTATTTTTTCCTTTTTTAATAGTCTGAACATATTCCTTAAAGCTTGAACAACTGTGGGGTTGATAAAAGGTCTGTGTAAATCTCTAGTTCCGATGTAAAAAGTTCAGGTTCCAGTCACCTGAGGTTTGAGGCTCCTGAGCAAGCAGCTCTGCACAAAGCAAGATAGATTGGGATGTGCTAAGTGGCATCATTGCTAATGAATGGAGATGTTAAATCCTGGGCATAGCAGTGTAGCTTTCTTTGATTTAATCCACAAATCTGGCCAGTATTGCTTGGTTATTATGCAATAAACTGGATGCAAGAGCATTTCTAACCAAAGCGAGGTGTGGGATCTAGGACCCCCTCAAGTCTGGAGCTGTCTTCCAGGAATTTCCTGAACTCCAAGCTCTTGTGGCAGTGCTTGTTGTGTGCCCCTTTAGTTGAAATTGGGTCAGTGATTCTTGCACTTTTTTTCACAGAGCAAAAGAGGAAGCAAGGGGAAGAGAGAGTGAGGCCTCTCTTTTTCAGGTTTAGATCCCCCTCTTTCTAAGAAGTTCTCATCTTAGCATGTAGAGTTTGTGAATCACTCTCCTAAGGACACTTACTTTTCCGTGCAAGTTGTTAACTTCAAATTGACCTACATCTTGCCTTGCACTTAAATCTGGAGTAGTAAAGTTAAGATAATGTCACCTTGAATTCCCAGGGATAAATGTTACTAGAAAGCTGCTGCTTTCAAGCTGTGTTTCAAAGTGGCTTTGTCTCATTTGGAGCTTTTTCATTCCCTCATAAAAGATGCAACACTGAGCAAACACATGTCAGGATTCAAATGGAAAATCTGAAAGAGACAGTGGAGATTTCCCTTTGATTTGGAGAAGAAAAGGTAGACAAAGTGGTGCAATAGTGTAGCTGTCAATAACTTCATGGTCTCTCTCCCTTTGTTCCTTTAACTTACGTTGAAGGAGAGGTTAGGCTTTATTAATCTCTGCAGTTTAAGAAAAGTCCATGAATTTCAAAGCTTCACACCAAGCTGGGTTTTATTTTGGACCCACAGCTGCAAAGAACATCTGGTATGCTTTGTCTGTTTGGCGATTGCTTGGAAGTGCTTTTTGACTGCTTGAAGAAACCAAAGCCAGTTTAAAATGGAACCTTGTTGCCCTGTATGGCTTCTCTGGAGAACTTGTATACAACCCTTAGATGACAAATGTACAGTGTTCACCTTTGTTACTGTAGTCTTGGAGCAATAGTCTGGGAACCAAAACAGGACTAGGAGATGCAGAAAACCTGAGTGCAGGAATTTGAAAGGTTTTTTTACTGGCTGAAGAGACTTTGATTTTGCCAATGCCCAAGTTACCATAGTTGATTTGTGAGTAAAGATGAATATCAGGCTGGAAGAAGTTGTCAAATTCGTCAGGTTGGCCAGATTTTTGACTGGCTTCTGAGAGATAGTGAGGAGCTGCAGGTGCTGGGTGGCACCACCTTGCAGTGATGGGAAGAAAAGCATTCTTCAAGGAACTGTTCCCTCATGTAAGGCTCACAGCTGCATGGAACCAGGGAACATGTAGCAGATGTGTTTTAAGGGGTTTTGATGCTTCCCTGACTTTTTTGCTGTTGCAAGAAGCCAAATAGTACTAGGAGGAAATATTTGGCTATTAGATGGCCAATGTGGGGGGTACAGCAAAATAAAATGAGTGAAAGTTTGTGGTAGGGTCTTGAAAAATCCATTTGGTATCCATACTTCTGCTAGTAGCATCTCTTTTTGCAGTCTGTTCAAGTGCATGTATCGTGCCATGGTACAATCAATTATTTAGAACAGGTGCCAGTCGAAATAAGCAGGCAAACAAAAGGAAAGAAGAGAAGGACTCTGGGTAGGGCTTGCAGAGCAAATTGCAGCTGGTCATGCAAGAACTCTCTGGGAGTACGTCTAGGATTGCACTGATGTCTCTACGTCAGAATCATTTCTTGAAGTGGATTATCTCCCCAGGGTTGTCTCTGCTGGCTCCTTCCTGGATGGTTCAGCAAGTACAACAAAATCTGATATGCAGATCTGCTATTCTATTGCATCAATATTTATATAAAAATGAATAACAGACTGGGACTTACAGCAAAACCCCAGACCTGTATATTCTGTATTAATGTCAAATACTGTACTTAATCTCTGTGTAAAAGTATCTGGATGGAAGCTTTACATCTTGAAGTAGATTGCTTGTACTGAGATCTCTGAACTTCTGCTTCAGCAACCCAGCAACCAAGTTGAAGCCAGACTAGCACATCTCTTTAAATAATCCTAATTCAATATTTACCTTTTAGTAAAGGATTAAAGAATGAGACACATTTCTTAGTTACATTTGTAGAGTTGGAACTTGAGGTGCTGCCTACCAGGTCCAAAGGCTGGTTTTTATTAGTTAGCATTCTGCTGAGTGCTTGGACCACAAGCTTGACAGTTTCTCTGTGACTCCTGAATACTCCTGCAGTAAACATGCTAGAATCTTAACATCTAAACTCAATTTTAGAACAGAAAAAGTTACAACAGCAATAAATTTGCAGAAGTTTTGCAGCCATTAATCTTAATGCAGACTGATACATTCTAAAAGCATTCATGCTTTCAGCTCAGGATATTATTGAGCTGTAAGGGTGGTCAGGGCTTGATACTGATAAATAGAATAAAATTCTCTTTTTTTAATAGAAGTAACTGCAATCAAGGTGGCATCTCAGCAGGTGCTGCAGAACTCCACTAAATAAATGCAGGGTAGAAGGGAAGGGAAAGAGTGTGCTCTGGTTGGCCAGGGTTTTGAAAAGGCATCATGCAAATAGCTTTATATGCAAATAGTAGGGTTTATGGAAATACTTGTTTTAAAGACTTCAGAGAAAAGAAAACTGAGCACAAAATACTGTTGGTGGGGAGGTTAAGTAGCAATTTATAATTGCTCTTCAGGATTTGCTGACTGTGCGTGGTCTTCATAAGACCTGTTGATAGCTCCTGTGTTCTTCATTCAGAGTATCCAAAACTATATCCCTGGAATGATAGCTTTTGGAGTGAAGCAAGGCTTATTGATGCAGAAGCTCTACGTTACATTGCAGATGACAACCAGCCCTACCTCTCACCCTGTTTATGGGAAATGAATGGGCATGCAAAGTGCATAGATGATTAAATACCTTGCTACAAGATTGATTTCAGTCTCTGAATGCCATTTTTCACATAAACACCTAATGCAGGATGCAAATAGGAGAGATAAGAGTTCACACCACCTCCTGACTTTGTTTCTCTTGAGTAGCATAAATGCAGTTCACTGATCTCAGAGGTAGCTCTAGTGAATGCCACTGCTGGAGCTAAATATCTGAAAAGACAAGTAGAGAGCTGCTGTTAATGGTTCTGGTTGTCCCTTATGGCAGATCTGTACAGTGCAAGCTTCCAGTTGATAGTTCTTTCTCCCATATGTACTTCTTGTGGAATTTTGCTTTTAAATCAGTTGGTTTGTTTACAGAGGCAAGGGAATTGTCTTTGGCACACAAGACACCCTTCTGTTCTCAGGTTTGACTGTAAGCAACTTGCAATGCCAAGCACTAGGGTGGAGAGATAACACCAGTTCTGGTGAGGACATAGTTTCTTCTCATCCATATGGTACTCAGGTTCCCTGCCTCAGGAGTTCTTCTTCTGTCTCAACCCTGAAGTCAATGCCCGGCAAGAGCAGATAGGTGTGGAGGCTGAAGCGAGCGGCCTGGGAGGAAACCAGTGTCTCTGAATGATTTCCTGTGGCTCATCCTGGTGCAGAAGAGGTCTGAGGTGCTACAGCAGGCAATAGAGGGGGTGAAGGACAGTGTGTTGCCACTTGCTTGTGTTCATTCTTGCCCATGGGTGCTGCCTTTTCTTCAGGCTAACGTCTTCCAAGAGGTAAGCCAGAGAAGGGTTCTGGCCTGTTTATCTTTAAGTAGTGACCACTCTTTAGACTGCCTTGGGCAGGTTCCTGTTGCTGAGCTGCTGCAGATAGCACGGAAAATTTAAAGTGTTGTTTTGTTTTGTTTTAATCGAGTTGAATTAAGGTATTTGGTTTTAGGTCAAGAAAATCTAAGATAACAACATACTTGAAGTTATTTAGCTTAATTAAAATTTGGGACAGCTAGTTGCCAATCTCATCCTGAAAGTTGTTGCTTTGCAAAGCATCCAGCTCTCTTAGTAATAACATTTGGCAGTTATTGTTAAAAATTCTAATGGCATGTTTGTGCTGCATTGTATCAGTCAAAAAGCACAAAGTAAGTCGTTGCTTTACTTTGTTAACTTGAGGATTTGTGCAGTTTCCAGGAACAACACAGGATTTGTGTATGGGTGATCTGCTGCCCAAAATAAATTAGATTCTTGCCACAGAAGAAAGAAATGTTTCAAAAGACACACTGTCATGTGTCTGGAAAGTTGTGGTTCTAGAAGTGAAATTATTAATTAGCCCTCAAGTTCTATTTATTGATACAATTCAATGGCTTTCTACTGAAGATGTCTGTGCAATTTGCCTCTATTCATGCCTGACTTGTAAATATTCTATCTTTTGCTTAATAGAAGTGCATTTCTTTTGAATTCCAGCCTCCAACCGCTTTGGAATTTACATGAACTGACTTGCAGCAAATGACAGGGATTTTTCCAGATCCCCCTTCAAAGCTATTTTCCTGGTTCTGCTTCTCTCAGCAGACTTTATATCTTCTAGTGATCTTTAAGCTTGCAGTGCTGTTGCATGTTGAACAGCCATGGTGTTCCCATACTGCAGAAAGTTCATGTATGGCTTCAGACTAAAGAACTGAGACTGGTCACCATAAACAAAGACTGAAGGTGTCAATTTTGTCTTTTTGTTTTCAGAGGGCCCATATGGAATATTTGCTGGCAGAGATGCCTCCAGGGGACTAGCAACTTTCTGTCTAGATAAAGATGCACTCAGAGATGAATATGATGACCTATCGGACTTAAATGCTGTACAGATGGAAAGTGTCAGAGAGTGGGAAATGCAATTTAAAGGTAAATTCTCACATTAGCAGCACATCTCTAGCTTAAGAAAATGCTTTCAGTAAAACTGACTGATTTGGGCTCAGGGCAGCAACATCAATAACCAAATGTAACTTTCCTAGGAGAAGACCAGGGATTTCGGGGCTTTCTTCTACCATCAAGAGGATTCCACAATAGCTTTTTCAACCTTGTAGTTTTAGCCAAGGAAGTAGTTCTGTTCTCAGCTCTTCAGCACAGAATTTCACTCTCAAATCTCAGTGGAGCTTAGCAGGTGGAATTCTTGCTTGAAGGTTGTTGGCTTTGGATGCCGCAAAATTATGATTAGGACTAAGAGTTGTTTAGGCATAAGGGGAGTTGAACAAGTTTGTCTTGGAATAATTTCTCCAAAGTACAGAAGTGTGCCTCTGAAGGGTGTGGGGGGGGTCACTTTTCACATTAATTAAAATCAAAACAGGCAGAGGGAATTTGTGCTGCTCTTAACAGCCATTGTGTGATAAAGCTTGCCCAATTAGCTGTGGGAGAATTGAAACAACGTCCTCAGAGAAAGCAGTGAGCAGCAATGGTAGCCAGAGTGTTTTCGGAGGCTGAGATTGCTGAGAAATTGCCATCAGTTTCAGGGATTCAGGTTTAGAACCCTAGTGTGTAGGAGGAGAAGTGAATGAGCAGCAGTAGAGGCTAACAAGCAGATGCAGCTGTATTTGATTGTAATGGAACCATAAATCTCTTTCAGAAAAATATGACTACGTAGGTAGACTCCTAAAACCAGGGGAAGAACCTTCAGAATACACAGATGAGGAAGATACCAAGGATCACACTAAACAGGAATGAACTTTGTAAACAACCAAAGTCAGGGGCCTTCGGAACTGCAACCTCTTCTTGCCCATCCCAGAACGTCCTGCAGCTTTGGGTACAGTTCATCTGCTGCGAGAAACGTGCGACAGTTTTGTACAAGGAAAATATTACACTCACCAGGAGGAGCAGAGTACTAGACATGGTTTGTTCTGCCAAATCTTTTGTTGCTGTTTATTTGTAATGTCTGGTTAGGCTTTGGTAGTGAAGAGAGGGGCCAGGGATCGAAAGGCAAAAATGCTATTCCTTTTTATCAATAAGCTGAAGCCTTCGAATACTATATAGTACAGAGTCTTCAAGCTCAGTGGAAGGTTTGAATCACATTCTGTGATTATCTTCTCCTTCAGCATTAAAGACATACTCATACACATCAGTATCAGTAGGTTAGGCTGCTGAAACTGGTGTTAAAATGTGAATTTCCAATTTTGTTTTGTACGTGGGCTTGAGTAGTCCTGGCAGAATACTTCAGTTCTCTAAGAGAAGTCCATGTAGATTAGGATGGGGGTAAAAAATTCATCCTTTTCTCTAAAGAACTGGGTAAAAGTGTTTCCTCTGCAACAACTATTATCTGAAGCCTGCCTCTCCCCACTTTTCCCATCCTCTAAATCCAATCAAATATTAATTGTGCCTTATTTCACTTACATAGACTTGAATTGTTTTAAGGGACAGCCCCAAAATTCTGGTTTCATTATCACTACAAGCAGCATTGAGACTGAAGTTGGAATGTTCTGTTGACTGGAAAACCTTGATGTCATTCTCTGTATAGAATGTAAAAGAGGAATTACTCAGTGTTACTGCCATATGTTAATACTATATATACTTAAATTAGCATTGTGATGGCCAAACGCATACTCCCGTGCTTCTTTTTAAGTACACACACACACACAAGTCACCCCTCCTTCTCTTCCAGAAGCTGCCTAACTTTTGGGAGCATAGCCTTCACCCCCTGTAGAGCGAAGGGGCGAGCGCGCGTGTGGATGTATGCGTGTCTGTCTGAATGCAAGAGTTGGGAGGGATTGTTTCTGCAGTTACTGTAAATACCAGTTACCATTTTAATAAAGCATGTACAATACCAAGGCTGCTGTCAGACTTTGTGTAGAAGCTGTTCAGAGGAGGTGGAATAGGATGGAATATACCAAATCAGTGGAACAAGTCTTGGCTGTGAAATGTTCACCACCGTTCTTTGTCCTCGTGGGGTTACTTCTCGAGTCTCAGCTTGTGAAGAATCTTCAAGACTTACTCAGGTAAGCTGCATATAAGAGAATAAAACCTGTGCCAATGCATTTATGGGGGGGGGGAGGGAATAAGTGATGTAAATAAAGGGGAAGCATTTTAGGAAATCATGTGATGTCCAGTAAAAAGAATCTCTCTTGTGGCACTAACAGGACAAGAATGCTAGTGATCTCTCCATCTGTTCTGCTAAATCCACAATGGTGACCCTATTAGTTCATGACTTGCAGCTTTACAGCTTACATCTGTACCTCTGCAGCTTTCATCTGTGACAAGTCTACAGGAACAGATTTCTATTGAACTGTAAACTGATATTCCAGAGACTACTTCCTTTTTATTACACTTTGACTGAGTTTTATACTGATGCAAATGAAACAAATAAACAACAACCCTCCCTCTGTTGAATGCTTTGTAACTCGTGTGTCCTCCAAGGCAGGGCCAGTTCTCCTTACCTATCCAAGCTTGGAAAAGCATTGTTTTATCACACTAGTAGTAATGGAATTAGAGCCATTTCTCCACAGGTTTCATGTACAGCTGCTTGTAGAGGCTGAACAATCCCATTAGGCCTGTGGCTGCTCAGCTGCTAGCTAATTCAGGGAAGCACTGGTTGCTGCATAGGTCACATCTTTCTAGGCTGATGAGCCCTGGTGCAGTGTCCAGGCTTCAGTTTGCATGTTAGGGCTATAATAAGTGTCTGCTAATGATCTAACAGTGCTGAAAGGCTGGGCATGCCAGTGGAACTAACCACAAAAATGAATGTGTTTGAGACAGAAACTACCAAGGGATGAATGAAAGCTTTCTTGTGTAGGACAGGAGCCAGGAGTACTTAAGCACCAATTCTTTAACTGGATGCTTCTCTAGGGAATTTTTTTTCTTTTAACTAAATCTTGCTCTAGAAGGTTTACAGTACACTTCATTTACTTCAAGCTTTTGTGCCAGCTGTTGCACCTTATCTTGGCACCAGAAGGTGTAGATGTGTGGAGCAGGAAAAGGCAGCTAGCTTACCCAACTATCAGACAGGGAAGCAGATCCAGGACAAAGCTGCAGTGTAAGCCACTTGCAGTAACTCAGTGCTGAAGTTCCTTTATTAAGCTCAGGGTGTGCTTGTGGCAAGGCATTCTTCAGTCTTGCTTCTCTCTCATTTTACTGTTGTAGACTTAGGCACAGGCTGTGGGGGAAAAGCCTGGCATGGCTGTCAGCTGACTGCTCTTTCAGGCATGAATGGAATGATGCAATTCCAGCTGTAGATTTGGCTACTTACTCTTTTTCCTACTTAAGACAAGTCAGAATAAAACTGTAGCCTTGAAGGCTTACTTAAATATGGAAAGCAAATATAAGTACAAATGCTACTGGCAAATCCTTCTGCTTGCTTCTCATTTGTGGCTAAGTAACTAGCCCTGTCGAGGCTAACACGACAGAAAGCAGCTGAAGGAGTTGCTCTTTTTGCTTTCAGCCATATTTAGCACTCACCTGTCCTATTTTTCTTTGACAAACACCCAGTCATATTCAAAGAGAAAAAAATCAATATTGAATCTGAGAGCTGCCTCAGATTCTAACAACCACCTCAGGCTGGGTTTCCACTATACCTTGGTGCACCAGAGGCAACAGAAACTCACCTGTAAACGTACAGCCTCACACTCTTCAAGTTCTTTTTCTTCACAATTTGAGGAGGGAAAAAAAGTTGATATACACCACTTTTAGTTCGTCATTTTTATAAAATTTGTCAAGATATCACAAAATTACACACACCAAAAGCTTCATCTGCACACTTCCCAATGCAGAAGTGGAAGGAAATCAATCTATGACTTGTATATACAATTTCAATCCAAATGTACATTCGCATCATTTTCCTGGAGAGCAGAAGGCATGGATCAAACACAGGACTGAGATGTGTCACTTCAGCATCTAGAGAGGACAGTCCTTAAAATACTGATAGGTGGTTCATTTCAACTCATTTAGAACAGGCCACTTCCAAACTGCTCCATTTTGCATTGAAATTGTATTCCCTGTTGGGAAGGCCACTGCTAAAGTATACACCCCACGACAATGCAAACATTCTTCCTTTGTTTCACTGAGCTTCACAAGACTGACTAGAAAATTCATGTTGCAACTTCTGAGAGAAGCTGAAAAGCCCAGACAGGGCCCTGCAGTCAGGCAGGACACCTTCATGGATTAAGGCATTTTTGCTAGACATAACTTCTTAACTTTAGTTGTAAAGATTTTCTGCAGTTAATAAAAAGCTGAAGGTCTTCACCTCCCCTTGGAAGAGGTAAGTTACCCACTCAGTTCTTTTTGAGTCTTTAAAAAGAACATAGTGAAGTTAAGAAGTTACAGGATATAAACATCCTCATCTTTCCACTACAGAAATAGATTTGTATTTGAATAACTTACTTTCAGTGAAATTGTACTGAGACCTGTTTGAAATTATTCAGGCTTAGCTAGCACAATTTAAGCAGAATTTAATTCAGATACTGCAAAATAGAGCAGAAAATACAATTTACAAGGAATGCTCTGTTTCCCTCCAAACTAATTTTTATTACTTGAAACAGAGAAAAAAAAAAAAACATTTTAAAAAATTAAGCCTGTCCTGTTAGAGTACTTCCTGATCATCTGAGAATTCAAATGAAGACACCTCATGCTGAGAATCATTGGAATCACTTGCTGTCTGAACAACCTGCACAAGCTGTAGATACTGTAGGTTAATTTAAGACACTATGAAATCAGCAGATAAATTTTCCCCTGCATTTTTCTGTTGCTTGAGTGATTAAGAATCAGGACTGAAGGAAATCTTAGCACAACTATCCCAGTTATGTCCACTCAAACTCCATACTTCATAAAATACTAACTATGGAGACCCTGAAAAAAAAAATAGAAACTGTGTCTTTAACTAGAATCCAGCACTGCAGTTTCCTAGCTTAGCTGCACATTCTTGAGTAGGCTTCTGCACAACACCAGACTGTTCAAGAGTTAGATTTCAGGAGCAAACCAATCATGTAGATCCTTCCTTTACATTTAAAATTATATATATATATAATGTCATCATTTTTGCTTTGGTAAAATACAAATAATGGGAAAATCTGGGTAAAGAAAGCACAGTAAATAACATGGGAATATCATACCTTTTGTAAGAAACACCAGCTGAAATGTAAGGCCTCCCCAAAGTACTTTTTGCATATGCAAGGAATGCAGTTCTTTGTAAACAAAAGCTTGGAGGAAAGCAATACTGAAGCCAAGGAATCTTCCCTAGGAACCTCCTGACAATCCCAAAACCAAGAGCAACTCTCCTAGGGTAAGCATTTTGGAACCAAACCCTGTAAAAAAGAGAGAATCCAATCCTTTGTTTTCCCATAGATTCTTAATGATGGATTAGACTGGCTTGCCTTGAAGCTCTTCAGCTCAAGAGAGTGGTGTGGAAGTTGTTTCTCCTGGGCACGAGCTCATCTGAAGTCTATTTCTCTGGTACATCACGTTCTATAGATTGTGTGGCAGCATTTTTCTGGCCTATGGATGCTTGCAGAGTATTCCCACTGGTAGCATTTCCCAGAGCCTGGGAATGAGAGGCAGCCTTGGGCTTAGCAGCAAGAAGTGCTTTAGAAGAGTGAGACTGCTGTCTGTGATGGCCTGAATCCTCAACTGCTCTCTTCCTGCCAGATTCTTCACTAATAGGAGGCTGAAAATAAACAGTGGCAACCTGTTAAAAGCTTTCCTGTAAGGCCAAGGATTTGCCTTTTCCTATGTACTTAAAGGATCAAAACCAGACAGAGCATTCCATAGTTAGGCCCTCAGTTAGCGCACTGATGATGTGCTAAAGCTTTCCTGGCCACTCAGCTATAAGGCAGCTGTATGACATATTAAGGACTTTCAAGAGTCTTACAGCAGTATCTCCTCACAATTCCTGGAAAATGGACTATTCCAGAGGAGAATGGTAACACTGCACCATAACCCAACCACACAAAGCACAGCAGCACTGCACTCTGCTAGCACAGAGTCTTGAGAGCTCAGCATTCTCAGGAAGGACACAAGGAATCTGGCATATGAAGTCTCAGCAAGGACAATATCTGCCACAGTTTATTTGGCTATGTATTCATTTCCAAATTCCTAACCAGTATGGAAGTCCTCAATCTTGGCAGATGACAAAGAAGCTGGTTTTTGCTATTTGTTACATTACACAATGAAAACAGATAAACTTTTTTACATTTCACTACATCTTAGCACCACACTTGGTTTCAGAAAAAGAATGTCTAGAATAAAACTGTATCTTTAAACTTCTAAACTGATTTTCATTGCCATGTTTCACAAACCTGCCTTTTTGTGACATTTAGTACTGTTCTCAGCTTACCTACAAATATTTATTTCAAATAGCTGTTGAAACTTACATCCACTCTGAAGTCCTCCAGTCTCTTAAATTTACTAAGGTATTCCTGCAGTTGGGGGTCAATGGCTGCAGTCTTGTGCTGGGAATATTTTAGATAAGCCCAAAATTTTTCCAGTCCATAAAGCTGACCTAAGGATGGAAAAAGATCATGGTACCAATTGACAAAGGTCAGATTTAATTAAAAACTTAATCACTGGTAACTATCTGCTTAAGAGGACTGTGAGATAAAAGGCATGCAAAAGAAAGCTGCTCATGGGTTTCTAAAGTTACCCTGGTGTGAGCAGTGACTGGCCTATGATAATTACCAGCTTCATAGTCTCTCTTTGTCTCTTCTTGGAAATCCTGGAATATTTCTTGCCTGAATTTCTTTTCTAGGCCATAGCTGTAAAATCTGAACAAGCATTCCAATCCATACCTGTAACAGAACAGAGAGGTATGAAAAGGTGATACAGAACACAGCCAGCACCTCCTCACTTGGCATTCCAAACATTGGGCTACTTGTCTCTTTGGCTAAAAGAAACAGAGGTGGGGGAACTGGGTGAAAAGAAGGGAATAAATCATCCCAAAGAGCTACAGGGGTGGTGGCAGTTTCTTCTGTGGTCATTTTGCTGGTATTGCTGTAAGGCAAGAAGCAGTCTGAACTATCTGAATGAGGTTAAGAATGTCACCAGCTATGCAAGGAAGGAACTGACTTGTCCCAGTCCACAAGGTACAGGACTTTGTTAGAATTCAGGATGAATTACAAGTCAGAAAATGCTGCATGTTTAGCTATTTATCTGCAAAGCACAAGTATATTTTAATACCAAAAATGGGATGGCATCACTTACTGCTGTTACAGAGAGTCACTGCAGATACCTGCAAGCTTCACAGTCACCAAAGGGCATGGGGAGGCCTCAACAGTTTTTAACTTGCAGGAAGAAGTGAGTACCTGTAGTGTTCTTTTGCATCATCTAGAGCAAGTTGTTTGAACTCTTCGTACATTTTCTTGTTGAAGTGATCTCTCAGAAAAAAGGACCAGAAACGAAAGAGTGTGTTCATTTCCTGGGACTGGCCAACTCCCAACCGTTTCCTCTCTGGAATCCAAAAGAAAGGAGAGAAGAAAGGGGGAGAAAAAAGGCTATTTTTCATTTCTATCAGCAGATTTTCAAGTGCTTTTCCATTTGTAATACACACACACACACAAGATCTTCCAGTGTTTAAGTTTAAAGTTGAGGGAATGTAAAGGATAATGGAAAGCAGAGTTCAAAAAAAAAAAAAAATCAAAGCATCAGATCAATTCTGCTTTTCTTTCCCAAGCAAAATTGAGGATGTGGAACAATGTGGAGAGAACTGGTCTCAGAGGACACTTGGTAAGCTGGAGGTAGAAAGAGCTCATTTAGCAGCTTACCCATGAGACACCTCCTGTGGTATTTGTGGTACACCTGCTGAGTGAAGCCATTTTCCTTTAACAGTTCATGAGAAGGATGCTGGAATTTTGGAAGAGAATTTGGGGTGCACCCATAACTTCCTGCACGTGGAACTCCTTCGGAAGGAGAAGCATTGGAACTGCTGAAGAAGAAAGAAAACCAACAAACATGTCCTCTAACCAGTGCTTTTCTACAGGAGAAGAGTTCAACCAGGCTGATCTTCACAGCAGAAGAGCAGAGTTAGGTGTTTGAGTGCACCTCAAGAAAATCACATTCTGTGCTAATGTGACAAAAATCAGGCAGTTTTGGATGATAACTAATCAGTACTACAATGCCTGATTTTAAATGACCACTTAAAGGCAGAAAGCACTGAAGTGAACATCAGTACTTCAAGGACTATTACTGCTAGTGTATCATGGGTCAGCAAAGCCTGGGAGCACAGGAAGTCTAGCTAGCTTGCTTCCAGACAGCTTGTATTTGATGGTTTTGTCTCTCTCAATCACTCTTTTCTTGCTTACACTGCATTTACAAATCATCTTTCATCACAGCCTATTCCTCCATTGGCAGTGAGAGCTAATCATACTGAAAACAAATTTTCTATGACGACAACAACAACAAAATTACCTCACAGAGGAAGTTCTTGGCCTGTGGTCTCTGGAATCCATCACCCAACCAACGTGGCATTCCAAGGGAGGATTGGTGCTGTGCCGTGTTTTCCTTTTTCTTGGAGTCTAAGAGAGGAAATGAAGTATTTATTTCCCTCATTTGATTTCATTCTTTCTCTCTCTCTCTCTCTTAGAATATAACATTTCTAGAACTTTTAACACATTATGAGGACACAATCCTCCAGTTTCATCATCTAAAGATTAGATAACCAATTCAAAATCCTTTAGACATCTTCCATCTTTTACCTTCACATCAATGGATTGTGCTTCCTTAACCACAGGGTAGAACCTGGGGGTTCTGTTGGGATCCTGGAGCCTCGGGGTGCGAGGTGTCCGTGGGGTGAAGGCAGGGTGAAGGCAGGGAGAGTCTGGAACTGCTGTGGGCAGGGACTGAGCTAGTGCTGCTGCTGGAGGCATGGCAGTGCTTCCATGGCATGCCAGCTCCTCTGCTAAATCTGGAGGCAGGTGGAGAAAATTCATGCTATTGGCATCAGTAATACTCTGTCAGAAACACTGGACATTGTGACTGTGCAGTAAGGTTATGATACAAGTAGAAAACTCTTCTCAATTCATTCTATCCCCATTTTCCATCAAATACTGGGAAAATGCTTCATACCATCACTAGCTATCACTTTACACACTCTAAATGCCAAGTGACACAAAAGGCAGATGATATTGTACCTGGCATATGGTGAAAACCAAACAGAACACTGCTGATTGATGCTCATATATATCCTGGAAATTATTAGTACCAGCTTCTTCAGATTCAATGGAAACCACTCTGCTAAACTTAGCAAAGAGAAATCCCCTCAGACTGCTGACTGAACCAAAGTTCAAGTATCACACAGGCAGAAAGAATTCAAACACTTCTAGAACTGTTCTTTATTACAGAGATTCTCAAAGCAAATATGCTTGACTTACCTTGCTGTAACCCTGGAGGAACTCCCTGGGTTGGATCAACAATTGGTTCTGGTGCAAGACTATCAAACTCTTCCTTACTAATGAGATTTAGCTTCTTAAAGTTCTCAGTCTCTTGCTGAATTAGAGAAAGCAAATGGTAAACACAAATCACAATAAAGGATACCAGCTTCAGAAACAGGTGAATTTCATAAAAGAGAACAATAAGTAAGCTAGAACTGACCCACAACCAAACCCATCCTCCTTCTGCAGGAAGTGTGCCAAGGAAGGGCTAAGGAAGCCCTTCCTCAGGCTACAGCCAGAAAAAGAACAGTATTTTTCAATAAAGCATTCAGCTGTTGAGTGTGTTTGTGTTTTGTTACTATCTTGAGTGGCAAAAGAACCAAGATTTTCCAAGCATGCATCAGCTGAAGGTAGGGTGGGGGGTGTGTGTGTGCATGAGTGTTGGAAAAGTCTTATTTAAATCATTTTCAAGAATGTAACAACAACAAAAGAAAGAATTTTCTCTTGCTGTGTGTCATTTCTCATTGTCCTCTTCCAGTCTGCTGGTTTTCTGGGTTCACTTCCTTTGTAATAAAAACTTCATGTTCTGAATTCTAACTTTATTTCTTTGTCTTCTCAACACTCACTTCTATCTTGGCCAGCTCTCTTTTGTACCCACATGCTCCATTTGTCCTTTAAGCTACTTTTGTCCTCCCAAGCCCCAACCCACCTTGTCCTTATGCACTGATAAAGCTCTTTCCCCTCACTACTTAGCATTTAGGTAACTTAGTGCCTCTGTACACATAATAGCTGCTAGTGATACAGTGGGATTGCCTACAGACAGCACACAAAAGCAGGGCTTTCCTTACTAAAGCAAGAGCAGCATGCCATGTTGACCTCTGCCCATGCAGTGCTGGAGTTCAACTCAGCTGTCATTTTATAGCTGCTCAGTACACTGACAAAAACAGTAGTTTTTACAAAATAAATCACAAAGCTGATCTATCTCCTTGAAAGCCTCAAAAGGCAGGAGCCCATGGTCAGGCTAGGCAAGAAAAGGGTTTCTCTTAATAAAACACTCCGAAGATTCATTTGCTCACAAGAGCTATTATTCTAACAAGATACAAGATCAATGGAAACTTACTATAAAACTCCTTTTATGACTGTATTACTTTCCTCTCTTACTACCTGATCTCAGAAATGTACCCCCTTGGCCCCTGGTAAGGGTTTGCAAATGTTATGAAACAAGCTATGCAAAGAAGAGGAAAACACTGGACAAGTTGGACCATCTCCAAAATACTAAAAACAGTTCTAAAAATACTCAGTTAATGCTTTTGGGCAAATCTGCCACAAGAAAAACTTGCTGGTTTTGCCTTAAGCTGTTCAGAGTATTATCAAGAGTAAAGAGAATTCAACAGATCTGTAAACTTGTTTCAAGCAAGCGTAGCATTTAACAGCTACACAGCAGACAACTGAAATTCATTCTGAAGCATAGTTTTTAGGTCAAAAATGAAGACAATTACCTTCATCATGGTGTCACTGTCATGCTGCTCCATCCACAAATCCTGCTCATAATAGTACAGGCCATCATTAATGACTTTGGCAAGTTCTGATGTGATCTTTGCACGGCACACATGGTTGCCACTGTGCTCTCCATCAGGGTGTTTTCTCAGGTATGGTGGTGTCTGAGCCACAATCAAAATCTTGTTTATGTCCTGATCATCAATTTCATAATCAGAATCACTGTCTGACCACTCAGTGAATTTATTCTTTCGACCCTGAAGCTGTTCCATCTCTTCATCAAACAAAAAATCAAGTTCTTCTTGTTCCTGTTCCTCTGGAGGTGGGGGTGGCTGCTGTTGGTCTGATGTTTGATCAGGGAGGGGAACATTTTCCTAAGTTGGAAAAGGTGATGTGTTTTGTATTTGAATTGGATAGTGATTAGCCAAACAGGAGACAAACAGAACATTTTCAATCAATTAGAAACACAGCCACTTGCAGAGGTTTAGTAAGTAAATTACTGTTCTAAATACTGATGCCATAGGCTTTTAGAACAATTCTCATTACAATACATCTTTCAATAATCAACAGGTAGAACTGTCCCTCAGCATGAAAAAATCCCCACTATTTCCTTTTCATTGTAATGAGCTTTGGATTTAGGATTTTAACTGTACTTAAGTTACTCTAGTCATGGTAGAGTGAGAAGTATGCACACTAAGTGTATTGCATTATCAAGCATCACATAAACTCATAGACTAAGACATGAAGAATCTTGTTTTACAGTATAATGTGAAAGTGAGTAGGTGTTGTACTTGTGATCTGAAGGCAAAGGAAAGGGTTTTGGTTACCTTTCTTTTGACTGTGGATGCACGATGTCTCTTCTTCACTTCCACCCAAGGCTCAGAGTCCAAATCAGGCAAGCTTGTAGACAACCCTTTAGACATCTTCTGAAAAGGACTTGTTTCAGTGTTTTCCTTTGGACTCAGGAGGCTTCCCATTCTTGGAGAACTTGGTGCAGACTCTAGCAGTGGAAAAGAATAGTTCAGTTCCTGTTGTGGGCTGGTGGGTTGGGGTTTTTTGGTTGGTTGGGGTAGTGGTTTGTTGGGTTTTTTGGTTTGGGTTTTGTTTTGGGTTTTTTAATTGTTTCACTAGTCTTTCTTTCAGAATCACATGATGTCCTGAGTTGGAAGGGATCCACAACTCCAAAAATCACACCCTATGTCTAAGAGCATTGTCCAGATGCTGCTTGACTTGTGTCAGGCTTGGTGTTACAACTTCCTTCCCTGGGGAACCTGTTCCAGTGCCTGACCACCCTCTGGGTGAAGAGCCTTTTCCCAAGAGCTGCTTTGCTTTGGTTTTGGTTTTAAACTGCAGCTACCATTTTTCTCCCTCTCTGGTTAAACAGATCTCTCTTTGTTTTTCAGAGAGAGCTCTTCACAATTCAATCAGTGTTTTAGGAGAAGATTGATTCTACCAAGTTATTTATACAGAAAGCTTCTAACAGTCTGAGAGAAATGATGTGTTATTCAGAGAAGAGCAGCAGCATCATTAGGGACATGTTTTCTCCACACCATCCTCTAGCTCTGTGGATGGATGCCTAACTCAATCTTCATTCCTTCCATTTAATCCTAGCCAGCTTTTCAGCAGAAGTTTTCCTTGCCAGGGGTTGTCAGCAAACAAAGCCATCTCCCTGTTAATAATGGGAATCAGATCCTCATCCAAGCCCAGGATGCACCAAATACAGAGTTATCTTTCAGCTGCTACCAGAAGGAAGCAGATATTCTGACTAACTTGATATTACAACTTCTACTACTCTGTAAGTGTAGTTCATCACACTATTTTCTGGAGAATGGCCACAGCCATGGCACAGAAAAGACATTTTTACATACTTCCCATCAGCCATGCCAGCCAAGTGATTTGGCAACTGCAAGGCTGACAGGCATAATACCAGCTGAATAAACTGTTACCCAATGTACAGCATCTATTGGGAAATCAGTATCAAGAGGCAAACCTCCTAAGCTAGATAGACAGTCTTAAACTTGTGTTTCTAGAACATAAATCCATTACCAGTATATGAGCCAAAAATCTGCCCTGGTATGAATTCTGGACAATTGACAAGCTGAGAAAAATCAGTTGGTGGCAGACTGCATGGAGGAGGACCTGGAATTGGCCACTTCTCTGGATCAACCCTTTTCCTTATCCTCTGATCCACAATTTCAACTTCTGTACTGTCCTGTAGTGCCTGTGGGGCAAGCAGAGCACAACTTGAAATCTTGACACATACAGCACCATTCAGAAACAACCAAGCAGAACCACCAAGCACAAACTCTGCCAATTATAAAATCCTAATTGCAAACCAGTTGTTGTTAACTTGACAGCACTGACTTTAAATGGCAGCACAAAGCTACCCAAGCAGCTTCCCCCATACCTACTTGTGAAGTGTTTTACCTCCAGGATGAGTGCAGGATTTGTGGTCAGAGCTTGCATGCGACGGAAGCTAGCGATCAACGAAACAGGCAGAAAGCCTTGCTGGTCCATCTTTCTCCTCAGGAAGAAGTCTCTTTCCAGATTCTCTGTGCTGAAATAATACTCACTGCAGAAAGAAACATACAAATACCAGGCTGTTATAGGTGAAAGGAATCCTAAACCAGCAATATCTGAGAGTCTTTGTTCCCTAAAAACAGAGCATACTTTGTCATCAACAAAATCATTCTTCCAACAGGTGTCTCACTGTAAGCCAGCCTCACAGAAGAGCACACAGGCTTGAGCTTGACATGCCAAGACAGGCTTAGGATCCAGCACAGTACAGAGAGAGAAATCCAAGCCTCGGTAAATTTGCATATATGAACTGCAAAAGGAAGAACTAGGCTTCATTTTTCTTTCCCCCATCCCCTCCCTTATTACTTACATGAACAGAGGGAAACAACATTCTCTTAGCCTCCATACAGAGGAAGGACAACTAGTGCTTACAGTCAGGGCATAAGTTATTTCCCAATGCACCTTCATCCTGAACTGTATCTGTTCTGCTCCCAGTTTCCAGTGCTTTAGAAGGGTTAAGTATCCTATCTGAGTGCTGAGGCACATCTATGTACTCTGAACCATTACTTCAAGCATGCTTGTGGGAAGATGAGAAAACAAACACAATAAGGATGGAGCTGTCAGGAGGCTGTACCAAAAGCCACAACAGTTCATGAAGAAAGGGAAGGCAGAAAAGAAGCGAGGATGTTAAGTGGATAAAGAGGGACAAGGACCATTTCAGGAATCTGACAACACCACAGAACAAGAGAGACAAGAGACAAAGAAACATCAGAAAGACAAATCTTAAGCAATGAAGCTGCTCTAGGAAGTGAGCAGGATCTCAAGATGTTTTATACTTAGTGAAGGGAAAAATTAAGGAATTCAAATCATGATCTGTCACAGAAAAGGGAACATGAAAACATCCTATAAAAAAAGAATAGGAACCCCCCCCCTATTTCATCATGACTGCACCATCTAGCCCTTATACAGAATTGACACATCACACCACAATTCTCAATTAGATCCAAGGTATACTACTCCTCATCAGGGTCAGGAAAATGTTGATAGTGAATATTCAAGGGAGAGCAATTGCAATTTTATGACACAAACCCAGAAGCGGCACACAACCAAAAGAAGAGAGTATTCAAATGCTGAGGAAAAAACCACACATGCAAATGTAAATAAAGTTAATCCTAATTTAAACAGTATAAAATGCTAAGTGTCTCCACTGAAGTCAGGATCAAGGCCCAAGTTACCTAGAGGAGAGACTCTGATGCCATCTTTGACCCAAGGATAAGCTTGATACCATTTTTTTCCTTTTATTTTTTGGCAGATAAAGAAATTGGAAGCAAAAGCTCTCTATATGAAACACTCAGCTCCAAGACAGGATGAATATAGTCTCAAAGTCAGACAATAAGACACAAAACAAATGAAAACATTGCCATTAAATCAGAGCAAACAGAGAAGAGAATAAGGCTTGTGGAAAATCAGCTCTTACTCAGAGCTAAGTCAAAGGATTAGTGAAGCAGCTGTGCACAAAGAGAAGGTTTCTTTCAAGAACATCCTGTTTACTGTTCTAAAGTGCTAAACTTCTGTTTCCCTCCCAATCTAGAAAATAAGCAAGCACAGAAGCCATATACCAACATTTTACTACTGTTACCTTTACAATCATACAGTAAAGGTAAAATCTTGTAACCAGTCACCTAGTTAAAAATTCCACAAGCAGAAATGGACAATGACTGAACTGGACTCAAACTGCCTCACTTGGTGTCCATCACTCTAGAAAAAGGAATGTGAAAGACCATTAATGATATATGAAGACAAGGTACAAGTTGGCTCCAAGCAGAGAGACAAACCTAAACACACACACCCCCTCCAGCTCTTCTTTTCTGTCTATTCCTGAGAGTGCCTTTGCTTTTTCTTGAATCAATGCAGGCTTTGGATGCATGTCTGAACTTTTTGGTGTTTTTAAAGAAAGAGGATCTTAAAGACTTCTTCTGCATGTTGCTGCTAAGCACTGAAACTTTCCAGGCTGACAAGTTCAGCCTGTAATTAAAAATGTTGAAGATATTTTGTGTGCAGTTCAAGTATAACTCTCTGGTACATCGAGCTGGTTCTTGGGATGAGCACATACTGCTTGATAGCAGTGTATTTCTTACTGTAATTGCACATCAACTCAGTTGGACACAGGCTCTATGACTCTTCCCTATTAAACAGCTAAAGTGGTTTAATATTCATCCATTCACTAGGATTCAAATCAATCTCACTTCTCTAATATATTCTGACTTAACTTGGACTCCAGAAGAAACTCTGAGACCTAACAGTTTTATACAGCTTCATCCTGTATATACTTCCTTCTTTGGCATAGTCCCTTTAATATGTTGTAACTAAATTATGAAATACAGACAAACCCATGCCCATTTAGAAATGTGTGATAATTGAGGAGTAAAGACTGGTTTCCATCATTTTTAATGTGGTAAAAGAAGTGAATAGATTAAAAAAAACTTGTTTTTTTTTTAAGTGGCATAAAAAAAATAGAGAAGTTCTGTTCTAAACCTGCTCAAGAATCTCCCTTTCTCTCCTGGAAAGCAAACTCCATCATCAAGCTGCCTTAGGAGCTGATATCAGACAAGCAACCAATGGCTCTGGTTAGCCAGCCATGTTAAGTTTTCTCCTGGCACCTGCCAGCCTCCTGCTGCTCAAATCAAATACAAGTAACCCCAGAAGTCAGATGTGACCAGTGCTGTAACTAACATTTTTCTCAGCAGAGGGGACATCACCATGTCCTACCTTAGAAGATCTGGATTCTACACTGCATGCCCAGAAATCTGGCCAACAGTGGAGTGTCTGTGCTCCTCCCTCATCTGTCTGAGGACAGTGCAGGCCGATTATCCTGACATGGGGGTACATGTCCACTGTCAGGTCTCCTAAAGGCCTGGTAGCAAGAGTAACAAAAAAGACTGCAATAGAAGTTTTGAAGTTGATAGCCACATGCCAGATACTTTCTGCCCTTAAAGAGGCTTTTTTCTTCCTTTTTGCGTCAACTGTAACAAAAGAAGCAAGAATACAATAAGCAAGTTGCTTTATGGAATACAAGGGCAATCAAAAACCACCATAAAGGCATCACAGAGAAATGCTGCTGCAAGCACAGAAGATGAACTATCTGCCAGTGGTGGAAACTCTCTCTTTAAAATGAACTAGTGGTTTCCAGGCCCTTTTTGACTTGTCTCCTGATGATAATCAATCTTCCAGAAGGTTTCTCATTGCCTAATGGTGTACATGAGAAAGTAAACATTTCAGATTACTGAAAAATCAAGCATCATTGCAAAACTACTCTCTTTCAGTTATATGTGTCAGGGGAAACACTCTGAAAACACAAAACTAACAAGACTTCTCAAAGTGAAATTGAGATCAAATAAGGGAAACATCTAGCTACATCACCCAAGAGCAGCTTTATAGGCAAACAGACCAACAGTACTCAAAAGCACAAGCTCAGAGACATCCAGATCTCAGTTACATGACAACATCAAAAGAGGGCTGTGTACCATATATAAGGCAGGTATACAAGTTAGAGGCAGACTACAGCACGAGAGGCAGAAAAAGCTTCCTTCAAATTCCTCACCATCACTCAAGTTTTTCCACCCCAGTAGTCAAGAAATTCAAACTGACACTGGTAATCATCAAATCAAAAAGTTAAACTGAAATGCCTTCATCTTTATATGGACTAATAAGGATTAAACATTGCTTGAAATGACCTTACCTAGATCTCTAAAAATGTGTACATGAAATAAGCTACTTACATTTGATGTCTGATATATTCTTTGAGAAGTGCTTCATCCACAGAGTACATCTGCACTCCTGTTCCACCACCATAGAAATACATCACACTGGCATTAACCTCAGGTTGAAATACTTGGTCAACTCCTTCACCATACAGTTCCTGATAGCCAACTGAATATTCGAAGTTCACTTCAAAGAAAAGAGAACATTAAAGAAAGATGAGAGAAATATTAAGCCCAGCACACAAATATTTAAAGACATACACACAGCTGTTTTACTGTTGGTTTGCAGCACCTCATTTTAGAAAGGCTCAAGCTTCAACAAGACCAAGTGCAGGTTCCTGGACCCGGGTCAGAACAATCCCCACTATCAATCCAGGCTAGAGGATGAGATGATGGAGAGCAGCCCTGCAGAAAAGGCCTTGGGGTGCTGGTGGCTGAGAAGCTGCCCATGAGCAAACAGTGCACGCTGGCAGCCCAGAAGCACAATGGCATCCTGGGCTGCAGCAAGAGAAGCGTGGCCAGCAGAGCCAGAGAGGTGATTCTGCCACTGCACTCTGCTCTGCTCACACCTCCTCTGCAATACTGGGTCCAGTTCTGGAGCTCTCAACACAGAAAGGACATGGAGCTGCTGGAGCAGGTGCAGAGGAGGCCACAAGAATGCTCAGGGGCTGCAACACCTCTGCTCTGAGGACAGGCTGAGGGAGCTGGCATTGTTCAGCCTGGAGAAGAGAAGGCTTCAGGAGACCTACTAGTGACCTTCCAGTACCTAAAGGGAACTTCCAAGAAGGCTGCAGAGGGCCTGTTTGCAAAGGCCTGCAGTGAAAGGACAAGGGGCAATGGTTTTAAATTGGAGAAGAGTAGATTTAAACTGGACATTAGAAAGAAGT
This sequence comes from Bucco capensis, assembly GCA_013396975.1. Lineage (NCBI taxonomy): Eukaryota > Metazoa > Chordata > Aves > Piciformes > Bucconidae > Bucco > Bucco capensis. Next base: position 213,293 of record VWZO01018408.1, on the reverse strand, counting down.
TCCTCCCCACGAGGGTGGTGGAACACTGGCCCAGGTTGCCCAGGGAGGTGGTTGAGTTCCCATCCCTGGAGGCATTGCAGGTGAGGCTTGCCAGGGCTCTGGGCAAGCTGCTCTAGTTGGGGATGTCCCTGCCCACTGCAGGGGGGTTGGACTAGATGACCTCCAGATGTCCCTTCCAACCCAAACCATTCTAGGATTCTACTTGTTACAGGGTATGTTTTTTGAGACAACTCTTACTTCATGTGCAAACAGCAGCATTTACAAACAGTTTTAAAGCTTTTACTGAAGGTTTACTACTTGGCATACTTCTCTGGTTTGCCCTGCCTCGTGCTCTTCCTCTGCCTCGTCCTCTGCCTCTGGCCCTGGCAGCTCCTCGGCCACTGCTCCCCTCGCTCCTCACACTGCACACCTCATCCGGATCATCTCTCCTCTCCCGGTCACGGCGCCAGCCTTAGGGGACAAAACACAGCACACTTGCACCCAGCACAGGACAATCAAGTAGTCTGGTCAGCACAAACTCAGAAGTGTCTTCATTTTCTGGGTACTCAGAAAGGCTGAAGAAAATGATGCTGCAGAATGCAGGACTAGCATCAAAAAGTCCCTTGGAACACAGTTCTCTCCTTGCACCCAGGATATCTACTGGCTTAGTCATGCTGGCTGAAGCAGAAGATCAGATCTGAAAGCTGCAGGAGTGAAGGGGTAAGGTTTGCCCAGCCAGGCCTGAGGGCAAGCTGGGCACAAGCTGTAAGCAGTAAAGAGGAGGAAATGGGCTTGACTGGCACTCATCTCCAATGCTTCTGAAGCAACTGAACACTCTGGTGGGAACAGCAGTAGAACAGCACAGAGCAGCCACCTTAGGAGACTACTTCCCAACTTTCTGCATTGCAAAGCTGTGGCCCAACATACTATAGGGAGCCACAAAGAGAGGGATTAGGGTTAGCACATATGCTGTAAAGAGACTGCTTCCAAACTCAGTTACTCAGAGTCAGTACTACAACTCTGATCAATGAGTCAATGAAGAGTACTTACTTCTCATCTCATTCCTTCTGTTGTTGTGAGGTATTAACTTGTTTGATTCCAGCAGCAGTCTTGAGCTAGCTCGAGAGCTTGGTCTGTCTTGACTGTCTGACCTTACATCATCCAAGTGAAGTGGCACCCACTTCTGCTTGTTACCTTGAAAAGTTAATGTATTACTCTTAATTACAGCACTGCTTCAGCTTTCAGCTCCTGAAAAGATTCTGTACAATTCTTCTTGTAAAACTAGCAATTGTTAATTTCAAAGCTTAAAAACTGGGAGAAGCTTAATATTGAAATTAAGATCTGAATGACTCTACAGTAAATAGGAATTTCTCAACATTCTCCAGAGCTCCATGGATCATCAGTGGGACACAAGCTGCTTTTCCCCCAGTATTCCTATCTGACTAAACAAAACACTCCAAAACCTGAGACAGAACGCCTGTTTTAGGCTCCCTAGCAAAAGGTAATACATCCTGTTATCACCTAGAAAATGAACACCATAAAAAGTTTCATCAAGCCATTCCACTGGAATGACTGTAACTGTATCAATGGTGACTTACTGCATTATAGACACTGCTCAGACTGACCTTTTTTCCTTTGGTTATTAGTTTGAGCTTCATCTTCACTAGTATTATCTCCTACACCATCTGGCTTTGCCTCTGGGTTGTCCTTGATTCCATTATTGCTTTTTTGATCAGACTTCTCCTCCTTTTCTCTTCTACTTGTTGGCTTCTTGCTGTGACTTGCTGTCTTACACTGCAAGAGATACTGGTAATTATTTCTGACAGTACAACTGCAGATAGTAAAAGGTATGAATTTCCTTTCCCTATTAAAACTCCCTTATTACATGTTCTCAACCTCTTCTTAGGGTGAGTTGAGAACTGTGTTGTTCTTAACTCATTTCAAATAGTTCTATTTTCTGCTACCTTGGCAAGATTCAAAAAAGAATTTTCTGACCAAGAAAGTCTTTGGTGTTTTTTTTAACTGAAGATGTAGAGTTGCAGAGTGCACAGCAATCATGTTTCAATACCTCAGAACTGAATTTTATAGGAAAGAAAGAAATATTACTCACCAGTAGCTACTGCTCATACTGATTATCTCTAAAAAGCTGTGCTTATTGAACACTGAATGGTAAAAAAGATTTCCATGATGCTCTACAATCTCCACAGCATGCCAAATGTTCATGCAAACTATAAGGAGCCATGGTCTTGACTCTGTTCCACTAAATCAGAATGTGAGCTAAAGATCAGAGGATGTGGGGGTGTATAATTACAGACTTTATTTTTTCTCCACATTAGAATCTGGTATTTGCTGGGAGCTGTGTGCCTTTGGGTAGTGCCAGCACCCTGCAGATCAGCACTGCTTGGAAAGCACACAGAATAACAGGTTTCAAAGAAGGCAGAATGAACATTGTTTTAGTGGACAGTGCAAAGTTTCATTTTTCCCCAGTATCACTACAGGCTGAGGGATGAAGGGACTGGGAGCAGCCCTTTGGAAAAGAACCTGGTGGATGGAAAGCTGGACATGACCCAGCAATGTGCACTCCTAGCCCAGAAAGCCAATCACTTCCCAACAAGTAGAAAAGTGAAAATAAAAGATTTAAATATGTAAAGTAACTATGGCACATTGTTACCTCTATGCCCATGGCACCCCACTAACAATAAATGGACTCTGTGCCTGGGGGCTTGTGAAGGGCTCAGAAATACCAGTACCAGTGCACAGACACCAAGCACTGCCAACCCTACAACAGCCAAAGCCCATTCCAGAGGGCACAGCATTCAGCAGAAGATAAAGGACACTTACTTCATTGTTTGCTATTTCACTTGGTGTTGGCCAGTTTGTGATGTCACCAAAATCCTCAGCCTGCAGAGATGACAAAGAGTTTGTGCTACTTCCTAGAGTTAGTCCTTTTTAACCCAGGGAAGGTGTCAGTCATGACTCAGATGCCCAGACTACCCCTTCAAGCCCAAGGGTTAGAAACAGCAATGTTTACAAACTGACAAACACAACACAGAACAAACACACAACTTTTGAAAACAAAATAAGATCAATTTTAGAAACAATTCTTCATTGCAGTTATATCCAAATCAAGGTCCAATACATCTTAGCTTGTAATTAGTATAACTGTCCAAAAAAATGCCTTAATGAAGAACATTTTGAGTGGGCAGAGCCAGGAAAATACAGCAAGGAAGCCAAGTTTTCTATATTCTATTACAAAGAACTAAGACTATTCCTTTTGAGCACACCCAAAAGAATTTTCAGATGAAATGTTGTCTTGCACATGGTTTCCTATGTGATTTAAAGGTATCTACAAACCTTGCTGCATTTCCTTGTCCTGGGCTTCACTGCCTTTATAACTTGAGTGGAATCTGGTAGTTCTGAAAAGGAAGAAAAAGATTCTCAGGTGGAGAATTAGACTGTACTTTAAAAGGGTAAGGAAGGTATACTTTTACAGCTCTGTTTAACCATCCTATGACATAAAAGGCATTTTTTGAGGCTTGGGTATAGAAGTCAATTAACATTTCCATCAAGTAACTAATAGTCCTTGACACTGAAATACTGACATTCATAATGAGTGTAAATAATCTTGAAAACCAGGTGTACAGGCTAACAGTCTAACACAGTACTGAAGCATTTGCTCAGCTATAAGGTCAAGGCTATCTCGAATGCTGGTATTTTAACCCAAGAATTAGCAAAGAAAATGAGTCACTGGAACACATTAAAAAGTTATCCTATTAGAAGCTGGATTTAGAAGACAGAATTATTTTAAGAAATCTATCATCATGCAAGCATGAAAAAAATAGAAGCAACTACATAGTCACAAATTCCTAGTGACTTCCTTTTAGAAGCAATTACTCAAATGCCAAATAAAATTGAGCCATCTTGCTCATCCTCAAGCCAAAGCAATGAAAAAATAGAGAAGGAAAGATGAAAAGAGAAAATTGCTATAAAAACTACAGTAAGACTAATAAAGTTTAATGCTCAAATTGCACAGTGGAGATGAGCCTTTGCAATGAAGTTGTCTCATTCATTTTGTGAGCCATCCTGAGCCAAGAGCTACACTTTACAGTAATGATGCCATCTGATGTCCTGAGCAAGAGGCCATTATACTTGTGTCAGTAGCATCTGCCAGGAATTCATAGAGTGCTTGCAAATAACTCTCTCTCTCTCATATGGCAACAGTCTTGGGGCTAACAATCTAGTATCAATAACCTACGTGGAAAAAAATGGCTATATAAGCTTACTACTTCTTTGAACACACGTGCAGTTACCCAGAAGTTACATGAAGGGTACATGAATCTGATTGTCTTCTGTGTAGTTTTTCCCCTACCCATCCCAACTGGGTTCTACGATTTCAGGGGGAAAATCCTCACACTACTATCAGGCAATTTCTCTTGGAGATTAGAATTGAGACAGACAAAAACCATTTCTTCACTTCTGTTAAGCCCTAGTTCTCTTCTCCCAATGTGTATTTCCCCCACAGAGAAGTGGTCACAATCTTTCCTTGAAATGTCTTATTCAGTATTTCATTGCCAGACAAGCTTGAAACACTGAAGGTGACTGAAATCACTAGTGGAATATCATTTCCTAGATGGATAACATCACCTTCTCAACGCTTATCTCTTTCACATCCAGTGACTAATCTTCCTTATCACAGCTTCACACTGGGAACTCCACCCTCCTGCCCTAGGGACTCTGAAAAGCCTCTGTCTGCTTCCTGGAATGGACTGTGAACGTTAGAAGCATAAACTAATGTATACCCCACATTCCACTGCAAATTATATTAATATTGCTATGTACAGCTTGCAAATCAGACAAGACATGTGAATCCTGATCTGCCTGTGACCTCTGTCACACCATTCACTAGTAGGTTTTTTCCTCTTACAGATCTGCTTTTCAAAACAAAGACAAGCCACACACCTCCTCAAACTGCCTATTTCTTGTTATTCAGCCTCAATTAACTTTCCTCTGACAGCTTTCAGAAACATGCAGTGATTGTGTGATCCTAATTTTTGCTTGTCATTCAACAGTAGACTAATTACCCTTTACAAAACAAGACAAATAGCCCTAGAGGTGAAGAAGTAAACAAATTTGTCCTTTTCTCCAACAAAACTGCCAATTATCTGTAAAGGCAGACTGGCCATAGCATTTGTCCTCCAGTAGTCTGTGAGCACACACCTCACTTAGCTTTTCATCTACCTTGCTGAATCCCTTTTTCCATCTCACAGCACTTTTACTTCATTTGCTCTGCCAGAACTTCTTTGTGTGTCACCAGGGTGGAGCAAGGGATTCAACAAGCAAAGACTCCATGGCACTGCACTATCTTAGTCATGGGATATTATTCCAGGCAGCAGGAGAGCCTATCTGAAGCAGGTAGAATGAGACCCAACTTGTTTTAAGGAATCTCTCTTATCTGCATGTAGCAATCCAAGACTTGGAAGATGCATTTGCACACTAAATGAAAAGAAAATGAATATAGGGCAATGCAGCACCTGGTTGATGATGCCCTCTCAACTCCAAGGCCTCCCATCTCATCATGTCCTATACTTCCTCACCCAAAACCAACTCCACATTGTTTCTTGTCCTTCCAAAAATTTAACTGCTCTTTCCTGACTGGCTTTCTGGAGCTTACTGTGTGAGAGTGGGATTTCAGTGTGAAGCATCAAAGGAAAGACAAAGGGGAAGGGGAAAGAGAATGATAGAGTAATAGAACAAAACATCAGATCACTTAAAGGTATTACCCAGGTCACATCTGGTTTTATGAACAGCCCTAGAGCCACTCTTGAAGCAAAACCTACTCTAGAGTCCATTTAGATAAAATCCCTATGGTTAACATCACCCTGGTGTTTGGTTTTAACATCACATAACAGTGCTGAACACTCAGAAATGGCATCTTTAGTACACTGCTCCAGCAGAACCAAATAAGCCCTTACAGATAAGCTGGGTTACTTGCCATTAATTCCAACCTAAGTGTATTAAAATGGTTTATTCAGTCATATGCTATAAGATAACCTGTTTAGTAAGGGGATGCTGTGTTGATAAAAGAATTCAGTCACCTTCAGCTACCTACTTGCTGGGTTCCAGCTGAGTTTTGAGGTGTCTGGATGAAAAGAAAGAGTACTAAGAATGAGGAGGTTTAACTGCCAATAATGATCTTTCAACCACTGAACTCCAACCCACATGAAAACAGAAATCATCCTTCAAAACCATTTCTATTACAGCTCTTCCAAGTCTCCTACTATACTACATCCTAACACACTATATTTTGTGCAGGAAGACATGGATGTGCACACCTGCCAAGTGTAGTATGTCAAGAGACATGGGATGACAGTTCTGAAAAGTAACAGATGAGTTTTGGAACCACCAAGGCAGTAACAATCCTCTGGGACAACAGCAACAGAAAACGAGAAGCAGACTGCATGCTGTGCAGAGACACAAGAAGCAAACTTTGCACACCAAAGGACACTGGTTACAAGAGAAATGACATTTTCAGTGGTAGCACATCACAAAGGGTGATTTGAAGTTCTGCAAATAACTAGGCAGCAAGTCATTTGTTTTCGTAGAAGTGGAGGGATGACACTGTTGATTTCTTCTGAAGGCAAAGTCTATTAATAAAAGGTGGAACACACTCTAGTTTTGATCCAAACACTAAATGCTGTAAGGACCTTTGGCCAAGATTCAAGTTTTATATTTTCACTTGGACTGCACATGTATTTCTCTCAGTGAATGACCAACAGTGTGTAAATACCAAAAGTGCTTCAGGAGGTAGCTGAAATCACCCAGCAGAACAGCTCTTTCAAACTTGAGTAGAACTCATGTTTGTTGAGCTTGTACAACATTCTCCTTTCAGTGCTCAGTTTGAAACCTCACAGTGTAATCCATTTTTAAACAAGGTAAGCTATACTTAAATCTACTGTCTTAACAGATAAATGTGACAAAACAATCCCTTGGAGTGTATCATCATTTAAATCTAGAGCATGGATTTACATCTGAGATGCTGGGAAATAAAAAGGAACAAAACTAAACTGACAGTAATTATGCTCTTCCTACATAACTTCCCTACAATAATTCTATGATTGTATAGCAAAACTACATAAGTCTAACCATCTGCACACAATTTGAACAACTAACCAAGGCAGTGAGTTTTGACACCTGCATCCTTCCACCTTTACAATCAAAACCAGTCAGGTTTTCAACACAAGAAGCAACAGGGAAAAAAAAAAATCTCTAATATGTGACTGATAAATCATTATACTCTTTATTTTCCTTGGATTTCATTTCTCATCTCATTTGTTTCTTAGCTTCTTCATAGAAAGCTGCAACCTGTGACTCAGATTCTACCAAAGCTTTCATGGTCTAAAGGGAGCAGGTGCTAGAGCACAGCAAGCCAGGTCTGTGCCTTAGATTCCTCTCTCTCATAACAGGTTTCCAGCTTAGAAACAACAACAACAAAGCCCTACCACACAAACCCACATATGCTGTTATACACAGCTAAAATACAGACAGCAGGTTTGTAAAGATAATGGGTTTAATCCCTTCAGGGTTGGGGATTATTATCATCAGAAGGTCAATGTTGTACCTTCTGATAGTTCTTTAAATAATTTTCAGAAGCTGCTCTTCTAACACTCAATGAATTTGTAAGAACTCACAATAATATCTGCCCTAGATACAGCAAAGAGATTTGATCATTAGATCTAGTAATTTACTAATCAAAGGCAAACAGAGCACAACAAAAAAGACTGAAGTGTGCAGTTATTTTAATTAACTGCATCACTCAAGCACACTAGGAAGCAAATCCACTTCAACCACTTCAGTAGCACAGGTATTTTGCTTCACTGAATACCATCATGAATTTCACCAACCATTTTTGAACACTATCTAGTGAATCATTAAGGATTTAGCTCTACAAATCACATGGTGACTAGAGAACTTGTCACTCAGATTCCCTTCTGCAAGCTTACAAAAAAGGTAGCACTTCAGGTGTCATCAAACTAAGAGGTGGGAGAACTTTTATAATACAATTATTTCAACAAGTCTTAGGCAAATTATTTCTGTGGAGGAAGGGTAAGTAGCCTTTTCTGTCAGAGCCCAGCTCTGAGGGGCAGCTGAGGCAAAACAAGACTTGGAGGAAAGGCAAGGAATATGGGACTCACACTGGGTTGTTCTGCAGCTTCTGTACCCACACATCTTGTCAGCTCCATTTAAAAAAGCTCATCTTGTTGCCTTGTAAGAAATGATCTACAAGATTATAGAGCACCTCTTCCTCACAGAGCTTCACCTTAAAGAACCAAAGCCTTACTGCAATACGCTGGCTGGGTGCCACGAGGGAAGGCAAGGGGCAGAAGACACACCACAGAAATACCTTTCATCAGTTGACAACCTATGTCAAAGCTAACTCTCCGTGTTCACAATCACTAGGATTAGACAGAAGCCTATTAAGTTCACAATTTTACACTGCTAGAAGTCTTTCTCCAGAAGTTAAATGCAGATTAGGATGTAAAAGTAGCTGTATAATCCCAAAATGATTCTGTTCAAAAGGAAGTGTGATAAAAGGCTTAGTCAGAAACATTTAACCCTCGTAACAAACATACTATGAAAATCCACATATATTTACATTATGCATTTAGTTTATTGTAACATGATTAAAACCTACTAACTTGTCTGAGACAAAAATACAATAGTTCACAGGAACAATGCTTTGACCAAGAATTTTAAGCCTTTCCATTACTTTTTTCCTGCTAGTGTCAGCTGATATTAACAGGTTTTTTCAGTAACAAGAGCTTGCCTCTGTTACAAACTACTACCACAGTAAATGGAGAGTCAAAAGCTGACAGGCTGGGGTCAATTTTCTCCAGTGTGCAACTATCACTGAACATACCATACGTGCACGTCTCAGGAAACTTTCAACCAATTAAGCCAGGATCAACAAGTCAAACAGGATTCAGGGACTACTTTGATGTGAGATTCCTTAAGGTTTTATTACCCTCTTTACGGAGAGTTTTACATTCCACCACAGGAGTATTTCTGCTCATCTACTTATTATTTCACATGACTAATTTCCATACTACTACCTTCAGAAGGGCCTAGCAACTGATTTTTGTTTGCTAACGTGCAATTAGTTGCTTCCAAATACATCCCTCATTGCACACCAAGGCACAAGGCCATTCCTTTCTTCCAATAGCCAAGAAAGATCAGCTGCTTTGTCTTCCACAAAGAGAAAGAGTGACAGTCCTTAATGGTGCTTTAGGTGGTGGCCAAACCAAAACAAGCACCCTGGTATGTGTTTTTCACCGATGTCCTTATCAGCAGCAGTGACTCCTATATTTGCATACGCTTGCCACTGAAAAAAAGATGTCCTGGTGCAGTTACTCAGCTTAATATTATTTTGATAAATAGTAAGCACAACTTTCATGCAGAAGAAGCAGAATTTAAAGTTATCTGAAATCATTAAATTAAGCATGTAATGTGCACAGTGTATGAACTCACTGCTGCATTTCTCCTCTTTCCTTCAACAACTACATGTGTCTCTTATCTTAAGTGGAAAAGTAAACTTTACAGAAGGTGAAGCACAAAGTGCTAATGCAACAGAAGAAGCTTTCCCAGTGCTTCTGCTGGACCATTATTATTACTGCCACAGCAAGGCATGGACAAGACCAAAAGCTGCAGCCCAGCAAACTGGATTGTAGAAACTACACCTAAATAGGTATTTATGAACGTGTCAGGACAGACAAAAAGAATAGCTCAGATGATAAAGATGACTATATATATGTTGCCAAAAGGTTTGATCTTCAGCTAAGTAGAGATTTTGTGGTCTGGAGAACTCCTCGGCTTACATGACCTGTGTACTTGACACTACAAATTATGTACTTCTCTTTGTGAAGAAAGCACATATTTAATTCAAGGATAAAAGTGACCGTGAGATCACAAAAAGGTTTGTCAGGTGCCTTTAGGAGCAAGTGCTGAGATTGAAATGGCCAGGAAACACAGGTTGAAATAGGCATTTTGAGGTCAGCATTGTACTTCCAGCCAAGAACAATACTCCAAGAAGCTGCTAACTTCGAGGAACTCTCTGCTAACCTAAGCATAAAGCCTGGCCATTTCAAGTCAGGTCTTTGATGACCAACTCGGTGAAGCCATCTGCCTGTTTAGTCGGCATGGAGCCTATGAAGTACCTTTATCTCACGTGTAGTGATTAAAGGCCAGAAAATTCTAACACGGCTCTTCTCACTCCATCTCTTTTCACATAAACTGTTTGAATGCTGAGAGCAAGCGAACTGACTACTACTGCCAAGATTTCAAGCCTCTGCAATCCAAACCTTCTAGAAAGCAAAGCCAAGTAACGGATCGTACAAAGGACCTTACCATATAATTAAGCAAAGAAGACTTGTGGTAAAGCAAACAGCATTTAGCAGTATTTCCAAAGAAATGCCAAGTGAGACAGGCAGCTTACTAGCCCTGTCTGCCGGTACCAGAGCCCAGCACCACGGGGGGGTGCTGGCCAGCGGTCACCCCCCACCCCCATGTCGGGGGTGACCAGTCGCAACTCCTGGGAGCCTGCAGCCAGCACTTTGGCTCCCTCATCCTAACCGTGTCCTGTGTCCTCTCCTGTGTTCAGCCACCATCTCGAGCCGGGCGAAGGCGGCGGCCGGACCCCCCCTCCCCTCGCTCGCTTCCCTCCTCTGCCCATGTATGTCAAAAGCCAGAGCTCCCGGATCGGCTCCCGGGGAGCCGCACCGCCGGCCGACCCGCACCCGGGCCCTGCTCCGGCGGCGCGCTGCTCGCCCAGCAAAGCGAGGACAAACACGCGCGTTTCGTTGCCAGAAAAAAAAACAACCACAAAACAAAACCAAAACCAGAGAACCACCACCGCACGCCAGCCAGCGCCCGGCCCGCCGCTCCCCCGCCTCCTGCCCCGGCCTCGCCACCGCACCTGGGTCCTCCAGGCCGAGCTGCCCGTCCTCTGCGGGCGCGTCCGAGCTGTCCCACGCTGTTCTACGCCTCGTCCACGGGTTCTCCTTGGGCGGCGGGGCCGCTACCGCCGGCTGCCGCCAGCCGCTCTCCTCCGCGGCCTCCTCGCCGGGCTCCAGCTGCCGGCTTTCCTCCGGCTGCCNCGGACGGCTGCTCGGACGGAGGGCAGCGTCTGGCGGCGCGGCCGTGCTCGCGTGGAGGGGGGCGCGCAGGCGGCGCGGCAGCGAGGCGGAGGGGGCGGGACAGGGCCCGGGGACACTCCTGCGCACTATGATCTCACAGCGGCCGGGCTCGAGCGCGGCGGCGCGAGGAGCCTCCCCGGCGCGGGCAGCTCCTGCTCCACCGGCGAACCCTCTCCAACGCTCTGTCTCCCTGCGTTAGTAACCTTACCCCCTTCTGGTCTAGCGTTAATGAGCTTGCCTTAATTAAAAAAGTCCGCTTAGGTGGGCGGGCGGCGAGCGATGCCAAGCGAAAGCTCGCTGGCCCCACAAACACACGCACAGGAAGCAGCCCAGCACTCCTGGCTGCTGCTAACTAAAATAATCACCCGGCAGCTGCTTCAAAGTGAGGGCACGGCTCAGTTGGGAAAACCTCATTAGAACCAGTGATAATTTCCTTTCTTTTGTTACTAGCGAGTCTCCTCTAGAGTGGCTGCTGGAGCTGAGACCCAGGTGAAGAGGCAGGCAATGTGGAATACAAAAGCACAGAGCACCTGCCCTGCTCTCCATTAGACACACCCAGGTAAGGATGGTTTAAGCTCTCAAGTAAGGCTGAGTGGGTGTTTCAGGGTTTATAGGTCTTTTCCGGACTTGTACACTATGAGGGCCTCTAACTACAGCAGGAGGGTGAACACGTTTCCTTGAAGCAAAGTGGACTTCTCTGCTTCAGCACTTCCAGGAGCCTGGAGAATGTGTTCAATGTACTTAGGTCCAGCTGGCAAGGTAATCACCATTTAAGCAGCTCCCTCTGCCATTATACAATGTGACCTCTCCCTTTCTACTTTATGTCCAAGATCTCCAAGAAATCATCTTGCAATAGAACATGTGCTCTCGTACCAGGCTTGCTGGATTCGTTAGGAGGTTAGAGCTGCACTCCTGCCACTGTATTGTCCCAGAAGCACTCTGGTCACAGGATGGGGAAAGCCATGGCAGCATGAAATGAATCACCCTTTTCCCTCTGCAGTCTCCTAGTGCTCCCATGATTCCTGATTACACCTTAGGACACTCTTTCCCCTTTCTCACATTCAGCTTCTTGGCCCTGTTTTACTTCCTTCCTTCAAAAAGGTCTTCCAAATCAATGCCAACATCTCTTGAATGAACTAAGCAAATGCTTAAAAAGGCTTTGATCAAGCTAGTCAAGTGTTTTTAAAGTGGTGTCACAAGTAACCAAGTTTCCAGTGCTTTGCAGCAGCAAAATCTGTTCTGCTGGAGGTAATGTTATTCTCTGCTTTCATGAGATTGTCTGCAAGCTTACCCCTTCACCAGGAAAAAACAACAGAAACCCACCAAAACCCCAATGAAATAATATGCTTCTGTAAAAAAAGAACACGTGGATTCTTTCTTCATTTTAAACTTACCAAGAAAGAGGAAAAAACAAGTAGAATGACTGAAATTATCACACCTTCAAAGTCTTAGTACTTTTTTTCAGTGCAAGTAGGAACTCTTTTTCAGATACCGATAAAGGACATGCCAATTGCATATTGCAGTGACAAATCTGTTTGAAATGGAGGAGAGCACTCGTAGTGACTAATTCTGACTGGGGAAAGAAGCCAGGATGTGTTTATGTTTACATCTGCACACCTGTGAAGAGTCTCAGTCACACTACCTGTGCAAAACAATTTTCATGGCTTTCACTTGCTTTCCCAAACTGAGAAGTCAAGCAGAGGTTAGAGTGATATGAAAGTAGAGAGGCCCTACCTAAGAAAAAGAGGGGGATTAAGCTCTTATTTCCTCTTTTTCCTCACACAAGTGTTAGAAGATAAGCAGACATGCAGGAGAGGCAGACTTCAGGAACACTGTAGTGCAGGAACCTGAATAAACCAGGGAAAAAGTGGGAAACTGATTAAGAGTTTACTACATGGAGACCAAAAAAAACCCACCTCGTAAAGCTGACCAGTGATGTGGCAGTTTTGGTACATACTTGTTTTGTTACCTTCATAGTAGTAGAAGGCTTACTGCATACTTCATTGGATGGACTAGGCCTGGAAGGCTTTTATATGTGCAAGACTCATCCTTAACTCTTTGTCCACTTCATATCACCCCTCTTGTTATGTTCTAGCAGGGCAAGTCAGACTTCCTTGGCATAACTCTCAGTACTTTCTCCAGTACTTAAAATACTCCTATTTGGAAAACACTACATGAAACCAAGAGAATTAACAATAATTAGGAGCTATACTTTGAAGTGTATGTTTTACCCTGTACAGAAGCATCCAAGCATATCAGGAAAGACTGAACATTACAGGATTGCATCATATAAGATAATTTTACTCATGTAATAGTTTTTAATGAGGAATTACATGCCTCTGGACTGTACAAACCTCCTTTCAATACTGCACAACTTATCATTACAGACAAGCTGACAGAGGACCTGACAGCTTTAGATAAAGAACCCTGCCTGCCCAACCAACTGTAATTAAGATCAACATTGGAAAAAAAAAAAAGCAACACAAGATAAGAAGAATAAATGTTAAAGAAATATTAACTACCTCAAGAAGTTAGCAGCTACTCAAGCAAAATTAACATTCCAAGGATTTTCACTTTTTAATCTGGTCTTTAAAGGGTATCTCTATACATGCACATGACTTTCCAATAAGAAAAAGCAAGCAGACTCCATTCCTTCATATAATGGTACCTTTTGTGCAGACTTTCTAGAGTAACACAAAACAAGTGATCCCTGATGAAACAAAAATTATGCAAATAGTCCCTTTTAAGGAGGTGATTTTTGGACTTGGGNCGGCGGGCGCCGCCGACACCTGCGCTGCGGACATGCCCTGCCGCCCGCCGCGAGGGGCCGCGAGGGGCCGCCAGCCGGGGCGGCCACAGGGAATCCAAGGACGGGGGTTGGGAGCCCGCCTCCTCCCCTCACCACCGCCCCGCCCCGCCGGCCGGGGCTCCCGGAGATCGCCTGTCAGCTCCCCCGGCCGGGCTCGAAAGCCGCTCGAGCCCTCCTCCCCCTCAGCCGGTCATTCAGCGCAGCCCCTCCCCTAAGGGGGAGACGCAAGGCACGGGAGAGGAGAGGAGAGCAGATCGGCCCGGCCCGGCCCGGCCCGGC
>VWZO01018408.1:0-197953 GCA_013396975.1 Bucco capensis | reverse complement strand
TGACCAGTGATGTGGCAGTTTTGGTACATACTTGTTTTGTTACCTTCATAGTAGTAGAAGGCTTACTGCATACTTCATTGGATGGACTAGGCCTGGAAGGCTTTTATATGTGCAAGACTCATCCTTAACTCTTTGTCCACTTCATATCACCCCTCTTGTTATGTTCTAGCAGGGCAAGTCAGACTTCCTTGGCATAACTCTCAGTACTTTCTCCAGTACTTAAAATACTCCTATTTGGAAAACACTACATGAAACCAAGAGAATTAACAATAATTAGGAGCTATACTTTGAAGTGTATGTTTTACCCTGTACAGAAGCATCCAAGCATATCAGGAAAGACTGAACATTACAGGATTGCATCATATAAGATAATTTTACTCATGTAATAGTTTTTAATGAGGAATTACATGCCTCTGGACTGTACAAACCTCCTTTCAATACTGCACAACTTATCATTACAGACAAGCTGACAGAGGACCTGACAGCTTTAGATAAAGAACCCTGCCTGCCCAACCAACTGTAATTAAGATCAACATTGGAAAAAAAAAAAAGCAACACAAGATAAGAAGAATAAATGTTAAAGAAATATTAACTACCTCAAGAAGTTAGCAGCTACTCAAGCAAAATTAACATTCCAAGGATTTTCACTTTTTAATCTGGTCTTTAAAGGGTATCTCTATACATGCACATGACTTTCCAATAAGAAAAAGCAAGCAGACTCCATTCCTTCATATAATGGTACCTTTTGTGCAGACTTTCTAGAGTAACACAAAACAAGTGATCCCTGATGAAACAAAAATTATGCAAATAGTCCCTTTTAAGGAGGTGATTTTTGGACTTGGGAAAATAAAAATGACAAAAAGCTCCATTCCCCAGGGACTAGATGCATTCTGTTCTAGGTGATCAGCACTTGGGTGCCAGGAGAGAAACTTGTAAACAAAACCACACACACACAAATGCTGTTCCTCAGGGATAAGACAGCAGACCTAAGCTCTCACTCTGTGCTCAGCCTTTCCTTCCAAAGGCAGGCAAAATGCAGTACCTTCTCCTCATGGTTTGATAGTCTAAGTATGCAGCTGTGTCACCACAGCCTTCACTGTTCACACAGCATAACTGAGCACCAAAATAAAATGGATTGCACCTTTCCATATGTTGATGTAACTTACTAGGAAAGAAAGTTACACCTTGGCTGCAGGATACAAGTGGCAGGCTTCAGCCAGAATGACTGCTCCAGTTCCACAGAGTTTGGGATTGGTTGGTTTTTTGCCTTTTTTTTTTTTTACATATAAACATCATCTCCAAGGCTCCAAGCTGCACTTGCCAGGAGCTTTGACAGCTATCTGTTCACAGCAGCCTTTGAACTAGTGAGTGATACTGCCACTCATATGGCAGATGAGGAAATAGCCTGCTCTTCTCCTGAAAGCACTATTGCCAACTCACCACCACCTCACCTTGCAAGGGCAACCAGCAACAGCAAAGGTGACTACTTCATTTCACATGGTCCTACAATACGCTCCAAGTTTAGCATGGCACCACACACCCTTGCTTGGAACACAGCAAGAAATTATACAGAGATTGGACCCTTTCAAAAGTAGAAAGGATTTTAAGTAAGTCTGGGAAATTCTAGCACAATCGAGTGACTGAAAAGTGTAAAATGGGAAGCAGAATGGTGTCTTAATTAGATGAGACAAACTTACTTTCTTTAGTATGCAGAAGAAAAGGAAAGCAGTACCCTTGTCTGTCAGGTGAAGCTTTTCTCCTGCACTGCACATGAACTAGTCTTCTTGTGCCACAGTACTAGCGAGAATGAAAAGGCTTACAGGATGGCAGCCAGATCATTCCAAATTTCTGGTAACGAGAAACAAAACTCACACCTAACTGGGGTTTTTTAGGATTTTTATTGAAAAACATTAAAAAAAATGAGCAAGGCCAGTTTGACAATAAATTTGTGAAGTTTGACAATAAATTTAAGACATACATAATGGTTTTACCTGCCATTTGGATTTAGTGCAGGAACCTTATCCCAAGATTTCTCTCATGCAATTGCTGGATTAAAACCACATTCTCATCTTACATCGAAATGAATTATTAGTAATGCTTTCTTAAGATTTAACCTTAAAATCTGCTTATGAAAGTCATTTTTCCAAAGGTTAAAAACATTTACACAGCAAGACTCCCCCCTTCACAGACCAGCTAATAGCCTCCTGTGTCTGATAACTGGCAGAAACAGACCAGAGAGGCTCACTGTCCCTTTTGTTTGGTTCTAATCTGAGAAGTTTCTTCCTTGCTTCTTACTGGGCTTTCCTATTTGGCAACATCACTGTAGTTACACAGAAAAAATGTGATTTCTCCTTCTGGCCACAGACCAGTCCCACAAGACACTGTCATGAACAGGACTTCTATTCACATAGATCTGCTTCTGTGACTAGTATGGCCTTTTGGCAAGTTAAACTTTGTTAGTAATATCATCAGAACACTAACCTCAGGATGTCAAGTTCCCACCAGTTGTGTAATTCCCAGTATTGTGCGCTCTGAAAATATTGACTTTGGCATGCTAGACTCTGGAGCATAGAAAAGTTGATTTTCTTGTGCTTACTCCTCTGTCTTTTCTCTCTTCCATTTATTCAAGCCCTCTCCCTTGCCACCAGTTATCTCCCTTTCTCACAGCTGCAACAGAAACATGACAGAGCACACAAATACATTTAAAATGTGAGATCTGAAAGAGCTGGAGAAAAGCAGATGATAATGGTCTTATAAAACACTCCTAGGTGCTGAATGGGCTTGTAAAACAAACCTCAATCTTTTAGTATTCCAGCTTTGTAAAGCTTACTTGTATTTGATTTCAAGCCTTCCAACAGTCAGTATTTTACTGTATTTAAATGTGCTAGTCACTTCACACTTGCTCCCAGTATCTATAGGAAACCAACACCAGCTGAAGAAATGATGAAAAACCACTTGAATCAGGCAATTTAACTTCCAACACACTATCACTTCTTTTGCACGTTCAGTAAATTTGTATGTTAAATAACATGGATTATTGCAAACTGCTGCACTTCAGTTTTACCTGAACTGAATCTTGATTTTCATCAGCCATGATTTCTTCTCAGTCACTACTCCTGCCTGTCAAGACTAAAATTCAAGAGCATATATAAATTGAGCTGTGTTTTCTTCATAGTCTGGCTGTTAAAAACTATTCTCCTAACCACAGTGATCAAGGAAGTGCTTGATTTGAAAGGTGTAGCAGTCACATACCTTGAGAAACGACTGGATGTTTTGTTTCTGTGTAACTCTGGTCATTCCCATACTAAAATTAATACTGAAGTGTTTCAGTTTTCAACTTCTCTGCAAACTAGCTTTAGAAGAATGTTACAGGAGATTACCACACAACAGCATGTGGACAGATACCATATACAGCTGATGCACAACCACCTTTTATTCCCTGTTTGGGCAGAAGTTGCTTCTCCCCCAAAAAGANCAGGGGGTTGGACTAGATGATCTTTCTAGGTCCCTTCCAACCCCTGACATACTGGGATACTGTGATAATTTGTTGGCATTTTTGACCCCCAAAAAGGAAACCATCAGACTTTGGATTTTCTTAAATGTATTCATAATCTTCATTTTTTTCTTCTCCATCCAATTAAAAAACTAGTGTTGAGAAACAAGGAGCTAACCTAGCTGTTTGGATAATCCCAAGTCTCACATACAGTGAAACTGTATTTTGCATATCAGCACTGAGTGCACTTTAAAAAGGACCTCTGTTGAAATAGTTCCAACAGGTCTTTATAGCACCATAAATCTGCTGTTGATTTAACTGCTTAGAATTAGACTCTTTGTGCCACTGTTTCTAAAGGAAAATGATTACATTCTGATTTCCTCTAGCATTCAAAAAAACATCTTGAAGAAAAAGTTTTGTTACCCAGCTGAATGCATATAAACAGTTAATTACTAGACAGTCCATTTTCCCTTAGTTCAGTCTGGTGAAGCTGCTCAAGGAATTGCTACATGATTCTTCTGGAATGGCACAGTTTAATTCAGAGGCAGGAAATTCTCATAGACAAAATGAATGAAAATGAACTTTTCTCACTCTGTCGAACTCTGAAAGTCTTTTTGCAAGATTTGACACTGCCCCTTCTGTTATAGCTCACTTTCAATTCATAACAGAGAAAATCAGGAATAAACAAGAGGCTGAGTGTTGGCAAAGCCATAGTACGACACGAAAGAAATAGCAAAGGGATGAGGAAGGAAGAGGAGACCCAAGGACCTGGAACAAACCAGAAATACACTAAATGTAAGAGCATCTTATCTCTACAGCAAATGTTACAATCTTTCAGTACGTAGATTGGACTGTTTTCAACCCAGACACAATTCAGAATTTATTCAGAATTGAAGGAATCCATCAGGTGATTAAAGATGAAGTACATGAGCCACTCATGCACTACCAAACGCTGCCAGCCTATCTTCACAGGTACACCTCAGAATGGCATTTGGCTGAAATGAAAGCAATGCTGGTACTTTACCACTTTGGCTAATTGCTACCTTCAGCAGTCCAAGTCAGTGAGCATTTACAAAATGCTTCTTTTCCAAATGGGAGAGCTCAGTGTGAGGCCATGCTGAGGATCTTCAAACAGCATACTTCTGCAGGAAGCGGTTGAACGCGTCGTAGATTGCTTGTCTGAAACAAGGGAACAACATCAGCTGGGAGAGGGCAGCTAAGTGGCACAGTTCCATACATTTATAAAGGGAACAGCAGTCAATAAAAATGAAGTATTAGGTAGTCTTTTTTCCTTCTTTCTGGGCTCTATAGACTTGCTTTAGAAGAAGAAGGATGTCTCTAAAGGATGGTTTTAAGCTCTGAACTCTTTGTAAAGTTTCCTGTTTACCTTACCTAAAGAGTCCTTGTTTGAAGAGGTAGGCACTGACATGACCTCCATCCAGGTACCTGATTTCACAGCCAGGCCAGATCTCTTGAAGGCTGCGCACCCCAGTTCGAGGAATGTATGCATCCTCCTTAGCCTGCACCACTATGATTAAACTTGGGTCAACTGGAACTAAAGAGAAACAAACCCACATTAAACTCATCTAAGAGAAGAAACAGAAACACAACAGCTGAGACTCCTGTTGTGAAAAAAACCTTTATTTCTCAAAAATATACTCTAAGCTTTAAGAAAATTACACTTTCTAAAGTCCCCAGCAGAATTTATTAGGTTTTTGACATTATGGTAGTGTGACCATGAGTAGAAAACTTCCCAAGTCTTTGAGGAATGATAGCAGAATTATCTTTCCTCTTATCAACAAAACTCTACAGCATTCAGGTCAGTTCTCCAAGATCTTTTTTCAGCCATAAGAACTAGGAGACATCTGAAATTTGAGAGTAGAGCCTTCCTGTAGTTTATTTCCCCTCAAGCAGAGGACAAAAAGACAACTTTTCTTATGAGACGTCAGACAAAATGCAGTATATAGCCACTTTCTTTTCTGCTTCCTGTATGTTTTAGTTACAGTACAAAAACCTCAACACATAGTTGTATATATTTATTTCTCATAGCCACAATTACACCAATCAAATTACTAACAAGAATATAACATCAAAATCATGCTGAACACAGAACAGTTCTCTCTGCACATGGTATGGTAAAGAGTGACCAACCAAGATGTTTGACAGTGGGGTGTCACAAACAATTTAAACCCTCTCCTTTCACACATCCATATATATATAGGTATAAAGGATATGCAAAATTCAATTCTCCATGGAATCCGAACGTTAAGACAGATTTTTCTGAAGCTCCTCTCTATACACACTCCAAGGATCCCCTGGGAGGGGATGCAGTGTCTCCCAGAGCATGAAGAGATCTGGGAGACAACTGGCACAAAGGACTACATCACTTGGACAAGAGCATTAGGATCACAGATCCTCTTAAGTTTCAAGGAGGTCAATGCTTTAGCTAAGTGATACTTGGATAAGTGTCTAGATAAACGAGAATGTTTGTACTTAGAATAAAGCTGACAGGGTCTTCAGTAACTTCTAGAGCTTTAAGGAAATCACTTCACTGGTTATTTGTCACATAATATCCCCAGTTAAGAAGAAACAGAATAACAACTAGGAAATTGAGCAGTAAATAGGTGCAACTGAGTTAAGACTCAAGATATTCTCATTTTCAGCTAAGGTGCCAGCAGGTTTACACAGTGGAGAATAAAGATACATTTCCTTCTATTGGATTTTATTCAGTTTTCTAAACTGCACATTAAAACAAGTCACTACATACCTGAGAAGTTAGCTACATGGGTACATTCATCCATTACTCCTTTCATGAACCTTAAGGATTCTCTCTGCAAAGTGTCACTCCTTTTATTTATCCCATGTCCTTGGGGGCTGTTTAAGTTTTTATTTCTCTTGCTACTGGTTGAAAATGTTTGATTTATGCAGTGCATTTTAGAAGCATCTTGCATTAAGAGTCTGTCTGATGAGGCACTTGAAGCACTTTGATTTGTGGTGAAGCTGTGAATAGCTTCTTTAGATACAACCTCATCTGAGGAGTCAAGGTTGAACATTCTGGAAGTCACATCCACATCCTCCAGGCTGTCCATACTGTCAGGGAAGTTCTTAACAAAGTCTTGTCCCATCTTGAAAGAATCAGTCTAAACAAAGACAACAGTGTTAAGGCTTCCTCCTTTCAACCAGATGGCTCATCTTATTTTTAAGATCAACTCAACATTTAAAAATAAAACAAGATAACAAGTACTGTGAGCAGTGCTGTTTGTATTTTCAGCCTGCATGTCACTCAGCTAGATCCTGATCATCATAACCTCTTGATAATTTCATTCTACGACTCTGTCAGCTTAAAAAATGCAGGAAATACTTCTATATGCTAGCATATGATACTAATGTTTGGGTTTTACTTCTACATTAAAACTCTTCAACATTGAACTCCTACTTTGTAACTGCAGTCATTTAAGCTTATATTTTGGGGAAATAAACGTATGTCACCAGGTCTAATGTTAGGTTTAGGACAGAAAAATCTACTGTCTCTAAACATTAGAAAGACACAAGCTGAGTATCTTGAACTGCTTTTCATTTTGTATGCTCCTTCCGTGTCTTTTACTTCAAATGGCAAGTGCTTTAATAACTATCTCCAGCTCAGCTCCTCTTCTCCTGTCATACCAAAATATTAGCTTCTGTTTTACAGGGGGCTCTCCTTCAAAAGATTAAATATATCAAAAGCATAAAAAAATAAGAGGCAAATATGTTTTAGGGAACAAATGGCTACTTTTACTGGAAGATTAGTTAGATTTGTACAAGTAAATAGTAGCAAATAGGGAAAGATAATCTATACTTACTCCACAGTACTCAAGCATTTGAATGATTTCCTCTTCATAAACAGTGTGTGTAAAATACTGTTTCTCTAGCTCTCTCCAGTTCACTGCCTTGCTCAACACACCCTGAGAGTATATAATAACACAAGTAAAACCCAGAGATCATTCTGAAATAATGATGTACAGAGAAAATTGATCTGTTCCTCTCCCGACTTATTTTTCCAGTAAAATTCTGTTCAAGTTTCCAAATAACCCTTAGAATTACTGGAATCACATATTACAATACAGGACACTGAAACCCATCTCCCTTTCAAAAGAACAAACAAAACCAAGAAAACAAAAAGAAGGCAGAAAACAGTCCCACAGTGTTTACACATATCTAGCCTAGGCTAAACCAACAATGGATGTCAAAGGCAGTGTTTTCCTTCACCTACAGGTACCCCTGACAGTAGTAGCAGCATTATCACCCAACTATTTAAGCTGAAAAGGTGAGTGTGGCCAGTTCAAACCCTGTAACTCACCTCCCTGACTACACTCTAGTGTATTAACAAAAATACATGTTAATTACCGTAGTAAAGACTGCAGAAGCTGTTGACCAGGAAAGACATGGAACCAGTGGCAATGGTTTAGGCCAGTTTGTCACTGCCAGTGAAGCCATCTGGAATCAAAGGCACTTGCATTCAATTTCTGTATGCTAAATGATCAAATGAAAAGTTAAAACAAAAATGACTGGACAGGAAAGCTTACATGTCCTCCCATGGATATTCCAGTCATCCCCAGGGGTCCATAGCCTTCTCTCTCTAGCCAGTGCAGAAGAGCTGCAGACTCTAGAACAAGAGCTCCTCCCATCACAAACAGGTCCGAGACATTTTGTAAACATGACCTTCTTTGCTCCCCAGAAAAGGAAAATACAGCATTTATTTTCCAAGATTAGATTCTGACAGTTCTCATCATTCTATAGGTACTTCTATACAAAGCCTGATCACAATCCCAGAGAAACTGGGAGCTGAATTCCTGTTGATTCAACAGGAGAAAAGGCAAGTCCAGATTCTCTGGCACTTGTATTATTTCATCTAAAAAAGGACTAGAAATAGACACCTGCTAAGCTTCTAATATCATAGCACTGGCAGCCTGCTCCTCTAGAAAGAGATATTACCAACATTAGAATCTCATTAGTAGTAATCTTCTGTTCTGTAAGTTACACCAGATCTCTTAGAAACAGAATCAAAATGATATAGTCCTAGACATCCACTATCCCATTTGCATAAACAATTGGGTTTTGTTTTTGTTTTGTTTTTTTTTTCTTTTCTTATTTACCTGTTTTACATCATTGAAAAATTGCACACAACATTTGAAGAGCAATCAGTATGTCAGCTTTGGGAGCACTCAGCAGTGTCACTGTAAGACTGAAATTGTAAAGTGGGAAGTTTGTCACGGTACTGAGAAATTCATGTAGTGTACTGTAAAGCATCAAAACACAGAAGAAACAAACAAAAAAAAAGTAGAAAGCTATTCAGTTTAACCATCAGAGGGACCCTAGAAGTGGGGGGGGGGGAAGGTATTTTACACAGCAATTAATACACCTCTAATTTAGAGAGGGGGACTGTGTGTTTTCAGTATCACACAGTCAGGCTACCAAAGGCTCTGGGCCTCTCCTGCCAGCACACAATCACATCTGAGACACTCTGCAGCACAAGGACAAAGCTTACTGTGCAAGCCACAAGAGAAATGAACCTAGCTGCTGCAGAGCAGTATTTATAAGCTAATGTCATTCTTTCCTACAGCTTTGTTAGGAGAGTCCTCAGCCCTCTCCAGCTGCTTTGTTTATTAAACACTAGTACTAGCACATTAACCAAAGTCACTGCTTCTGGTTTGTAACCTTGTACTGACAAGTGACAATTACCTGCTGGGGTATCAGACTGAGCACTCCCCTTTCAAAGAACCCTTCTCTACGTCATGCATCTACTCAGCTGTCAAGCTAGGCAACTGACAAGGGAGTTAGAAATGTCCTCACCAAAATACTTAATTCTCTTCCACATCAGCTATTCAGTAACTGGAAAAACAGAAACCACCAATGGCTGTATTCCAGCACACACTCTCTCATATACCATCTTACACTTCTACATACAACCATAAATATTTGTATGTTTAAGCAGTTTTCCCATCAAAAAGCAGTTTGACAACGATCATCTTGGTTGGTAAATGTCATTCATTTTATTTTAAAAACTGGTTCTTACATCAAAAGAAATGAAATTCAGCATCTGCTTTGAAAACTAGAAACTACTGTTAAATTGTTTTTGGATTTAGGAAAGCCAATGTCGAAATACAAATACAATCTAGCAAGTCTAAAGTGCTGCAATACGAGCTAGTGCTCCAGGTCTGACTGTGGTCACTTTAAAATATATTGGAAAAGCAAAATCTTAGTGCACCTTCCTGTTACAGTTGCTCTCTGAACAAAGGTTACACACAGCTGGCTGAAAGACAACTGCAGCACTTGTACAGCTGTGAACTGGCAAAATCAACTGATAACTTGCATTCACACTCATCTCATTCTACACTACAAACTGCTCCCTTAACCTAAACAAGCACAAGGCACCTTAACAAAGGGTACACAACTTCACATTAGAAGTGGTCCATGCCTGAGATGTTTTTTCTCAACAAGCTATCGAAGTTTATACTACTTTGAGCTTCTGGAGATCAGAAACAGTACCCATGAACATAACAGTAATACTTACAACTGATCCTTAGGTTTCCTACAGCCATGTAGAAGACTCAAGTTAAAGAAAATAAAAATATCTGTACATAAGAGCTCGCAATTGAAATAAAAAATAAAATAAATCATATACAAAAATAGCACAGATTAATTAAAATTTGGAACTTAAATTTCAAATGTTTAAGTGGAACTAAATCAAGGTGAATGTAGTGTGATGATGCAGTCTGCAACATAAGCTTTTACTTTTGCCAGGTATATGGGTAAGAAAAAATGTCTAAGCAGAGATCCTATTTAATACAACAGGATAACAGTGTTCATAGTTACTGATGAGCTGCTGACAGGACAGAACTTAATGTACTTTGAAGAACCATATCTTAAGTGATAGCAGTCTCAGAAGTACCTGAGGTACCAAAGGGTTGCAGCACTTCAGAAGGGAAGGCAGGAGAGGCAACTTTCTTTTCTGTCATTAACACATCCAGAAGTCACAGGGTATTATGTGGAGTAGAATGCAGACTTTTCCCTCTGTGATGGCTAAAGGAATCCTATCAGTACTTTGATCAGTACACAGGGTCCTATCATATTTTATTCTAATGACTACAGTAAGAAGATGTAGAAGACATTAAAAAAAACAGTAACATCTTAAGTGTGTTCCACATTATGTTCCTACTTTACTTCTTGTTTCTATCCACTGGAAATTGATCCACAAAGCAGATATTACACCAGTGTAAGTCTTGTACCTTCTGAAGAGAACACTGGGAGTAACTCTAGTGCTTTCCCCAAAAGGATATAGTAAGGATTCTCTAGCAAGAGGGAAGCCATGCAGGCCTCTTTGATCATGGGGCGTGCCATCAGCGTGCGTCTCCTCCAGAAGTACTAAAGGGAAGACATACACACACATCCTAAGAGAACATCTGATCATTTCATTTCTCCTTAACTACCAATTGTACATTTCACATACTCACATGATCTCCAGTGCCTGCTAAATGAATGCACACAGGTCTGTGCTTGCTATTCCATCTTCTGGGTAGGATGAACTGAAATCTAGGAGAAACAGAGACAGTAATTTAAAGAAAAAGAGAGAATAAAGTATTTTCATAACCCATGCAGGCAAACTGCCAGCAACTCAGCATCATTTTACATAAACACATCCAGCAAAGAAAGGGATCTGAAAGTAGGACAGAAGAAATGCCAAACAGGAAAAGGAGCCAAGCTGAAAGATTATGTTGCTAAAAAAGACCTCTATCTCAAAGGTGTACAGAGCGGAGAGAGCACTTCAGATGAAGAGCAGCCTAACCAAGCATGACTAGCTCTCCCTGGCAGCATGGCTACTTTTCTCCTGAGGGTACAACAGTTGAAATTCAAGCTAAAGATGAGCAATATATTTAAATTTGTTAAAAAATAAAACACTCAACATACAAATCACAGAACTATTCTATACACCCAGCATCAATAACATAGTCTTCTGCTGCTCCTCTAGTTACTTACAGTCTAACTACTGCAGGGGACAATCACTTCTGAGCTATTATTTTTCCCACAAGGTGGAGCCCTGTTACCTACAAAAGTGTTACACTGTGGACAAAAATATTCACACAGTGCACAACAATAACAACTACAATATAACATGCTGCTTTCATATAAACAGATTCTCCTGTTATATAAAAAAACAAAACTACTGTTCTGGCTACAGGATCCTTCATTTCTAGCATCCTGCTCATTTGGAAAAGAGCAAACAAATAATTAAGGAAAAAAGAAAACTACTTATTTCTCTGTAGTGCTAGTTTCAGAAAGGAAATACCACTGAGTTTTTCTTACCTTGCTACAAGAGATTCAACTGGCAGGATACCTGGCACATAATGAGCCAAAGGGGAAAGGAAGTGTCCCTCAAGGATTTTACAGTCAGATTGCTGCTCAACCTAGAGAGAAGGGGATGACAGCAAGGTATTTCATATCAGAGCATCTATGAACTCACACTACATTGACTTCTTTTGCCTGTACAGCCTCACTTCCTCTTCCCTCATCGATAAATTCTAATGTCCTCTGAAGTCAGTTATGCCACCTGTTAGAACACTGGTGATCAGCAAAAGCTAACTCAAGATGTTAGCCCTGGCTCTAGGCACTGCCTAACTCAAGCCCCAGTTGCCAATCCCAGCAGCAAGTCATGGTGGGATAATGTCAGGCATTAAGAAAATGTAGATTCATATGACATCAAGATTAAATTCTTCTATCCTATAAAAGCAGCCTGGTACCTACTAAGTTGATTTCACCTTTCTGTACTATCAGGAAAAAATATTTACTTAAACTGCAGCATCTCTTGCTTTTCATTACCTTGTCAATGAACACTGGGTAATCTCTTGAAACCAGGCTCTGGCATGTTTCCCTGTTTCCAATAATCTTCCTGAATTCAAATATTCTGTGGGAAGAAAAGAGAGAAGATTCAACTTTTAATTTTAAACCAAAAAAAAAAAAAGAGAGAGAGAAGATTTTATATATACATAAAATTTCAGGAGCTAAAGTAAGGCACAAAGAAAATAAAGTGATGAAGCCAGCTCTGCATTTACAGATCAATCATGCTACCAAAACACAAGCTCAGGTCTATTGCTTGCAGATGTGCAGCCCTTCAAGAGGATTTTACAGCTGATATGTTCAGAACTTATACCATTTTTCAGGGCCAAATGAAGACATAGCAGCCTCTTACACTTAGCACATGGGGGCAATACAAACTGAAAGGGTGAAAACCACGCTGCTCTGCCAACATTGGCTGGGTTGGTTGGTTTTTTTTTCCTCTCAAGTACTGTTTATGCTGTTAGTTTTTAACAAGTCACCTTTTCAGATCCTCTGGCTTTCCCCATCCTCTGATGAAAAGCTTAGTGAGGAGAAGCTTTCTGTATAAGACATCTAATTTACTTACACCCATTAGCAGCAAACTGACATCTGGAAAGCAAGCACAGGTAAAAAAAGGCAGATAAAGGAGTTAGCATGAAGAGCAAGTTCATCAGTTCCAACACAAAGCAAGTTCTTATTCTCCTATCTATTGATGAAAAGCCATCCCATTTGAGTTCAAGGAAGCTAACCTTGGCACTCAGGTCAATTCTGTTCATTTTAAACAAAATATAAAGGCAGTTAATACAACAAATTTAGGAATAGGAATTCAACATGCCTAATAAAACCAGAAACTTATGACATAATTGATGACAAGCCAAATGAAGAGGCACTAAGGTCCAGAAATACATCTTCAAACAGTCCTGACTGTATTCTAGTTGTCCCATTTCTTTCCAGTTTTCACCAACACATTTTCTTACAGTTTTGAAATGCTCCCACTCTCTTCAGGGAAGAAATCATGCCACCAAAATCCTTACCTCTGTAATTTCTCTTTCAGCACATACAGTAGCTCTAATATAGCTAAAGCCAGCAAGATTTTAAGCAAGAGGAGCATTATTTTCAAAGCAATACTTACTGAAGTGAGCAAGGAGCCACTACTGTGCTCTTCCAAAGAGGAGGGAAGAAAGAAGAATAAAAAACAACCCCCCACGCTCAAATCTGGATTCTTGGTGTGCAGGATACTGGTTATTCAATTGACAAAAAAGTCCAGGATCTGTGTGCATCTAAGAAAACAACAGATAAATAATCAAAGACTTGGTTAGTAAGTTACCTTCAACTATTTTTCTAGTACTTCCAGATCCCTCCATACTAAATGGTCTAAATAACTTCAATATATAATATGTGTCATTTAATTCATGGGTTTGTTTGTTTTTTTTTCTTTCATTTTAATCCAAAGGTCTTTTTATTCTGCCACACTTTCATATGGTCATTCTTAAAAGAAACTTGTCTGAATGTAACAAGTTAAAACTGTGATCAGACAAATATATTCCTTAGCACTTTTAAAAAGACAATATTTAAATATCAATATCCAGAAAAAACACTTTCATGCCTAGAGTAAGTTACTATCAGAATTGAAATCATAGACAACTTAAGGTATCTGAATACTAGAACAAGCATCCTAAAAAGCCAGAAGATTCTGTGTTCATTCATTACAGGGCAGAAATAAACACCGGCAATCACCAGAAAGGCAAAATGGGGACCTTCTATTTTAACACTGTAGCTGATCAGTCCCAAAGAGCTGACTGTGTAATCTTATTATTCTGATCCATATCTGGTCTACTAGAAGCAAAATCTCAATACAATCTATTTTCCTTGCCCACTCTGGAGATCTCCATTAAGCTCAGATGCTGCTGGAGGTATCAAGAGGAGAAATGTTTGCTAACCCCTCTGCAAGGTCCTTTGGAGCAGGGGGACTGCTTGATATTTTCCTGGTACTAGAAGAGAACTGAGTTGTGGGGACGGGGACAGTAACATAGAGTGGAGCCTCAGTGGGGCTGGGAAGGCAGTTCAGAGTGAGCACACACAAGAAAGAAGGAAAAAACATGGAGATGTAGGTTTTACTATGTGTTCCAAGGATGGCATGATGAGCTCTCTCTGTTGAATCAAGAAGATGCCAAGACAAGTTTCCAGAGAAGTACATTACATTTAAAAGCAACATTGATTCAGGTGAAAGGGTTGTCTCATCCTGTATTCTGTTCCATTGACTGAATAAAGTAATTCAGGATATTTCAATTAATCAGATTCATGATTAAACCACTCCTGGAATGAGTACAGGAAACACTAAACCAAACAAAAATATTCCAAGTACAAGTATGTTGTGTAGACCTTCTCAGAAATACTAGAGACAAAATAGTGACAAAATAGAGACAAAATAGTGACAAAATAGACAAAACTAGAGACAAAATAGTGTTTCAGAAGGCTGACTCCTTAATTTTTCTGCAATACGAGAAAAATTACTTAAAAACCCCCCACGAAGTAGTCACGGCGATAAGCCAGAACCAAGGCCCACAACAATTTCACACAGAGAGGAGCCTGCAGATAAACAAAGAGGCCTGAGCTAGAAGCGTTACACCCGGGCAGCGACCCACCCGCCTTTCCTCCTCCGCTCGCTCTGGGGCTGGTTACCAGCGGATAAGCCGAACATGTAGTGGTTCAAAGTGCAGGGCTCACCAGACGATGCCCTGCTGCCCCCAGGCTGCCGGTGGCCCCCGCAATCTCACCTGCGGCTTGCGGAAAGCCCAGCCCTCAACTCGCCCCGTGCAGAACCTAGGCGCTCCCCTAAGCGGCCGCGGGAAGGGGCAGAGGAGGCACCCGAGGGGGTGTTAACGCCTAGAGGAGCAGCAGGGGCAGGCACTCCTGCACCCCTTCAGCGCCTGGGGGACCACTGGACATCCAGTCCCGGCCTTCCCCGCCAGCAGAGGAGTTGGTGGCCCGCCGCGGGGCGACGCCGCATCAGGTAGCGGCGGGAACATGCCCAGGTCCGGGCACAGCCGACAGGGAACAGCTTCACCGGGGCACAACCCCTCGTACGCCCTCAGCTGAAGGCCTCACGGAAACTAACCGCAGCTCCCCAGGCTGACTAGCTGGCAGGCACCCCCTCTCCGATCCGCCCCACGAAGGTCACTCACCGACTGCGTGGAGCGGCCTGCGCTAGAGCCTCACATGGGCGGGAAGGAACAGAGGGAAGGAGGGCGAAGGGCGTGGCCGGCCTCGCGCGCGCGGGCGCACGTAGGCAGACGCTCAGCAGGGCCGAACAGGCCCGGCACTCCGAGCCTCAGGAGCGGCCGCGCCTGGCTATGGAGGCCGCGATCTCCAGTCCAGGCCTCGCTGCTGAGGGCCAGGAGCCTTTGCTGAGTGCCGGAGCGGCGGCGGAGGAGGAGGAGAGCAGGTAGGGGCTTGTTCCTTCCCGCGCCCCTTCTGTCTGAGGCGGTGAGGAGACTCCTTGTGCCGCGGGCGGAGGCGACCTGCGCCAACAGGCGCCTGCCGTCCCTCCCTCCGCGGCGGGAGAGGAGACACCCCCACGAATCACTAGTGAAACCACTGCGGGTGATGGATCCCTCTCCTCACTCTGTGGATGTATTAAGCCGCAACTTGAGGGAAGCTGCCGGCTGCAGGATCTGGCGGAGGGCTTATAGGCCGAGTCGCCTTCCTTCGGAGCTCTGGTGGCCTGGATTCGCGGCGCCACCGCTGCGCCCTCCCGGTCTCTTCGGCCTGTCCCGGGCGCAGAGCCCGCAGCCCGGGCTGAGGGCTGCTTGCGTCTGTAAAGAACCAATCGCACTCGCTTGGGAAGTTTGTAAAAGCATCAAAAGTGGTTGTTGCGGTGCTGAAGTTCAGGTATTGAGTAGCACTGACTGTGTGAGCAGCAGCTGATCCCTTGTTTTCCTTCTGACAGGAAAACATTAGTGCCGTCAATGTGCAGGGGTGGCTGCTGCCGCAGCTGTCCATGCTGAAGTTCGGTCCTCACACTTGAAGCTTACTGCTTGATTTAACTCCAGTCTGAAATCAAACATAGCATATACTAGAGTTTGGCTTTTTCCTGGGCAGTAAGATTACAAAGGGCATTTAGGAACATTGTTTATGTGGCTAAAATGTCATTGATCCAAAACATTTCAATAGTGTAAACATTTCTGAAGAGATAAATGTCCAAATCATGCTGTGGAATAGCTATATTAGCTTTATGTCCTATGGGAACAACTACAAGAGAATCCGCTAATGATTTCTTTCTCTCTTTTGGTTCAAAACCAGGGATGTTGTGGAAACACAAGGGCATTATAGAAGCAGGTGGAGATCCATCTGGATCATGTATCTCACAATGTTTCTCAGTAGTGTAGGTGAGTAAACACAAGGAGAGTTCCATGTTATTTCCTTAATGAGTATATTTTGGTTTGAAAATTAAAGGGTTCAACTGCATAGGTCCTTTAATGCTGCTGTTCTTTTATAACCTTAAAAAGGTGCATATTCTGATTCCTCAGAAGAAAAGATAGGACTAAGAAATCAAGCAGAAAGTTCCATTTAATAAGTTAAATCATACTGGACTTTGAGACTAAATGATGTATTACTGAAATCTTTGGTTTGTGGCTTTTTAATAGTTTTGGGGGAAAGGTAGTGGCAGAGTAAGGTTATTGCACAGAACCAAACACTTTTATCATCCGAAATGAAACTTCTAGGAAACGAAAATAGAAACAATGCTGAGTTCTTAAGATCTTTGTGGGAATGTATGTTCTCTGTTTCAAAATGTGTGTCAGAGCTTGTTTTTTCCTGCAAGATTTTGCATCTGCACTGCAGAACCAATTACTGTTTCATTCCTAAATAAATGCCCCTGGAAACAAGCCTTCTGTTGATTTTCTGTGGGCCTAGAAAGGATCTTGAAAATCATAGGCTACTTCAGTGATTTTTCATTTATTTTAATTTGATGAATTAAAATGTCTTCGATGAGTGAATACAAATATGTCAGTATATCAGGGAATTCTTTTTGCCCTGGGAGCCTTACTGTCTTTCCATTGGGAGGAAAAATCTCATGCAGTTTGCTTGGCACATCAGTATTCTTTTCATGGGAGTTTTGTTTTTGTTTAGTGTGTCTGCACCTACAAAACATCCTTTTAAAAACAGATCCTTCTGTTAGGAGGAAAAAAGCACATGATCCATAGTTTTTTCAGGTGAAAGACTGGGGCACAGTTTCAGACTAAAATACATTTAGGAGCACCAGGGTGAACCTGTAATAACTGTTCCAATAAAGTGAATTACTAATAAACATGGCAAATAGAGTAACATCAGTTATGTTTTTACTGCAGGTTTCTCAATTGTAATTATGTCTGTGTGGCCATA
Organism: Bucco capensis; assembly: GCA_013396975.1. NCBI lineage: Eukaryota > Metazoa > Chordata > Aves > Piciformes > Bucconidae > Bucco > Bucco capensis. The sequence goes on along the minus strand of VWZO01018408.1, from coordinate 180,228 downwards.
TCTCCAAAAGGTTTGTTAATTATTTCTTCTTAAATTAATAAACCCAGAAAACTCTTGCTCAGGTAGGAGCACCACTAAAAATCCTGGTGTTTTATTTAGGAAAAGAAACAGTAAAGGGAAGTGTGTGCTTTGAAGAGACTTCTATTTTGCCATCCACTTAGCTTTCATTATTTGGTGTAAAGTCTATCAGTTGATTCCCAGCATTCAGAAAGGCACATCATAATCCAGAAAGGTCTGGCTTTCCACTATAGTTTCCCTGTTTCCTTGGACAATGAATCAATAGGTACCTCTTCATCTGAATGCCTTTGTAGTGTTAAAACGTAATACACAAGGCTTGTCTGCATTTTGAACAACTAAAGGAAGCTGAAGGTAGATGTTGCTCTATAAATGTGAAGTTGTTGCACACAGACCTTGTTGATATTCTTAACAGGGAGTTGCCTGTGTTCCTGGAGAGTGGTTTTAGTTCCTTTGGGTTTTTTTCCCCCCTCTTTGTTGTGTTCTTGTTAAAAGTAGCATAAAAGCTCTCTAAAACTTTAATCTATACTAGGATTTTACTGCTCCTGGAGTTGCAGAAGACAGTTTCAAATGCAAATTTGGAAGAACACATCCTGGGCAGGGTCCTCAAGGTATCATTAACATTGAGGCTGGGGCTGAATTCTTAATACATCATCAACCTTGTAAATTAGGACAGATCCAGGCATGGGCAGAGATGACTTCTGTGATTCCTTGCCCCTGGCATAGGAACTATCTGCCATACTGCTTAAGTTATGTCTGTAGCAGTGCTGTCTGAAGATTATTTAAACTTGCTGCAAGTAAGCAATTTCCAGTCTTGGAAGCAAAGCCCTTTTTATTGGTTTGGTGCACTGCTAGAACTGTTAAGCAAGATATATTGCCCCAGAGAAAGTACTGAGTGAAAACAACTGCTGCTGAGAGCTAGAGCCATGTGTTTAGATTAAACATCACACAGTGCCATGCAGCCCCACTAACTTGTTTAGCAATAGCTGAGGTTTCACACTGCATTGCACAGTGCTCTGTACCCTCAGAATTACAGTGTAGAGCCTTAGCTATTTCAGGTACTGGTTCTGAAATGATTTTTGTGGCTGTTATAAAATCCTGTATCCACAGAACTGGTTCATTTGTCTCTGCAGATTGATCCAACAGCAGATGCCAGTTTCTTGGGCTGGATTATAGCTTCCTATAGCATTGGCCAAATGGTTGCCTCTCCCCTCTTTGGCTTGTGGTCCAATTACAGGCCAAGGAGAGAGCCTCTGGTTGTTTCAACTGCCATTTCAGTGGCTGCTAATTGTCTCTATGCCTACGTCCACGTCCCTCATTCACACAACAGATACTACATGCTGACTGCACGTGCTCTCGTGGGATTTGGAGCAGGTAAGCACAGCAGAATTTGCATTTCTGAAAATGATTTAATTCTCTGTCCTGTGTAAGGTAGTTCACTTGGTATTTTAGTACCTGATTTACCTTTGTGTGAACGATAACTTAAACACTCAGCCAGTACTGGCTGATCATAAAATGGTGCAGTAGTGTATAAATACAAGAGAGAGTGCTGGGGTTTGTTTTGTTGCAGAATAAGAAAAAAAATGGCTACTTTCATAATCTAATTTAGTATTTAATGAAGACTTCCTTGGTTTTGTTTTCAAGGCAACGTGGCTGTAGTCCGATCGTATATTGCAGGTGCCACTTCTCTTACAGAAAGGACAAGTGCCATGGCCAATACCAGTGCCTGTCAAGCAGTTGGCTTTATATTAGGACCAGGTAAAGCATTATCTTTCCTCACTTCTCTTAATACTTTTTAGGGCATTGGAAGTAGGAATCCTCACTATCTGTATTTTGGGGATGTTAAGGCATAGTTTGTCAGTGGTATCAACAGTAAATAAATGGTATCCGCTAATACATACTTGGGTGTGCCAATATAAATGAGGTATTCAGTCCAAATACTCATGGTTTGTAGTTAAAAACTAGCTGTTTTGGATTGCTGGCTGCAGGGAAAACAAGTGTGAAGATGCTCTATTCTATTCTATGTTTATTCTATGTGAGGTCAGCCATTTTCTTAATGGTTTTCAAGATTTTCTTCATTCCATTTCTGTTTTTAAGTTTTTCAGACATGTTTTACACTTATTGGAGAAGAAGGAATAACATGGAAATTAATTGATCTCCAGCTGAACATGTATACAACACCAGTTTTGTTTGGAGCTCTCTTAGGAGTTATTAATATTATTCTCATCTTTGCCATATTCAGGTAATCAAGTCAAAAAAGAGAATAATTCTACCTTGTTTTAGTGGGTGGCTTGTAACAAAATAATATGCTGCTCAGAAGGAGGAATAATAAGCCTGAAATGTGGAGCCCTAAACCCGTAAGCTGCTCTTTATTTTTCTTTAATACATATCTTCTTTATTATGCTCACAAATTAGTCATAGTGATGCTGTGGCCAGAATGTAAATTGATGAAAAAAGTTAGAGCTGTTAGATTATTAGCTTAGCCTTGGGATATTTTTCATGTTGATGGTTTCTGACTATGTTTTTTATCTCAAGAGAAATTATGTTGTCTGTAGGGTTCTCACTTTCTGTGTCTTTCCTTTGAGAAGCTCAAGGGGTGATTTCCATGCATTATCCCATTGGTGGCAGTGAGGGGAGAGATGCACAGATAGTTCCTTCTGTGAATATGGGGGTGCTCACTGCAGTCAAATGTAGACTACACAGATGTTGAAAGGAGCTGGGAATAACTGGAGTAAGAGATTATGCCATAGGTCAAGTCAATAGGTATGTTAATGAGAACAGTTCTGTGTTTCCAGAGAACACCGCGTGGATGACATGGGAAGGCAGTGCACAAGCATCAATGCGGAAGGAGAAGGTATCTAGGTTTTCTTGAAAACTTCCTCTGTGATGATAATTTTGAAGTCCTCTGTTATTAGAGACAAGCATTTAGAAGTATTCTAAAGTCTGATGGATTGAGAACTCAAAGAGGGAATCACAGAATTGTTAAGGTTGGAAGAGACTTCCAAGATGATCCAACCATACCTATCACTACCTTACCACTAAACCATGGCCCTAAGGAGAGCAGCTAAATGTTTCTTAAAGACCTAAATAGGAAACAAGCTACATCCCTTTCTGGTCCAGAACTTGCTTCTTGTTTGTGTTGTGTCCATATGTGTCCGTAGTGGTGTCTGGTAGCAAAGAAGATACCTTGGAACTATCTCATTGTTACTGCATATCAGCTTTCACATACATCATCTTATTAAAAGGTGTATCTTGTGAATTTGGTTGGAGAGACTAAAGTATAGTAATTGCCACAGAGTGCAACAGCTTATCTTCAATATATATCCTTTCTGTACACAGTTTAAGTGTTTTGAATGAGAATGATGATCTCAAACCTCTTCTCAAATCTTTCAGTATTGTATTTGTTTTCTGTTGAAGAAGGGACCTGTGTGTGCACAGCACATATGGGTGTTCTGTGTGTGAAAACACCACTCCCAGGTTAGAGGAGCAAAGGCTCCATGGTGGTGCAGATAATTCTACTGCTGTGCATTTTTGACCTTGCAAGAGGAACAGAAAGTGCCTTGGTTTCCACTGCTCAGATCTTTGAAGAAGATTGCTGTATTTGCTGTCTGTCCCAGCATTACAGTGGGACAGCAGATGCTATAACCAACTTGAAGATCATTTTCCCTCCATTTTCATTTAAAAACATTATACTTAAATTGTCAAAATGTAACTGCTTAGCCATCCACCAACCTGCCTATGAACTACTTAACAGAGTAAGGAAATAATGACTGTAATTTGTGGTCATGTAAAAAAAAACACCTGAGTTCTCAGTTCATTCTTTTGCTTTCTTGCAGAAAGTGGTGGTGTGGCTCAGGATGCAGAAGGAACCATAGACCAAGTTGCTGTGGTAGCAATCAATTTTCTTTTCTTTGTCATCTTGTTTGTGTTTGCTGTCTTTGAAACGTAAGTTTGGCTCTTTTCTCTCAAACTACTTAGCCTTGTGATGTAGTTAGAGAGAGAGTGTGCATATGATATGCCCATCAGGAGAGGCAGCTCTAGGTACAGAATATAGGTATGGAAACAGCTGTATAGAAGCAGCTTTTTTCTAACTGATGTCCTTTTGTTCTGTCCATTTAGTATAGCTACTCCACTGACAATGGATATGTATTCCTGGACCAGGAAAGAAGCTGTTTTTTATAATGGCATAATCCTTAGTGTGGTTGGCATCGAATCTGTGATTGTTTTCATGGTGGTTAAAACACTAGCTAAAAGGTAAGGTTTTGGAGTTGATCAGAATTTTGTTACTTACCTTAGCTAAGTGTGAGAAGCTTTATGGCAAGGCCAAATCTGCATTACTTACCTCTTTTACTTGTTAATGAATTTGGGTTTACTGTGACAATGAAATACTTACAGTTTGGACAGAGCCATTAGCTGTGGTTGTTCTTTATTCTGCTAACATAACCCCCTGCTTGTTTATCTTTCACCCTCGAATCACAAGCAAACCAGGTTTTCAGTTACTGTGCTTGGGGATTTTTGTTGCAGGTGTTTTGATCCAGCATCTTTTCCAGAGAGCAGTGGGCTGTATCCTTAGCACGTTATAAATGTTACTGTGATGCTGTATTTAACTGTGCTTCCCTTGGCTGATAGGACTGGGGAGCGTGCCATACTCCATGGAGGCTTACTCATTGTCTTGCTTGGGTTCTTTATCTTGCTGCCTTGGGGGAAAAAGCTACCAAATATCCAGTGGCAAGGTATGACTCAAACTAAATTATCCTTGTGCTGTTTCATTGAAAACATTTTACTGTATTTTTGGTCTTAATGCTACGCATAACTTGTTTTTACAGAAATAAAGAATAACTCCATCCCCAGAACAACTTACCCTGAAATGTTAATGCCTTTCTGGAGTTTGCAAGCAGTGCAGCTTCCAGCCAACCAGACAGTAGAACCTGTAGGCTGCCCTGTGACCCAGTCCTGGTGCCTGAACACTCCAATGATCTACCTGGCTCAGTATATCAGCTCTGATGTACTGATAGGATTGGGCTATCCAGTTTGTAATGTCATGTCCTATACTTTATACTCCAAAATCCTAGGACCAAAGCCTCAGGTAAGCATGATGCCTGAATAGTTTCTTTCTTGCACCCTTTTTATTAGAATGAGGGGTCTAGCTAACGTTCCTTCTGTCATCAGCCAAATAAATGATAGTATGTTTCAACCAGGCAGAAGCTTCCAGGCAAGTCCCTAAAGGAATCAGAAAGCAAAGCTTGCACTACTGTTTATGGCAAATCTTACAGCATGACAGTTTTAGAACAATTAAGCCTGAAGCTTGTGGCTTTCACAACTGTTCTGGAAGAGTCATTTTTGTTACAACCAATTATGTATTTGGAATACCAGTATGGAATAATGTTCCTCTTACTAAATGTATGATAGAAAGACTACAAATGCCAGGATACCTCCAGTTATTGACATTTGACAGTGCTGAAACACAGAGCAAGCTGATACTACTGCTTACAAACATTTTTCTTCCTTTTTTACCACTTACCTCAGTTTTTTGCTGTAAGAGACTAAATGCTTTGAGCCAGAATGCCTTTTTACTAGAAAGATACAGAGTATGTAGCTCAGTGGAGCCTTGGAATCAATGCTTAGAGAAGCTGAGCAGTACTCCTGAAAAGAAAGCACTTGGTATCTTAACAAGTTAAGAAAGATAAGCAATTGCTTAAACACTTGTAAATCTTCTCTTGAGGATAATTGGTGGGACTCATTGGCTGGCCAAATAATTGCTGTATTACTGACAGAAGCTTTTGCTGTCCTGCAGGGTGCCTACATGGGCTGGCTAACTGCCTCGGGAAGTGGAGCACGGATACTCGGGCCTGTTTTTGTGAGCCAGGTCTACACTCACCTGGGCCCACGCTGGGCATTCAGCTTAATCTGTGGAGTGGTTGTAGTGTCTCTCTTACTCTTGGAGATAGTATACAAGAGACTGATTGCATTTTCTGTCAGATATGGAAGGATGCAAGAAGAGAACTGTTAAATAGATACTAAAAAACCCCAACAATAATAATACTTTAGTTTATTGCAAGTTTTTAATGAAGAATACCTAACCACTGACCTTGGTGGCTGTCTGCTAAGGACTACAGACCTGTACTTACACAGTGACAGAACAGAGAACTCGGTTATATCTGTCACAACAGAGCTTTTGTGTTCTGCTTTTCTGTCAGCAGCAGAAGGAATGTAAGTTAGCTTAATACAGTAGCACATTGGAAGTGTGTACAGTTTAAATGCTGCACCATGCACTGAAGGCAGCTGTGAAGGTCACAGATTATGTGCTTCCTTTCCAGAAAGAAGCAATATTTATCTTGATTCTGTGAATCAGGATTGGTAACTCTTTTGTAACTACAAGATTAGTTGAGCTGTGTGCACTTTGTATGGAAACATTACTGCTGAAGTGAAGCTCTTCATGTTCACTTTGCTACCTTAGCACTGGTTAATACCAAATATCTCATTTTGGAAACTGTTAGTGACTGCAAAGGAAAGGTGAGAGAGTTGTAGAGGAAGGCAGGTGCCTGCTTCGCAAGCAGTTTGTGAGGGATTTGGGTATTTCAGGTGGTTACCAGCCTTGGTGGCTGTTACTTGAACTACAGTGACTCCATGTGCAATTTTTCTTCTGCTGTTTTGCTCACTGCCTTCTTGTAGCAAGAAAGATAACAACAGGCACAAAGCTGAGTTATGCACAGCTTTTATTGACTTGAGTACAAGGAAACACTAAATGTGATGGTTTACACTTTCATTTGTGAAAATGAATGCACTGTGCTGAGCAACCTGGCTTAATGTTAGTTGAATAGGAGGAAACTGGGTCCTGGGGTGTTGACTCTTATTTGTAGATTTGGTTTGTTCTGAGGATATGGTCTGAGAATCAGGAATTTACAATCTTTGAATCATTCAGTATTTGTTTTAAAAAGTGAAAGCATTTTCCTTCATAGTGGGTGTCTAAGCTCATCTCTGGGGGTTTGGTTTATCTCTTTCAATACTACTGGGGAAAAAAGGCTGGAGTAACTCCAGGATGAGAGTTGTAGCTGCTGTTTGATGTGTCTAATATTTACTTACTGATTTTAATCAATGTATTTAAGTATTCCTATGTAATCAATTGTTCAAACACTGGAAGACTGCTGAATTAAAAGGTTTTTTTTTCAGTACTGACTGAAGGGACTACAGAAGTTTTATTCTCTCTGCTGCTTTTATAAGCATTTCTCTTAATGTGCTAGTTCATAATAAATAGTACCTGAAATACTGTGTTTTGGTGGTGAAAACAGACTGCACAATGAAATGCTTTGAGGCACAGCAACTGGGTGTTCCTTTAGATGGGAGAAATGCAGTAGTGGTTCAGATGTCAACTACAACGGTTTGTGCTAAAAATCTATACCTGGTCCTGTTTTTATTACTGTTATTCTTCAGGCTAGCTCACTTTTAAGAGTGAGAGGCTGTTTGGGTGCTTGGAGGGATTATTTTAGCTGGAAATTCTTTGAAGGGTTATGGACAAAACTAGCTTTAAGTATCCTCTTCTGCAGAGAATCCCTGAATATCCCTAAAAAGGAGCATCCTTGGTTTATCAAAGACTTGCAGTAGTTAAGTCCTCTTACTATGCATTCATTTCACCTGGTTAAGGTCTAACATGAGGAGGTTCTCACTTAACTGAAAGTGAAGAGGAATCTAAGGCATTTCAGTGCTACTTGTATCTCTTTCTTGATGGTTCCTAGTGCCAAATTCTTTATTCTTCTATTAGAGACTTACTCATCTTAGCCTTGACTGCAAGGCAGTTCTCTTTATTTCAGCTCTAAGCTTTCCTCAAGAGGAAAGGGCTCTCAGGAAACCATCACTTGAGCATGAAACAAATAAAATAAATGGATTGGGACAATTACCACTGCATTTATTTTTTCCTTTTTTTTTTATATATAAAATGCTTGTGCAGGGAAGTTGGAGCTGCTGCTACAAAAAATAAAAACAGGTATAAAACATATACATATTTACATATATTACTTGTAAGACATAAAAATAAGTTATTTACAAATAAACTTCAACAGCACAAATGCATTTTCCTTGATTGTTGGCACTGAGTAAGCAGTGGAGGAAGAGAAAAATACAGCAGAGTATTTCCATAGAGTTGATGCTGTCTAGAACCAAGTTGCTCAAGGTTTTATTTGAGCAAGCTTTTCCGTTATTTTAAGGAAAAAAGTGGTGTGTGTGATACTTTACAAGCAATTAGCTACATGAACAGAGCAACCCTTACCTTCCTAGTATTGTACTATCTTTTGAAAGAGTTCCTGTGTGAGCCAAGTAGGATCAGTCATGTCACTTGCAGGTTGCTGAGTGTCCTGACACCTGCTTTGCTTTTCTCAGAGGGGACTGACTGGATTGGTAAACATCACAAGAATAGAAGACAGACAGTGCAGCTTCTCCTTGATGTCTTCTGGCAACTTGTCATTTTCTCCATACCTAGGAAGGCAAGTAAAAAGCTTGCCTGTTAAATAGACAAACCACTAAGTCAAGCAGATTTTAAGTGTATCTAGACACGTTAATTGGAGCTTGATGGCTTAAATCTAGGCCTCCTTTTTCCTTACATGTGCTTAACACAGATTAAGAAACCACCTAAGCCATGTTTAAAGCTGCACTAATAGCTGAATAGACTGTGGATTACTGGCTCATGTTACTGAGTGGCTGCAATTGTTGGGAAGTGCCCAAAAGAGATGGAAAACTTCACCTGAGCACTTCAGGTCATGCAATCCCCCTAATCTAGCAGGTTTTGGGGGGTAAAGGGGAAGGAAAATACTGAAACCTTAACCATTCTCCCCCTCCTTTTAAGTACTATAGATAAAAAGTGGCGATACCCTGGAGACTAAATAGATGTATTCCCAGGGGGCTTTATTCATAGTTCAAAGCTATAGGTGTTTCTCTTTATTTAAATGTATATAAGCTAATAAAGTGAAACGTGACTGAAAAGCTGAGTTGTAATATTTAGAAAACAAAACGAATAGCAGCTATTAGTTTACATTATGTAGAACAGCCTTGCATTGACAGCAAACTGAACTCTTCTCAGAGCAGTTGTGGACTCACCTGGTTCTCTGGCCATCTGGAGAGGTGTAAGTGACAGAAGAAACACCAGCTTGGGCTACCAGTTGGGATCCATCATTAAACTGAACCCATACTGCTCCACTGGTCAGCTAACAAGACAAGTTGCAGTATGGTTTGAGAACATAAACTACAAGATTACATACCTGGATTATTCCAATAACTGCAGCTGAAAGTTTGTCAGAGTTGCTGAAGTGACTTACAGCTCTTGGTCAGGCCTCTAAAGATCAGGATTAGATGTAGACTACTCTGGAGTAAGTGACCCCTTTACATCTACATTAGTGAACACGGAAGATGAACAACTTCCCTTTTTTCCTAGGTCACATTGAAGTGACAGAAGACACTGAAATAGGCAATCATAACCATGGGAAAATGCTGAGAACTGAACCACTGAACTCTCCTTGTGGTTTCTATACACTTGGATAGCTCACCATGGTATTTATCCAAGACACACACTTGAAAGGATCTTTCCACAACCCAATTTTCAGATTTACAACAGAGCACAACTGAGTGTGTTCCTCACAAAGTTTAAAGTTGATGAGTGAAAAATAGGTATCTCAAATTTAACAGGAAACCAGAACAGCCTTCCCTCCTGTATCAGGATTCATTGCTCACCTGAGAAGCCCAACCAACATCTTTGACAAAGACAGACTTTAAAGGCTGGGCTGAATTGGGACTGCATTCTGTTTGATGGAGAGAGGAGCAGGTACTTTCAGCAGGGTTAGTCAGAAATGCAGGCTTTTCACATGGCACCACCTACAACCCAGAAATACACAGCATTGGCAGCCTGTTCATCCAACTGATGAGGTACCAGCTCTATTGGGCAGCTACTACCTCATGTCATCTTTTCCTATACACAGACAGATCTAGCCTCTATGCTTCATTTAACAGCATTACATGATAAAAAGCCACAGGATTTTGGATGACTTTCTCAGTATTATTACAGTTTTTCTACCACTTCCCTGGACTCAAAGGAATTACTTTTCCTAAGCAGACTTTTTCTACTTAAACACTGTTTTTCCTTATTTGATCATTAGAAAACTCTATCCATCTTCAGGAAAGTGTTCAACATGTTAGATTATGAAACAGCCCCATTCAGATGACCAAGAGTTCACAAATTGAAGCTTGCTATGTTTGTTTCTTAAACAAAATAGATGAAATTGTAGACCGCTATCTGTTCTTGGGTACTCACAGAAGGAGTGCAGTTTGGAGTTTGAACAGGAGCAGCTATATTTCTATCCAGCACCACAACTTCTTTTGAGCAGTTCATATTCTGTGGCAGTGGAGGTGTCACAGCCTGTGGGGATTCAGTATTGCAAGGTCTTCTGGAAAAATAATAAGACAGATTGGGAACAGGTCTGTCCAAAAGAGACTACAGAAACAAGCAAGGAGCAAGCTTTTCCTTCAGTTTACCATGGCACTAGTCTTCTGCAGAATTATTTTTACACATGATAATTGTTAACCTGTTTTAGCCTAAATCCACAAGTGTGTGTTGTCCTGGTATCAAAGGAGGCTCTGCAGGTCCCAAATCAGGTGGTCATACATGCTCTCAAGTTAACAGTTATCTTGTTAGTGACTGCGAGTCCCTGTTAAGCAACCCTGGCTTTTGCAAACACAGAATCAGAGAGAATCAAAAAGATTGGAAGAGACCTCTAAGCTCATCAAGTCCAAGCATCCCTATCACCCCCAGGACACTAACCTATAGCCCTAAGGAGAGCAGCTAGATGTTTTTTAGACCCCTGCAGGGATGGTGACTCCAGCACCTTCCTGGGCAGCCTGGGACAAGACTTAACAACCCTAACGTGCTGCATCAGACTACTTAGTGGCAATGTTCAAATGCACAAGTATTTTGAAGTGAAAGGTACTACCTTCCAGCAATTATTGGGAAAAATGGACCACCTTCACTTCTTTTTTCTTCTTCCAAAACAGCAGATTCCAGTGCAAGGCACATACGATGTCCCTGGAATTAGAAGAGGCTTGTTAAAGTTTCATATAATCACTTCTTCCCTTGGAGCAGGACTAGACAAAGAATATCCCAAAGAATAACAGAACACAGGGAAGACTGAACAGGTGATTTGTATTATATTGTTACTCTTCGCTAAGTTCATGGACAAAAATATTACTCCTGTAACTGCTAATTGGGTAGCATGAAACAAGAGATGGAAACCACAGCAGGGAGGCCAGTTAAACACCTGACAGGTTTGTGTGTTTGGTTTTTTGAGGGGTTTTGTTTTTGGTTTGGGGTTTTGGGGGTTTATTTCTGCACACATATATAAAGCAGCTTCATCTGTTCTGTTTAATCCTTCCACCAGACAGACAAACCTGCTTTACCCAGTAGTAAGAATTTCCTCTAACAGTCTTCGTTGGGAGGCATTGTTACTGTTACCTCTCCCAAAAACTACTTTATCATCCCTCCTTGTTAGGGTAATGAAAAATGTGAAAAGCAACACAGGAAGCACATTTGTGAAAGAGAAACTGAATGGTCAAAGGTTGTTTTGCCCTGGGAAAGGTCTCTATAAACCACTTTACCTCATTTGCATGATCCATATAAAATTGTATTTCCTTCTTCAAACCTGCCTCACTTTCTCCTGTCAAAGTGAAGGATTTCCCTGATCTTTCAATCACACGAGTTATCCCAGCTGTCTTGTGTATCTTTGCTCCTGGGAAAAGGTAAACATTTCTAGGGTGAGCTGTATAAAACACCAGCAGCTATGAAATACACATTTCTGCCATGACATTCTACTCTACTAAAGTGTATCTCACTGATGGAATTACTGCAATAAAACCATCCCTGCATGAGCTCTGTGTCTAGCAGAAATAAAAAGCCACTTACACTGGGCCTGTGATGTTAATAGAATGCCCTCTGTGGCCAAAGAGCACTGCTTAAATGGGCTGAATAATGCATTTATTACAGAAGAACTCCCTTTCTAAATATTCATCTCAGATAAAATGAACATCTCTAACAGTATTGCCCGAAACTGTTTAAATAGTAGTTGACTAAGCTCATTCTTTCAGTAGCAGTTCCACACTAAAGCAGAGCTGGGGGGGCAGAGGTTTGGTCATAAATTCTGTTGGGGTGTATCTATCTATGCATGTGGCAAATCAAACTAGTTAACAGTGGTCTAGTTTATGAAGGGCAGAATTAGAAAAGGAAGCCAGCTGCTTTCTCCAGTCAGTGTTCTTGCTAATTCTATTACCTTAGTTAACAGTGGAAAGCTTTAAGCTATCAAATGTAGACACAAAGAAGAGCTCATGAGTAAAAACAAAGTATAATGTAAATAACACTTGCACCACTCCCTAAAGAAGATATCAGTAAGGAACTAATGAATGATAAACTGATTAGTGAATGCTAGAGGAAAGGCAGAGTGTTTCTAGTATTTTCTTCCACCTGAAATGTTAATTGTTTAGTGTTTGACAATATTTCAATGCAGCTTTTACTAATAGAGCATTGCACAGTTGCAAAAATGAATACATACCATCATAAAAACAAACTTCAACATCAGCAGGGGGTGAATTTTCCATCAACATGCACTTGGCATATCTTGTGTAGTATGTAACTTTGGGGGTTTTGGTTCTTACCAACTGCACAAACTTGGCTGCATACTGGTATTTTTTCCAGTACTTTTCTACAGGAAAATGTAAAAGCTTTTATCAGAAAGTCATCAGATTAAACGCTGTGCACCAGCCTGGAGAGAAGTCATTGGGAATGTGGATTTGATAGAGGAGGGCTGTCATATTTAATACTTTACAGAAGGATGTTCAAAGCAACTGACTTATTTCCACCAGCTTTTCAATAGCTTCACTTGAACAGCTTCAATTCACATGGTTCAGAAGCTCAATAACTTGTACCATTTAAATAGCTATCATTGTCCAGCTGGCTGCTTGGCTTTAAGTAAAACTGATCTTGAGAAAAAAAAACTGTCTCTGGAGAAATTACAGTTAGCTTATATTTGTTCTTTAGCTGTCTGTAGGATATATTCTGACAAGGCTTTAGAAATATGTGGTTTTCCCCTTCCTTCCTGAGTTAAGAGTATTAGGAAACACAAAGTTGCTGTTTAAAAGTGACTTGATAATATTTCTTCCAGTCATATATAAACAGCTTCCAGTAATTAATTAAAAACTGTGGGTTTACACCCACTCTAGAAGTTCAAAATACAGTTTCCAGTTAAACTGTAGTTTGAGCCTTACTCTGACAGGTGCTTTATCTTCACAGTTATCTGAAAAGCAGTGGCTAAAAGCTAAAGTCTCAAAGAAGATTCACTTAAAAGCCACACTAATCATCAGCAGTTTAAAGTAAGTGCCAAGTTACCTGGTAAATTGTCAAAATTATACATGCAGATATCTTCAGGGGGAGCAGGAGGGCTTTCATCAAGAGGGAAACCTCTTCCTTCATTTGGATGATAAACTGCAATCTAGAAAGAGGAAAAAAAGTGTTTACAGTTGCAGCTTACTACAGCATTCCCTCCTTTTAACAGCTATGGAAATAAGCCACAGTTTCATTAATGACCATAATTTACCAGGAATGCTCTAATCCCCTAAGTAATTCTTTAACAGCAACAGCTTTTCAGTAATACTTCACCTATTCCAAAGGTCAAGTCCAATTTTACTCTGAAATAATTGCTTGCTACCTATACTATGGGGGAAAAAAGGAGTTTATAGCTGTGCATATGTAAACATTTGATTTCCAAACAAATAACCACTTCAATGAAAGCACAAGAAAAAAACAACAACTCTGAAAGCACAGAGGACTCTGAGCCCTTTATACAGAAGGGAAGACAGTGAAAATCTACTCACCATATTTCCATCACAAGATATTCTAAGCACTTCCTTCACAAGTTCTTGTGAATGGTGTTCCTTCAGAAACTCCATACACACTTCCCCAGTACCTAGAATGCTCACCTGAAAGACATTAAATATACAAGTTAAACAGAAAGATCTTTACTTTCTGGAAAGATAAGATAACATTTCTTTCCACAGATGTTTTAACAAAATAAAAGTTTTCTTCTCCCTTGAATGCACTGCAAACTTATAAATACTTCTTACAGTAGCTTCTGCAGTTAGTGCTACTACAAGAGTTCTTCAGCATGGCTGAGGGATATAAGTCTGGCCAGTGAAGGTGTGGCTGCTGCAGTGACAAATCAAAGGAGGATAGGTCAGCTCTGTTGTGTTCTTCTTTAAAAGAAGAAATTGGGGGGCAGGGCTGGGGAAAACCATGACAGAATGAGCAAGACAAAAAGACAGAAACATGACACCAAGAACAAACCAACTAGAAAATGTATGTGATCAGTAAGGATCAGTGGATTTGGTTTGCTGTCTCATCCACAAGACAGGGAAGAAATAAGACCATAGGAAAAAGATCCAAGTTTTTACTTTCGAATCTGTAAAAGTGTTTGACAGTTGAAATTTTAATGCTAAAAGCTTAAATGCAACCTGTAGAGCTAAGCAGTACAGAGTTTTGGAACTGTAGCAATTATATACATACACTTAATATTTGTTATGTTTCTTTGATTGTAAGCTAAAAAGCAGTGCCATGTCACTGTTTGCAGGATGGAACCATGAGTATTCCCCAGACAGAAATGAAGAATAATCTTACAAGTAAGACTTGACATGATTATAGATTCAATTTTCTGCAAACAAATGCTTCTAGTTTACCAAGTGATTTACTACTGAAGTTGTTTCTGTATTAAGAAGATCCATACCACTGCATTTTTTGTTTTCTGCCTGATGGCTTTGAGCCTGCGAGCATCCAGAGGTGATACAATACTCCTCAGGGTAGGTTTCTGATGTGCTGCTGGATCTTTGCCCCATGTGTGGTTTGGTTCTGAAGTTGCCCAGACTCCACCTGCAGATGATGGTTGAACTTGCTCAGATTTGCTGAGAACTCCAGGGATGTATTTCTTTGGGTTTCTCTGGCTTAAGGAATGTGGACAGTTGACAGATGCATCATGGTTCCTTATGTCTTTTAAGGTGTTCCATGCATTTCTTGATGGATCTTGCTGCACATCCAGATGATACTGAAAACCTCCATTTGCATTACTGTTACCAGCTAGGTCTGGATGTGGTCTCAGAGGAACTGAAAGCATAAGAAAGACACATTGTAGCACCAAGTTTCATTTCAGTTTCAGCTTCTCTAACCAATGTTTTAGCATCAACCAGGTTTAGTACTTCAGATGTAAAATGCATGCTCCAAAACCGTTGCTTTATTTCCACTAACTTGTTAAAAGATAAAACTCTACTTTTATATTCAAACCTTCTATAGCTGCTTTTTCAGTTTTAATACTTAAGCCCTTGATCAACTTTCACCTCAAGTATCTCACTCCTCCTGCCATATTGCAGAAGAGTGGAGAAGGGACCACAATTAAACAGGATTATTCAGACCAGATGGGGGACAGGAAGGGAAGGAGTCCAGTAACATCAAAACAAAAAAGGCCAGACTGGATTTGTGGTTTGGTTTTATGATTGAATTGCATTGTTTGTAAATGATGTAACATGATGCACAACAAAGAACACCTCCTTCCCTTCTGTGTCTTTTGTCCTTTCCTCCACCCCCTCCTTCTGCAGCCTCATCACCTTTCTGATGCACTGAGGCCCCATTTTCTCTTCAGGCATATTTGCACAACTAAATTAACAGGGCTTGTGAGTCACCTGCCAATCTGCTGGTATGGTTTTATACTTATACACGTTTCAAATTACAACTGAATAAAGATGGCAGGTTCTAAAGTTGTCTTTTCCTTCTTTTTTTCCTAAAATGTTAGAAGATAATGACCTAATCTTAGAAATCTACTCTTTTAATTCAATGTACAAAGTCTTCACTCTTATGAGGTTTGTTGTAGCAACCCAACAGCTTAAGAGGAACACTAATTACAAGGCACTATTCCAACCTGGGTGCAGAAATACACAACTGAGGAGTAACATACCATTTGTTTGCATGCTTCCAAGCCACTGCTGCATTGTTTCAGCCTGGGGCTTCTGCTCTAACAAACCAACCTGGGGCTTCATAGGGCAGAGATAATTTAAGCTGCAAAAGAAAAGTTTCATATGTGATCAAGATGACATCAAACCCACTTGCACAAGAGAAGTTATGTAACAGCTGCAGAAGCCATGACACTTTCAGAACTCTGGAGATAATGACATGTATGTAGTCACAGATGAACTCAACCTATAATCCACATATTGAAGAATAAACATTACACACACAAATAGTTCCTGCAGAATCACTGATCTGTTGTAAATCCACACTAAGCTCCTGTGAGGTTTTCTGTCTCCATAGCCTGTAGCTGACTGAATGCCTTCTACCCTACTCTATGTCTCTTCTACAAAGAATAAAAAAAATCCTAAAATTACCACAGGGAAAGATATTATTGACTTGCTGCACATCAAAACAGAGTATTACCAAGATAAATAAAAGCTATGACCTAGGCAACTGATGCACTGCATCTGTCAAGTTTAAGACAGGGACAGTGGGGAGATAAACCTCTACATAGAAACAGCATTAACTATCACCCTCTCCTGTTTGGTATTCAAGCTACAAGTGTAAAGGCTTTGGGCACTTACAACAGCTTAGTTACAGGAAAAGTCATGCATTTAACATGCAAAGCAACTCTAAAGTTCATCTTAATAAAAATTAATCCTTACTGTGGTTGATCTTTTACAGGTGGAGATATCTGCCCTTCAAAAGAAGCAGAACTACCAGAAGTCTTCTCCTTAAATATTTCTCCTATATCAGTATAGCTGTTGGCAGATGAAAAGAATTCTGTATTTTCCCTTGTTCCTACTTTAGGCTTAGGAAGCAATTCCATAGAGTGACATCTCTCAACATTCAGTATGCCTTGAGTCTGACTGTGGGATGTGCCAGACCTCTCTGAAGAGTGAGCTCTCCGGAGGTAGCGGGAATGTGGTCTCTCTTCAGCAAGTTGCATGGTTCTTCCCCTGCCAGTCATGCCAATTTCTTTCCCCTGCACTCCCCACTGATGAAAAGAACCACTTCCATCTACTGATGAAGCAGTACTGGAATTCTTGGTTTTAGGAAAAAAAGTAATTTTATTTGGGAGCGCTTGTCCAACTAACAGCTGCTTCTTTTCCTTCAAGCAACCACTGGTACTGATGCTGGAAGAGCCTGTGAAAGTTGTAGAAATGGTACCATTTCCACTGTCCATGGAATCTTCTGAAGTCCCAGAATCCTTACTCCTTGCAGAGCTACACCTGGCCATAAAAGGATGATCCAACACTGAGGAAAGACTCAACCGGTCTGCTGGATTTTTGCGAAGTAACCTATGGATAAGGTCTTGTGCCTCTCTGGACAGAAAGGCTGGCACCTCATAATCTGCTAACACTACTTTATTCAGAGTGTTCTTGACTGTGTCGGTGTCAAAAGGTGGCTTTCCAATAAGGAGAGTGTAAAACATACAGCCCAAAGACCATACATCCGATTCAAGTCCATGTGGACTCCTCGTGGCTATCTCTGGAGAAATGTAATTTGGAGTTCCACACATGGTGTAATGCTTCTCATGAGGCATTTTCAGCTGAGTTGCTAGTCCAAAATCAGCAATCTTGACATCCATGTTACTGGTGAGTAAGACGTTCGACAGGGTGAGGTCCCGGTGCAGGATTCCATGAGAGTGAAGATACAGCATGCCCGTGGTGATCTGGCGCAGGAAGTGTCGCGCTGCCAAAGCACAACACCAGCTGGGTTAGGCACCAGGATGCTACAAGGTTTAATTGACATGCTAAAGAGCTTGAAATTAGCTTTCTGCTTGGCTCTAGGCAATATGGCATGACTACAGCCTAGGACAAACGTTCTGTAATGTAATAATCAGGTTTGTTTCTTTGCTGACATCATCATGTGAACAGGACTAATTTTCAATTAGCCTAAATTTAGGAATCCTAATCTAAGGAAAGTTAAGTTTCTCCACACTTTTAGAAACAGCAAATAGTGAAGCTGCTTGATGTCATGTAAATGCGGATTAGAGAATATACAGGGCAATTTGGATTCTGTTCGTGGTATCATTAGCAAACAGGAAAGACTAGTAGTATTATTTCCACCAACTAGACTAGAAACTGATAAAGAAGCAGGTGAACTCAAAGAACTGTGCAAGAGATGACCAGCATGGTAAGTCTGGAAGCAGTAGAGGCAATAACCACTGAATTCAGATCAGCTGAAAGCAGAACAGGTTGTTTGGCTGTGCCCTCAAACACTAGACACAGCAGCTTGCTTTGCTATCTTGATGGTTTGGGGTTTTTGGGGTTTTGTTGTTGAGTTTGGGGGTGGTTATTATTATTTTTTGTTTATTTACACTGTTCCAGTTAGGCTTTCAGTGGTCCATGCTCTGACTGAAATCCTCTCGTGCTCAACTGTAAGATGAAGAAACATCACCAAATGGAAAACCATAAGTGAAATTAATGAAGATACCAGTTTTCCTCTGAGGAACTTCCCAGTCTTGACCTA
This sequence comes from Bucco capensis, assembly GCA_013396975.1. Taxonomy (NCBI): domain Eukaryota; kingdom Metazoa; phylum Chordata; class Aves; order Piciformes; family Bucconidae; genus Bucco; species Bucco capensis. Next base: position 161,666 of record VWZO01018408.1, on the reverse strand, counting down.
TACTTCAACAAAATTATATGGAAAAAGTTCTACCTTCAATATATCTCTACTTTCTAAGTTCAGTGTCTATGTTTTTAAACCCCAAATAGCACAAACTACTTTAAAATGGCATTAACAGAAGCAAAAGTATACAGAAATCCAAGTGAATATATATAACAGTAATTAATCTCTAGGTTATCACTTATCACAAGATTTCTAGCTACACAAACTGGTTCAGTGATGGCAGTTTTAAATATCCTTTCAGTAGAATGAAATACTGAATAAGCCAAAACATTAATACAAACAGAGCTACACAGAAAAAAAAATCTCACCTTCTTCTTCTGAAAAGGGTTTCTTTCTGTTCTTTATGTATCTGCTCATTTCACCATTGTGACACATCTCAAGTATCAAGTACACATAATTGCTATCCTCAAAATAGTTGTAAAGCTAGAACATAAAAGAAAGAAAGAATTAAAACACATTTTGTAGACTATACAGCAAGCCACATAGACAGTGATGTGCACAAAAACAGGCTTCTTACCTCAAGTATAGATGGATGCTTTAGCTGACAATGTATTTTCACCTCATTCTGAACCCTCTGTACCATTCCAACCTTGTGCATGGCTTTTTTATCTATCTGTAAAAGGATCAGAGAGTATTTTTCAAACACTGCAACACTGCTTACTTACATGTTAGTTTCAAATGAACTTGACATTTTAGATGTTCAATGCGTGTTTGCCTGAAAAGTTCTTGAAAAGTTCTAAATCTAATCAAGTTCTTACATAGTTTAAGCTAGCATATGTTTTTAATGATCAGATATCATCGAAAAATTGAGACTTCCTTGGCTAGCTGCCTTACCATTTTGATAGCCACTTCCAGGCCAGTTTTCAGGGACACTGCTCTGTAGACTCCTGCGAAGGAGCCCTTCCCCAGGAGGTTCCCCACCTTGAAATCCTGCAACATCAACAAATCATAGCCGTCAGGCTCAGCCCAGGCTTAAACTTTCTCTCCCGACGCAGTCTCCCCCACCAAGGGATGGGGAACCCCACACCTCCGATGCCGGGACAAACCCTCAGGTGCCCCCCAGGGGTACCTGGACGGAACTTTCCGGGACGCAGCGACAGTCCGCGGCAGGGCCGCGCCACATCCCTCCTGGCATCTGCATCGTCCTTCCCGGGCGGCGGTGGGCATACAACTGGCATTGGCGCTGCCCGGGACGGTGCGGAGCGGCGACCTTCCCGCCGTTTCTCCCGCCGTCTCTCCCGGGGAACGAGAGACACCCGCCCCCAAACTCCAGCTACTATAGCAGCGGCTGGGGAGTGACCGTCGCCCGGCCCGCAAACACAGAGCGCCTGTGGCTCCCCACAGCTCCCGGTGAGCCCCGCACAGGCCAGCTGCCGCTCGCACAGGGAACAAAAACCACCGCGAGGGCTGAGCTCCTCGCGCAAGGTGCGCACCGGCGGAGCTGCGGGCCGAGTATCCCCCGCCCCACCACCGTGGACGGGACAACAGAGCTTCGCAGCTCGGCTCAGGGGGCAGGTGGCGGGGGAGGGCGCAGGGCCCGACTGGCTGAGCCCCTGCGCCCATTGCCCTGGCGGCCCAGGTGGGGAATCGCGGGGGATGAGGAGGAGGCCTTGCCCCACCACGTCTCCCCGTGCCACGACAGGAGGGGGCGAGGATGCGAGGGGGGCCTGGGAGGAGCCGCGCTCACCACTCCGCCAGCCGCCTCCCACAAACAAGGCACGCGAGAGAAAGACAAGCCCCCACCTGGCCTCTCCCCGCCCTCAGCAAATGGCGGGGCGGCCCTGGCCAGCAGGAGGGGGCTGGGCTCCGTACCTGTATTTTCTCGCCGATGGAGGTTGCCATGGTGGCGGCCGCTCTCCCCAGGTCCCGCTATGAAGTCTCCTCAGAACATCGGCCGAGGTTTGCCATTACGGCGCCCTCCGCCGCCCGCCTCGGCCCAGGCCTGTTCGCTCCCGGGCCCGGCGGCCGCTCCCCTCCCCCGGCGCCTCCATTTTGAAAACTCGCGCCCTTCCCGTCCCCGCCCCGCCGCGGGCCGAGGCTGCGTCTGACGCAAACACGTCACGCACAGGCGCCCGCGGCTGGGAAGGGGGCGGCATGTACCGCGCATGCGCAGAGCGACGCAGGTTCGTTCCCGCGCCAGCCGTTAAGGCGCATGCGCAGTCGGGGTCGGGCGGTGGCGGCCCAGTCGTTTTCCGTCGCTACTGGGTGTCACCTCGGCCTTGTGCATCCTCTCGGCCTGCGAGCTGAAAAATAACCGCTTCTGACAGCTCTGCGCCGTTCCAGGTATCTCTCCTTAGAGGAGGGAGAGCCTCTGTACTGCCTGTGCCTTAGGAGAGCCTGGTTCCTCGGTGGAAGCCCTCAGGCCTGCAAGAGGAGCTGAACCAAGCTGGCAGGGTCAGGAGAGTGTTTGTCGCAGAGGTGTGGGATACAAACAGCAAAGAACATAGGTGCAAGACTGCCAGTGTGGCCCGGGCTGGGTGCCTAGCCTTCCCCTATAGGGTACTCACAGTGAGCAGTAGCTGCCTCCACCTGACACCCTGAGGAACCTGCAACGGCACAGGAAGTGTGCCCAGAGCTAGCTGAGAGGAAGAGCTCTCAACTGGGGTATGTCCCAAATCTCCCTCTGCCAGGTGTTCAGCCTACTGAAGGAAAAAGTGCAAGCTGAAGTTTAATCCTCAGTGCCCAATCCTTTATTGAAGGTATATTACTGTGGGTTTTTTTCTCCAAATATATGAGGAATTTAGGTTTTAATATAATTCTTTAATCTTTTAGGGATTAAAAGACTGGGAATGGATTATGGTTTGTGATCAAGTTGTATTTATCTTATAAAATGTGAACATATACTTTGACCTGCATATATTAGGGAGCACAAGGAATAATGATAGATTGTTTCTTAGCAGATACAGCCGTTTCTTACTAACGGGAAGTATGTATCGAACAGAAGGGGGAGCTTCAATCTAGCAGGCAGAGAAGGAGCTCTGTTCAGAGGCATGCATTTTCCAACCAGAAAAGAATTCCTTTTTTTTGCTGTTAACACGGGAGTTAATGAAATCTTTTCTCACCATCTGGGAGTGAGAAAAGTGTACTTGGTACTTGATCTTGCACACTGAAACATTTAGCAGTAAGAACTCCTTACTGCTAAATCCTTATTTAAATCCACAAGTCAAACTTGTCAGCCATGTGATCCAGTTTCCTCAGCTGTAAAACTGACATTTCATTCTTAGCTGAGGAGTGTGGGTGGAGTTCCTTGTAATGTAACTGGAAGAAAAAAACAGTTTGTGCACAGAATGATTGTTTCTGAAATACTGATTATTAAATATATTCAGGTTTGAGTAAAATGCTTGGTATGTCCTAAGACATGGTTTAGATGACTAATACATTTTTATGGACATTCCAACTTGGAGTTGCTGGCCCTGCAGCTATGTCCCAAAGCCTATGTTACAGGAATATTATGTTGCTTATATAAATTGTATCAAAGCCAAGTGGATATTCTGGTTTGACTAATTGGGTTGGGCTACACTACTAGCATTTGGTAGTCCAGTGATATTACTCAGAAAAAGTTAATTTCTTGTTCACCTAATTTGGCTAGAATAGCCTCTTTTGCAGTGTAATGATGGAATACTTTTCTTAGTGGTGAGCATCCTTTGCACACCTGGTAAATAATGGAGTGTAAACCATCTGCTTGGTGGTCTGAGATTCTCAGGTAAGAAAGTAGTAGGGTAAGGGCTGTTAGGCACAGGGAGTTGATTTTTAGATCATACATTTTTACATGCACATTATGTGCACACAATGTGTAGATAAATACACACTTTTTTTTATAAGGACCTTTTCCCACTCCTAAATCCCAACCAAACCTCGCCTGTGAAATTGATAGTGTTGCAGTAATTTATTAAGACTTTATTTATAGAGATCCAAGTATGCAAAGCTGAAGGTGTTTTAAAGCATCTTGAGGAAGATGGATAACCTGTTGTGTTTGGATACGTTTGTATAGGTTATGCACCCTGGTGGAGGAGGGAGGGATTCCCACTGCACTGCTGTGACACAAACTCCTGGAGTAAGCCATGGACTGCTGCTCTTGAGGATCTGCTCAGACAGCCAACAATGCCCCAAACCATCACCTTCCCCAAACGGCAGGAGAACTCCTTTGAACTCTTATGTTGCAGTACATAATTTGTGAGAGATCCACCACTTGAAATTGAACAGTTTGTGCTCAACCAACTGCACAGCTGTGACTGCAGATATAGAAAGGACTGGAGTTTCCCAGAGGCAGAGCAGGCACCATGTTTGGGCTACAGCAGGCAGAGCTGAGTCACAGTGCAGTTCCGCGGTAGTTGTCTGCAGCTGACTGGACAGTGCAGTGGGAGAAAGCACACCTGACTAAGCAACTGAGACAGGGTGAGCCACCAAAAATGCCCTTTTCTCATCTGTGATCTCTTGGACAAACCTCCACTGTAGCAATCCATGACATCAGACAAAGCTTCTTTGAAGAACATGAATGTAAAAATGAGACCTTGGGTGGTGATAGATGGTTCAAGTAGAGCTTTATATATTTATTGTCATTATACACAACCTTGACAATCTGTATTGCCAGTCAAAAATAAACTGAAGTACTGTCAATTTCCACATGGTCTGTCACTAATAAGAATCCCCTTTACATACAGAGTAAACATTTTGCATACTTAAAACACTGCTTTAAATCCTAACACTCCCATCTCTTCCCCCCCCCTCCCCCAGCCTGTGGAGATATGTTTAGACTATGTAAACAAACTTTTCCAACTATGCAACATTCAGGGACTGACTACCACCTTGCTTAATTCAGTTAAACCATTTCAGCACTTTGTAGATGTGGCTGGTGAGCATCTCTTAATCACATTTTCTGTTTGAAATGCTTCTTCGCAGATCACATGGCAGTGATTCCCACTTTCCATTACTTGATGCATTTCCTTCTGATCAGGAAGATAGAAAACGGAGTTTAATGTCTATGTATCAGGTAAGTCACATGAGCACACTCCTGTTTAGTATTTTGCAGTGCTAACAGTGACATTTAGTTGTTTTCACTGTTACTTACATGTGTAGTAAGTGAGTCTTCCAAGTTTCAACTGTGGGGAATTAAGAACTCAGCTGAGAGTTCTCTAGTGTACTAAGAGTTTGTATTTATACTGCAAATATTTTCTTGGGAGTTGAAATGAAAATTTATGAGGCATTACCTGCCTTTTGTTAAGCAGCAGGGTCTTTACTACCTCTTTTAAGAGAGTGCTTTTGTCTTCTGCCGCCTGAAAGGCTACAGAAGTTAGCATAACAACAACAAAAAGGGTAATGTTCTTCCCTCCAGTCAAAGGAAACTCACAGCTAGTGGGAGCTGAAGTAAGCATCTTTAGAGTGTGTGGATGCTGTAGTGACCCACAACTGAAGTTTGGGCATCTGGGCTTCAGCCTGAAAGGGCTCACAGAAGCCAGCATATCTAGTAGTACAATGTGCTAACACCAAATGAAAGCCTTATTCTGAGCAATGAGGTTCCTGACAACACTAATGTATGGGCAAGTGAAGTTAGCTTCTTTCCCTCTGGCAGCTGGCTAAGTGCTTTGAATCAGCAAATGCTGTGCAGCTGTAAAACAGGTTAATGGTTTTTGAAAGCTACTGTAGGTTAAGTGAAAGCTATGGATAACCAGAGTAGTGAGAAGAGTAGATTCCAAGGATTGCTAAGGCTGTGAAGTTCTCACCCTAGTGTCAAAAATACTTAGGAAGCAAAGTCTCCTACCAGCTCCTTGCCCGTTTCCTGAAATTACACTGGAACTTTAGTATGGAGCATGTGACGAGTTATTCACTGAGGTTGAGCTCAGGGCACTGAGATGTTAGAAAAAACCCCAAAACTTCCAAATGCTGAAGCTACAAAGGAATCTTGTCACCAGACTGGATGCTTTAGAGTAACAACTTGCACTTTTCAGTGGCACCACCACAATCTGCTGCTGCACAGCCCACAGCAGGCATGCAGAACGCTGCAGTAGCACCACACTATCTGCAGCTCCCCTCCAGTGCTGCCAGACCTGACCCAGAGATGAGGGGAGGGCAGCTTCCCCCTCCTCCTGCCACTTTGTCCCCTGGAGTGGTAATACAGGTTAGGTGCTTCCCCCCCAGCTTGGGATCCAACTGCCTAGGGCAAGTTTGGCAAGCATGCCCCTAAGGCAGTATTTAACCAGTGAAAGAAGGACACTGCCAGAAGCAAGAAGGGAGAGGATTCTTCATTCAAATTCAGACATACATTCCAATTCAAACCAAACAAGGCAGGCAACTGTACTGGTTTTGTCATGTAGCACCCTTGTCAGTTTAAAGAAAGAATAATATAGAAATTTAACTTAAAAGTGATTGTTAAAAATCTGTTTGTGTTACAGCTGAATGACGTTCAAAGGAAATCCTGAAGTTTAAACTACTGTAAAGACAAGATGTGGGGAAGGAAGCCATGAATCAGGTGTAAAACAGCTAGGAGCAACTTAGTTCAGTAAGTAAATTACTTTTAAGTCATTTCTTCAAGTCCATTAATGCTCAAGACAAGACAGAATCTGTCCCCTTTAAAGGAAAGAAGAAAGGTGTTACTGGTAAAGGAAACCAAACTATTTATGCTGCTTTGTAACTGAACTTTTATATCAAGTAGACTGTAGTTAACAAAACTGGTTTTAAGAAACAAAAAGACAGCCTTGCTTCCTTTCTTTCCTTCTGGGGGATGGAGGGAACACTTTCAAACATTAGAAATGTATCTTGCCTTCAAAAGTCTCAAATAACATTCACAACAAATACCCACTTCTGAAATACACAGGATGCAGAGTAGTATACTCTGTTGGTTCCCTAACAAAACTTGTTACTCATTCTGGTGTTGTCAGGGCAGCTACAGGCAAGTCTCTTGTTTAGTTCAATGCACAAAACCTCATCTTCAGGCTGTGTATAGCTTATACAAGTACTTGAGAGCGTTACATCTGCATCCTGGTAAAGCTTCTTCCGAGTAACAGAAAACAGATTACATATTAACAAGTCATATGTTCACACGTTAATGTGAAGCTCACTATGGAAAGAACAATTTGCCTCTTCCAAATGGGATTCTTTATATATACATTAGCAACAAGTTGCTATCAGCAGTCTGTGGGTAGCATTCCTCTAAACCAGGGACCTAGAGACAGAGCAGATGCACAGCAAAAAACCCCCTTGCTCTAGTAAGAAAACCTTACCACAGCTACTTGTCTAAATCACATCTGCTTTTAAGCTTGCTCTAGAATTATTCTAGCCTTTATGCATAAAAATTGCCCCAAACATTTGTAATGCAGTATTAAGCATCTGATGACCAGGAGTAAAAGACATCACTGTAAGCTTACACTGCAGATCTCCACTGTTTGAGCTCTTCTACCAGGTATCAGGAAGTCTACTAGACAAATTATGTGTGCATGAGTTTTGGGAAGCCAATACTTGATTAAGAATGCTACTCATTACACTGCTGTAGTAAAGCCATTTCATGATGTTAAAGCCTATGGGACCCAAGCTAGCTCAGTCATGTACTGACTTAAACTTAGGACAACTGACTGAAATACAGCTGCCCCCTCAGTGCTAAACGTGTGACTACAGTGGCAGAATTCAAGACTGAGGTTGCAGAGTAGCTGCAGCTGTCTCCAAGTCACTCAGTATTTTGTTCAAAGGCTTTAAATATGTAAATTCAAGGTGCCAGATAATCCACAATTGATTGTGCAGAGGAGGAAGAGTACAGCAAAGTACATGCATCTCAAGTCACTTGATGTCAGTCACGAAGATACAATTCTCTAGCACTTGAACTAGTTCAGCAGGTTTACATCCAGCTGTAAATGATGCTGCCTTTTTCTGGGAAAATATCTGAGTATAGTTTCCCCTCTAGCACCTCCAGCTTGGGTCACAAACTACACTGGGCAGCACAAACAGTGGTGGAACATTAAGGGCACAGTTAGAGAGAAAGTGGCTGCCAAAGTCAGACACAAGAGCATGACCCCTCACTTGTTTACAGCAGCAGCAAGCTTTGTACAGAACTGCTGGACTGCCTGATTAGCACCTGAACTGCAACAGAGCTGCAGTCACTCACAGGTTACACCACAACAGATTTCAGTTTCTTATAGTGACTTGACTAAACACCCACTTTTCATAAGGAAGAGTAGCCCATTCCTATTCTGGTAATATAAGAGGTTGAAATTTAGAGTCAACAGCTAAGTGATTTGTCCTAGCAAGTGCTACAGTACCTCAGTGACTGACAGAAGCATTCAGAATACATGAACATAACACTGGACCTTGACAATGGCTAGGATGTATCAAAGAAAACAGTGACTCAACCATGGAATACATTATAGACACTTTCATCAGATCAAGTAAACGACCAAAGAGAATTGGTAAGCTATGCAAGTTGATCAAGTAGATTCTAGTTTTAGGGTGCTACTATCCAGTTTGTAAGCTCTTTTGTTTAGATCCTTGACCAAAAGGTTTCTGTGCTGAGAGTACTGAGCTCTAAGTATTTCTTTCAAGTTTGCAACAAAAAGCATTTAAGCAACCTCAACATCAGGGTGCTAATATCCAGCTTGCACAGCACACCTTCTGTTGTATCTCCTCCCCAGTGCAAGATGTGATCAAGATGTAGACTTCGTTCAAAACAAAAGAAGCAGGAATAGTAACATGTGCAGTACCACATTTTCAAGGGAAAGCTCTGCAGCAGTCCTTGGATATTCTACCTGTTCCTACCATTAACCTTAGCATCATTCCATCCTAAGAACAGTAGGTTCTGTGTGCACTTAGACCATTCCCTTCATGGCAACACAGGGCAGAGCCATTCTGCTAGCTTTTTGTGACTAGTATAGTTAGTGGTAGGGGGAGCTCAAAAATGTTAAGCTTGTAGTATTCAGTTTCTATGGAAAAAAACATACAACTCCTAGTACATCAACAAGATGGACTAGTATGCCAACTAACCTCTATTTTAATATTTAAATTATAACAATACAATAACTAGAAAAGGTCAGTGCTTCAAGTGACAAGTTTTTGCCACTGCAATTCCAATATTTTTCCAAAATAAAGATGCAATTAGATCTACACTTGAGCATCAGTAGTGCAATACAGTATCCTTTCCTGAATAAAGGAGCTGAGGTTTATCCACAATAAAAGCTTTAAATAAGGTAGATTGTTGCCATTTATATATCAATTCTGTATGTTTTGATATAAAATATATTGGGAAAGCTTCAACTGACTTATACAATCTACATTTGGCTAAAGCTCCACATAAGCAGCATCAGTGGAAATGAACATCAGAGGTGTACTGAATAGAAAACACTGTCAAAACTACTCAGCAACAAATGAGAGGAGATTGGCTAAGAGGAACTGAACATGAGGTGTGTACCAGACAAAAGGAATGGACCCCTGGGGTTACTTGCACTATTGTCATTAAAGAAATGCAAGCTTTAGTCCACTTCCATTTCTCCAGGTGGTTTGGTCTGCTGAGAATTGTCCTTGGCTGGTTCAGGTTTGGGGTCAGCAGCGCTCTGTCCGTTCACTGGTCCATTGTGTTCCCCGTTAGCTTTTGGCTGCCCATCACTGGCAGCTTCTGCCTTCGGCTTGGGCTTGGACAGAATGGGGTTACAGAAGCTATCCAACTCCTAGTTGGAACAGAAGTGAGAGAGCAAGTTCATTTGGTGGCACAGGAATTGCACTTGACTAGAATCTGTCTAATTTGGAATTTAATTGTCAGGGATAAGATTTTTCAATTCTTATGAAGTCTAGAAAATTGAAGTAAATCCTTTCACTAGCTAAAAGAGCTTCCAAACTCTTAAAAGCCTACATGGTAATCCCTTTTCTAGCATTATTCTAGCCTGGTGCTGTAAATCAGGCTGTTTTAGGAAGGGTTATTGAGAGGTACTGCTGTAAAGCATGAGCCAGGATTGAACATGGATAAAACTGCTGCCCCCTCTGTACCAATCTTTCCACAGATGTAGCTAATCTAGCTCAACAAAGAGGCCACAATCTTGTTAAAGAAAAAAACTTAACTGGAATGCAGCATGGGCAATTTTTTACCTTAGATTTTGCCTGTATTTCTGCCACTTTGACTACTGGATCCTGAGTTAGGCTTAGTTTGTTCTGGGCATTCATTTTGCTATTCAACCAATTCATAGCCTCACTGATGTATTTTTCAACTTTTTCCATCTCAGCAGGATCTAGATGATCATACTTTTCATCCTAAGGAGAGAGAGAAATTAGATCATCAAATAATATGGGCTTCTCTCCCAATTAGGAATTTCACAGACATATAAAATAGTGTAACACTGCTACAGTCTGCTAGAAGGAGTTTTTAAACAAGCACTTAGGATGAAGAATGACTGTAGAACAAGATAAACAGGACACTCCTTTTAGACATTTGAGATGTTAATCTCAAGCGCACACTGCTGAAGCACAGCTTAGAAGGGAAGTTGCAAGGAAAAAACACATCTGAGATTTACTGTAGTTTGATTAACTAACCCCAACAGATAGGTTTTTAACAGCTACAACCTCAGCTATCCATTGCAAGTAGTACAAGTCATCATTAAAAAAATGTGACTATGATTAATTTGTGCTCTGATGAAGAAACCTTTTTGCCAGCTTTCCAGAACAGTTTTGAAAGTTCTCAGGAAATAATTGCTCTCTACCTTATTTTTGTATGCTTCTACTGCTTTCATAAGGAGCTGAATCTTCTTCCCAAGTTCATTTAAAACTTTTGGTCTCTCTTCATGTTCCATGTATCTTTCTTGAATAGGCTGTCCAAATTTCTGAAGACAGAAGCACAAAGATTTTGACAAAACACAAGTTAACTTCAGTCTGGTCTAAGAATAAAATGTGGCACTGGAGGGAAGGCTGCCTTTAACTCTTTTCTCATCCACTCAAGAGCTTCATCTTTGTATTTTGCTTTAGTACAACAAAAAACAGGCCAGAAGTTTAAACAGGAGTAGTGCCTGTCCTTACTAGGCTTAGTATTTTGCAGTTATTTTGAGCAAAAAAGAATGCATTCAGAGGAGAAAGAAGGCAGGATTTATATGGATGTTTTCATTTTCAAGTCATTGTAGTTTTCTCCCTTGTCTTCTATCCATTCCTTCTCTTAAGTACTTGTATACAGGCAAGAAAGCAGTTGCCAGGATCAACACTGCTGTTTCCATCAGTTATCCCTCTCCTAAAGGAAATCTGACTTGAGAGACAGCAGTTGAGGCACACACATATTCTACATTAAAAAAAGCTTTGCTTACTTAACCCTATGTATTTCTAGAAGTGTCCCCACTCGCCAACACACAATTCTCCTAGGAAGTAACTTCAAAACCTTACTCTTAATTCCTGAAGCTTATCCATGTATACTTGTTTTGGCTGGTCCTCTCCATCTTCATACAGCCAGTTTTCTGTGTCCTCCAACATCAAGGTCAGCTTGTTTGAATCCTGGGAAGCAAGTGAGGGACACTAGTTCAGAAGGGAACATGACAAATCAGACTTCTCCCTCAAGGACACAAACAGTGACTAACAGACTTCAAAGGCAAGATGTTACAGAGTGGCAAGAGAGACAGGCCAGACCTACTAATGTGATCTTCAGGTTGAGTTTGAGTTTCTAGGAGTTCCATAGCTTCAGGGTTGATTTTATAGGAAAGCACATGCATCTCAACATTCCTGCATGTTATCTTTACATGGGAAGTTCTCCTGCTCAGGTCTCTTGATGGCAGGACAGAGCACATGAATTTGGAAGACTATATATATAGCTGAAGTTAAAACTGCTTTGATTGGACTCTACTGACTATAAACAAAAATTTATCTTTAATTATTTCGAAATCAAGATCTTCTCTAGCTCTGTAACTTATGTAAGAGTGTTTAGGAATTGGTATGGGAAAGGCAGCCTCACACCCTGAAGTTTATACTGAAGGGCACCTCTGGTGTGTGGCTGGACTGATGACCAGGTTAATCCAGAGAGCAGACCTTGAAACTGCTGCTGGACATTCGTTGTTACTCGTGCACTAGCCACTTTTATTTAGATGGCTGTTACAGACAAATAATTACAGGACAAGTGTTCTTTCAATACTGCTTTTGCAGAAGTTTTTTCCATCACCTTTTACTTGGGACTTCACCAGCATTATGAGTTCAGTATACTTTTACGTGGGGGAAAGAATCATGTTTCTAAGTTAATGAAGTTAGACAATAAACCACAGAGCTACAGACACTCCATTTCTGCTCATTTCCATTTCATTCCTGCCCACTCACACCACTAAGGAGCTCATGGTGATCTCTCCTGCCTCCCTACCCCCACCAGACATGAACAAACTCTGCATGTTTGCCATGTCAGGTGTAAGTGTAGCTGGAACTTCACTTTTGTCAAGTTAATCCATTCCACATTCCAAAACAAGTCCAAGAGCCTCCTACTGCCTCCACATAAGCCACACTCAAAACCTATACATACAGAGGATTTTTTCCCAACAGCTGAAACATAGTCAAGTCTTACTTCTTCAGTGATGAACTTCTCAAAGACTCCACACAGTTTGTCCCTGAAGTCATACACATATTCTTCAACAGCATTCTTAGCATCATTTCTTTCTTTCTCAAGCTTGTCTTGCATCATCATCTTCCCCTAGGGTGGAAAAAAGCTCATTTTAAACTAAAAGCATATCAAGTGTCAAGCTTAATGATTACTCTTCTGAAACTGTCCCACAGAACTCTGCAGAAGCCTGCTAATTCACAACTACCCATTAAAATTGTCACCTTTGTCCAAGTTATCTTCACTGCAAGCAAAACTGGAATGGGGAAAAATGAGACCATATTTGGAAGTTGTTCAAGCAAATGCTTCAAGATCAATGGATCAGATATGACCACAGACTAGACATAAAGCCAAGTCTTGACTCTGATTGGCGGTCACTAGTAATCTTTCTGCCCTACAAAGATTATTTCCTGTTTTATCCTTCAGACCATCTTTCAGGGAAGAGTTTATGTTGGTGGGATCTTCAGAGACAAGATACCCAGCAAGTTCAGACAGGATCCCCAAAAGGATCTACTAAGGAGCAAGTTTTCTACACGGTGTAGTGCTTTCCTGCTGATGTAGGACTTCACAGACAAAAATGGGATGGAACTATGGACAGAGCTTCCATAAAGCATCCAAACATCTGCAAATGCTACTCCTGACCTGTTCCAAGTCAGTCAGTAACAATTCCTGAGACATACTGTGCAGCCTTCATTGTCAGTCCTGGGCATTCCTGCCTAGGAACTGAGTGGATACTTCGGTATCGACAGGCTAGTAAGTCAAACTTGGACATCTGGGTAGTTAAGTCTAGTTAAACTCATGAATTTCACCAAAAAACCTCAACCAAAACAAAGCCCCAAAGAATTGTAAATTAAACAGTAAGTTTATGACTGCAAATACATTCTGTTCATGCTGCTTACCTCATTTTCTATATAGCAGCTGATAAGATCCTGTCCCAGTTGCCTACAGAGGCTTGCCTGTATAGGTAGGTCAATACTCTTAACTTTTGCTTTAGCCTTTGGCTGGGCTGGATGATCTTGCTTGTCTCCAGCAGCCTATCAAGAGATTTATACTATTAAGAACTTTCAAGAATAGAACTGTTACTACATTCATGCTCATACAAGACAGACAAAACTAGAAAGACAGCAACAAATTAACCACTACCTCCATTTTGAACCAAACTGATGGAATTAAATTGCTTTAAACAATGTCAAGAGCTCAAGAAAACTTGTTCAAAAGCTAAAGGCACCACATCCTCAGCTTCCTAACATTTCCCAACTTGGCCTAGATTCCATCTGCTCTATAAAACTATGTTAAACAACAGAAATGTACTTCAAAGTCTTAATCATATACTATGTTGAAAATGTAAGTTCTCAGGTAGATTCCTAACTTAACTATTTCAAAATAGCTATACTCCTGTAAATACAGTCCCATGTTTCGCAACTAGTTAGATTAATGACATGGAGAATACTGGACAAAGGCTTAAGGGAAGCAACATTACATTTCCTTATCAATAACTCAATACAAACTTTTGTATCAGTTCCTGCATTTTCAGTTTCCTCATCTGCTTGGTTCTGTTGTTCAGCTTGACTTTTCTGAACACCTTCATCTTGATCAACCTGCATTTTATCCTAGAAAGAGAGTTACACAACTGAATGTAAAGGTTTGCTGGACAATTTCAGACTGATGTCAGTTACAGTAAATCACAGACAATACATGGACTTAAAAGAATCCATCTTACAATGTTTTTCACCACATTTTAACAGGCATTCTGATACAGTAACTGTATTCATATCTTTCTGAATGGAAATTCTATTCTACCTGTCCCCATTGACATCACGATGATGTTGCAGTCTATGAATACTCTATTTTATATTACAAATACATCTAAAATGTTTGCAAAGAACATTCTATAGACACACCACCAACACAGGCAATGACAAAAGATTCTCTATGGAACAGCCAGAACTTCAGCCTTGTACCATTTTTCACCTGAACTTGACAGTTTGTAATCAAAAGCAGAAGTAATTTAGTCATCATTATTGTTACCCATGTGGCTCTCAGAGCCATAAACATTAGTTTCTCCAGTAGCCTCTCAGAGCACATGACCAACTGTCTCACCATAAAGTTTCACTTCAATTTGTCTGTAGTTCACCTATGCCTGATTCTAAATTTAAGGATCTTAAAGATATCATTAATTGCTAGTGCTGATCATTTAGTGTAAGTAAGTGCAAAGAACTTTTAATAAGACAGTAATGGATAAGTCTCAGTTGCTAGGGATGACTCCAATACTTGGACATCCATAGCATCAATAACTATCAAGCTGTAGCCAAGGCCTGAAAGGGCTAAGATTGCTTCCATTACAAGGAATTAAGATTCCTAGATTCACAAACTATTTTCTGCCAGTTTGTAATGATCAAGTTGAAAACAAGCAGGCTACTTCTACAAAAATTGAAGTTTTGTCACTTCAGAATACAATTCAAATATTCTCATTTACTGTTCTTACTGTTCACACAGAAAAGGCAACCAGGAGCAACTGCTTTGCCTACACAGAAAAGCTAAAGGGGAAAATAATACATAGAAATACACCACAAACCTCCTCCTCAGAGTCGGGGGTACCATCCTCAATAAGGAAAGGTAATTGCTGACAAAGCACCATTGTAAAACAGAAAAGGAGTTAGAGGGATGGAAAAAGCCTGAGGATCAAAGTGGTTACTCTTGTCCTGAACACCATGTGGTCCTCCTGGTAACCTCCACCTGCAGTACCCTGTGACACTAAATGCCAGCTATGGCACTTTCACCCATTTTCACTTGTATGCAAAGCCCAGATGCAGAGGAACTGCATGGTGGTTGCCATTTCCAGTATGCTCCAATTCCTGGAAAGCAGGGTAACAGTGAAGAAGTGGCTCCTATCAGTTTTGTAATGTAATTACTCTAAATCCTGTAGCATGTCCAAGTGAATTGGCAAAAGCTGCTAAGGCCAAACGAAGAGAAGTCCAGGAAATGCATTCACCCACTCCTCCAAATCAAGCTGCAGAGTTTGCTTTCTGCTCAACCCTGCTCCCAAAGGAAACCCTCTCTCAGAATGCCTGAGAACCTGGGAGACTGGGCAGCTATGCTGAGCACTTGCAGCACCTCCTCTGTCCTCTCTACACTATCCTCTCTCTCCTGTGACATAACCAAAATCCCAAGCAACAGAAGGGCACAAGGAAAGAAAGAAAGGCTGCCAAGGCCACCAGTGGTGTGCCCTTCCCAGCTGGCAAGTGCTCCCTGGCACCCAGTCCTCCACTCTACAGTGCCAAGTGTAAGAGCAGCACTGCGTACTGAAAGCAGATCCCTATCAAAGAAGTTGATCCTCCTTGCACTGGAATGAGAGAATACAATGGTGTTAATTTCTCAGCATTAATGACAAAGCTGTTACACATTCATTTCCAGCAGTTCTCCCCTACTGAGCTCACAAGCCACTACTGAAGCACACAAAGAAGGGCCCTTGGTGAAAGGATGTTTATGAAGAACAAGTTTTCCATATATAAAAATACGCCCTGTTTTTTTCCTCAAAGGAAAGGTAGTACTTGAGGAAAACCAAACCTTTAGCTTTCACTTGTCAACAGATCTCACTAAATACATGAGAGCAACATTAGATAATGCTATGAAATAGTAAAAGAACAACGCTATAGAAGTGTTTTGCTTTCTTGTTGTCACATGTTAAACATGAAGTATGTTACCTAACTGAAGAAATAATTGGAAGGTGGAGAAGCAGTACCTGTCAAAAGCTATATACTGTTGCTTAATCTCTTCATTACCATGGCTCTTGCCAGAATTACAAGGAGTGTAGATATTTACAGGTTTACATACCAGTTCCTCATCTCTGCCTTGGTTCTTACTTGACAATTCAGTGTCCATAGGTGTGTCATTGTGATCTCCCTCTGGGTTCTGCTTCTCTATGACAGAAGCATTAGCCACACTGAAAAGGCCATGAATGTTGACACGCACTTTGACCTTCACTTTGGAATTGTCACCATCATGCTGGGGACCAACATTCTGAATAGTGAAACGCCCTTGGGAAAAGAGAGACTCTGTTAATTGCTGTTCCAAAAAGAGCAAAAGAGGGGGAAAAGACAAAATACATTCCCTTGAGGAATGTCAATGTAAATAGCCCCTATAACTGAAACTATCTAGAAGCTGCCTAATTACCTGTCAAGTCTACAATGTAAACTAAAACCTGTTTCCTCAATTATTGCATTAACTGATAATGAGTAAGATTGTTTTAATACACAGATAAAGCAAAACAAATCAAGACAGCACTTTATTAGGGATTCTATTTATCTGTTGCCTTCTCTAACTACCACACTAGAGAAATGACTCCGATTCAACTCAAAATAGCTTCTTTCATCCACCAAACTCAATCTTTGCTCTGAGCAGTAAAATGTTAACAGAGATAAAAAGATTCTACTTGAATTTGATAACATGGATGCACTACATATTCTGGAGAATGAACAGTGCTTATCACAAGGCTTCTGGAAGCAGGGAGGTTCACATGCACACTGTGCCTATGTAAAGGAGAATGTCCTTTCCTAAAGACAACTGACTCCTGGCATAGACAGCTAAGTTTGTATCTGATTCATAAATCAGTAACTAAAATTGTGAATTAAAGACCCTGATAAGTCTACAAATAACTGCAAGTAAGGTAGTATTAGCTATTAACTATTAGGAAATGCCTCTCCTGGCTGTTCTCAGATGAACAGAAAGCGACACACCAGATAACAGGAGGTACTATGGGGTTTTTATTCACCAAGCCTTACCTATTCTGGAGTCAGGATAAGGCACTTCATGTGGATGGGTATAGTAAGCTTCCAGGTCAAAAGGCTCTTTCTTGTGAAAAGTGATTACTTTTGAGAATGGAGCAGCATGGTTCTTACTGAAGACTTCACACTCCCTAAAGCAGTAAAATATTAAGTACGGTTAAGCCACTGAGCATCACATAAGAGATGATCAAATCAGTTGATGTTAATCATTAGCAGCTGGGCTAACCAAGCAGCTGAATAACTGAAGTCAGTTTATGACAAGAGTTGCAAGCTGAAGGCCTGCAGGTCTCAAAGATGAACTATGTCATTCTTTGTCACTTCTTCAAAAATCAAGCAACTTCACCCCAACATTTTTTAATGAAGTGTCTCCAGTTATGAAGCAGGAATTTTATAAAGCAAAATAAAATGAAAATTAAAGCTGAGTGGATGATAGCTTTGAAGTCCAGTCCTGCTCTCTCTCATAGCTCAACATTTTTCTTTACATACAAACACAGAGGTTTTAGTAGGCACCATGCAACTTACCCTGTTCCTTCTTCATAAGAAGACTTCCATCTTAATGTTATAGAATAAGGAACAACATCTGTGATGGAAAACTCACGCACCTTAAAAGCTGGGGAAAGGATTGCACACTAGAAAACAAAGACCAAAATGTCATTATATCCATGCAGTCAAATAAATAGCAAGTACAATAATTAATACCTAAGTACAGAAAGGCTACAATCCATATAAAAGTCACAGGGAAGTCTTACTTATCACAGAAACTTCCTGTTCTTAGTAGCCAGTGACTTGAACTGAAAGGCTTAACTCAATTAAAGTGATGGTAACAGATGCTACTTCCCCAGTGACTGTCAGTAAAGATAACCAGCAAAGCTTCCAAATGACTACACACAAGTGGAACACTGCCATCTGGGTCATGACCATCCTTCTGACATGACACAGCAAATTAGCAATGGTCACTGTCACTAACTGTTGACTTTACATCTGATTTCAGCTCTAGTACCTTTTGGTTTTAGTTAGTTGCTTTTCATTAGCACATGATGTTAGAGAAGCAATACCAAAGTCTCATTTCAGTCACTCTACCTGCAAGGCACAGCCTCTGGCAACAGCTTCATCAGCATTTAGCGTGGTGCTTATCTCTTTACAGAAGAAGTTAGAGATCTGTTCCTTCACTGCTGGGATCCTAGTAGCCCCACCTACTATTTCTATACTGTAGATATCTTCACGCTGAAGTTCTAGGAAAAAGAGTGCATGGCCTTAAGTTATCAAGAGATGAAAACCTGCCTTTGAACAGCCAAAAAAAGTTATCTTCTTATCAAGACACTGTGACAAGCACTGAATATCTTCAATGGCTGGCAAAATCTTTCAAACCAGACTTGCAATGATATAATCTATTCAAACTCTTTGTCCCTCCTGCAGGCCACCAAGTTTTCTAATTGCATAATCCTGGGAAATGCAGAAGCCAAGCATCAATGAGGACAGCTGGTCTCTAAAATGCATTCTCCATAGGCATAAACACACAAGTGTGGAACTGGGTTTTCTTTGGCAGCCCAAATATACCTCATTTTTACTTGCCAAGAAAGAAAAGCAAGCCCCTTAACTGAAAATACACACTCAATATTCAACTGTGCTTGCAGGACAACTTCATTCTGAATTCAGGATGTGCATATAAAGTGATCTCGGACAACTGTCCATCCTTGAACAGCTCTGCTTAGCAGTTACTCAGGTTCTTACTTCCCATATCATCTAGCTAAACATGTCACAAGATAAGCACAATTCTTCTCTTTTAGCTGAAGATGCTGGAATTAGGAGTAAGAACTTTTCCTGTCAAAGTCTAATTCTCTCCTTTATGCTACATTAGGCAAAAATCAATTTAAAAAGAAAAAAGTTATCTGCACATGCTTCAGGTAATTTATTTCAATGATCTACTGCCAAATTGTCAGGTCAGTGAGGACATTGATGTATTGCATATGGAACAGGCTGGCCAGACAGCTGCAGTAAATAGTTTTTCCCATCATAGTTTAGTTTGGTCATGTTATGTTTTTAAATCAATCTTTCAGAGTGCCAACCTTTTCCATTCTAGAGGGTGAAGGAGGGGAAATCAGAGTTGCAGAGTGACATGTGCACTAAATGAGGCAGGAAGGGGATCATGCATATATGGCAAGCATATGAATGGAACTTACATTGAACTTTTCAGTACTTAGCTTTGCAATTCTAATAAATACAAAAATATATTGAAAAGATCATCATTACAGAGATCTTGGATAACTGGATTACTTTCTAGAACCAAAAGTAGTACCTAAATGAATTCCCACTTACTAGCTTGATCCATGGCTGCTCTCAGAGGAGGCTCCACTCTGGACAGAAGGGCAGCACACAGCTGCTCAAACTGAGCTCTGCAGGAACAGGGAGAAGCGTTTCACATTCCAAGGCAGCTTAGAGAGCACACTTCATTGTGCTTCAGTGAAAAGAGAGCACAGTACCTGTTCATCTTGCTGGAGACATCAAGGTCATTCATGAAGCACTCAATGTTGAGGGGAAGGTCAGAAGCATTTGCACTCATGAGCTTCTTGAGCTTCTCACATTCCTGGTGCAATCGCAACAGCGCTCGGGGATTCTCCTTTACATTCAGTTTGTACTTTGTCCTGAATTCTTCAGAGAAGTAGTCTACCAGAGCCTCATCAAAATTCCTGCCACCTAAAAAAGGGTCAAAGGTAGTAGCCAAGACCTGCACAGAAGGGAAAGAACAAAGATTTAACACTAGTAGCTTTCATCCAGATGCTAGTTTTGTAAGTTAACACCCTTAAAAATGGGTTTGGCTCAGGAAAATTCCTTGTGGTTTTATCACCATCTTCTACGCAGTTGCCAGATAAAACAACTTTAAGAGATCATTCCTCAATTATTTAGTTTCTGCCCTCCCCAGATAAAGAACTATCACATCTACCATGTTATCTGCTACTATGCGGCAGCCCCTACTCTATTTACTAGCTCACTGAAGAAAAGGCAGACAGAGCCAGCTATTTGGTCCTGATACTACTAGTTCTCTGTCATTTACTCCAAACAGAAAAACTCACTATCACCTTCCACATGACTTCAGGTAACAAGTTGACAAAAACATTCAGCCACCAGTAGCTCACAGACAAGAATCTCCAAACCAGAAGTGAAGAATGCTCTGCTGTACGTCACATCCTACTGCATTTCAATTTTGAACCATCATGGATGGACAAGAAA
Organism: Bucco capensis; assembly: GCA_013396975.1. Taxonomy (NCBI): domain Eukaryota; kingdom Metazoa; phylum Chordata; class Aves; order Piciformes; family Bucconidae; genus Bucco; species Bucco capensis. Next base: position 141,128 of record VWZO01018408.1, on the reverse strand, counting down.
ATCATCCTAGAGCAATTCAGGGAGCCCAAAAATTCCACATAAATAAAGTCAGCTACCCAACTATGATGCTTATGAGACTCCCAGAATATGCCAGTATTTCAGTGATATAACATGGCAGAAAAACTCTGCAGCATGCTGAACTGCCAAGCACTTTTCAAAGCACACTTTGGATACTTCAGTTCTGCATTTTCTAGAACTTGGTTTGCTGAAATAGCCAAAAAATAAGTATTTGCTATGGATGTTTATTTAGGTACTTGAGGGTTTTTTTAATGTTTCCACAGAAGAGTGAAAAACAAACATTTTGTTCAATTAAATACTTCAAGAATACAGGATTTTACTGTAGGACTTAAAATCTTACCTTCAGTTTGCCCTTGTTGAAAGCACAGATTGAAACCTGATATGCAGAATGCCCCATATCTACAAAGACCACATTTCTGGGCTTCTCTTCCAAGGCTGGCAGATCTTGCTTGTATATTCCATAGGCTAGTGCAACTGAAAGACACCAACCCAGAGCAGTGAAGGGAAAGCTGTCTACAGCTGTAAAGCAGGCATTAAAAGCACTCCCAGAAGACACTATGGTGTTCACTCTTCCTAAACACCTCTACTACTTGAACAAAAGGGTCACAAGCTTTAGACCCTTGTGAGTTGCCACATTAATTTTAGTTCTTACTGTTTGATTTATAGTTTGACTCACAAATTACCTTACATTCACTCCCATAATTGACATTTAAGTACGCTGTATAACCTGAGCTCTCTTTCCAATAACTGCATGCTGTGCATCTTCAAAGCACTAACCTGAAGCCAGCAGCATATGCAAGGTTTTAAATCCAGGATTTAGCAGATGTTAGTTTTGCTTCTGTTTAAGAAGCTGTTGACAATGCTACAGTTGACAGGATTGCCACAAGTCTGAACTGTCCTTAACCCACAGACCTGTGCTTGACTTGACTTGGTTATTTTGAAGCCATACAGTTCAAACTGTTTCTAGATATTTAAGTCTGCTTTCAGGAAAAGCTCCATAAAATTGCAGTGTGTGTAGAAGCAGCTTTTAAAGCATATTTTAAGTGGTTAAGAATGAAGAATCCTTGCATTACACAAAGTTTCCCTTCAAATAAATATTAGCTTATAATAAAAATGTATTTAACACATTAATAAGATTTATTTTCTCCAGCACATTCTCCCCCAGTAAACTAGAAAAAGTTAGAAGACCCCACTGCAGTTACATTAAATAATGTCTTTACTGTAATCTTTCACAGACACAGGTTCCAGCTGAGAACACTGCACTACACTGTTACTTAATACACAGTGGAGAATTTAGGTCAGGTGTACACCACAGCTAGATCCCTTCAGAGATTCTGAAGCTAGCTCAGGCCTTCCTGAACCTGCTGCTGAATTTCCATGGCACAGCACAGAGGCAAGCACAGCTACCAGATTTATTTCAGAAGCAGAGCAGCTACTTTCAAGTGGCCCTGCATTCAAGTTAGCAAATCCAAAGCCCCATCCTGTCTCCTAAGTGCTGATCATCACCCCACCAGAACAGCAGCTGTGTTTCCAGTTCCCAAGCTGGATTGGGCAGTGCTGGCCTGGATAGCTTTTTCCCAAGCTCCTGCTTATGTAACTGGAGTATGTCATCACCCTCACAGATTCAACAGCCTGCGCAGAGGAGAAAAAACAGAGAAAGGTTGCTGCCCTTTACCTGCTGTAGTTTCATTCATCAGCTTCAGACAATTTAATCCTGCAATCTGTGCAGCTGCCATTACAGACCTTCTCTCTGCATCAGTGAAGAAACTGGGCACCTGAGTCCAAAAAAACAATTACATAGGATATTAGGAAATATGGACTTTACCATTTAAAGAAGCCAGAGTTACCCATTAAGCAAGCTTTTCGATTTCAATACCACCAGAAACTGTTCTGAGCTAACTTCTAGGTAGCCCAAATAAAAAACCTAGGTAATTCACTTAGTTCATATTTTAATTAACATTAAACTATGACAAAAATGGAAGTGACATTCCAAGTTGTTTTAAACAAAGTAGATTTAAGCACCACAAAATACCCTGAAAATGTTTCTCAAGAAGAGTCTTTGATCTTAAAATCACTATCAGTTTCTGAAAACATTTCTGCAGCACAAGGTCAACACAATAAATGTTCATCCATAGCCCCAGAGGAAGTTACTGCAGGAGCACCACAGTGCTGCTGGAACTCAACTTGGTGTGTTCCAACTGAACTTGTACCCATTTTTCTGTTATTCCCTCTACCACAGTGCACTACAACGTTCAGTTCCACCAAAAATAGGCAAGGCACAAGCAGAACTCATTTGGAAAGTGGCTGCAGTCAGCTAGCACATCTTCAGCTTCAGTCAAGTGTAAGACATAGAACCACATTCATAGTGTATTTCATTAGCTCCCACTGGAGAGCACGACCAGGGATCCTTGTTTGTGTGGGAGGTATTCTCTGCAAGTGTCTCTGTATACCATAAGGAAGCAAGGGAAGAGATCAAAGCAGATTTCTAACAGCTAAAGCTTCAAGCTTTCCAGTTTCTGTGCCTGCCTGACAGGGGATAACCACAACACTTCATGCCCAGACTTCTCACCAGATCAAGAGCAGAAGTGAAGCAGTAAACAAGACTGTGTGAAACACAGACATTTAGGATTTCGTATCAGGAACAAAACCTCATCTTCAAGATTCTCCCCCACCAACTCCCTGAGGACACTAGCTAAAAAACACCCAACACAAGCAAGCCAGGCAAAGAAAAAGACCTTTTCAAACAAATGCAGGTAGTTTGGGCTTCTCAAATGGCCAGGATGAGCCTTGGAGCCATGAAAGTCAGGCAACTCAAGTATACTGCAATCCAACAGTGTTCAACTGGGTAACAAGACAACACTAACCATGAATTTGGGAAGATCTGCTTATGCAGAGGAGAGTTCTCATTTGTAGCAGGAAGTACAGTACTCAAGATTACTGTATGTAGCACTTGGAGTTAGAATTTCTATCCAATACTTCTGTCTCTTACCACAGGACCATGGCATAAATGGTACTAGCTTACATAAAGTTATCTACAGAAATCACTGCATTAAATACATTACAACTTACTGAGATCACACAGTCTGCCACTGGTTTCTTCAAAGCACTTTCTGAAGTCTCCTTAAGTTTGGCTAGCAGCATTCCTGTAATCTGTTCAATTGCAAACTGCCTCTCTTCATCCAGGTATCTCACCTGAAACAGAGAATTGCAATTCTGTATAAATCATCTCCACTTTTCTCTAAGAGGTGAGACTTGGACACTTCTTGCAATATTGAGTTTCTCTGTCCTGAACTCCTAACAGGCTGGGATTGCTAGAGAGACAGCAAACACTGCTGTGCAAGGAAACACAGAAAGATGTGCAGCATCCATATTAACACTGACAATTAGTATTTGAGCAGGTGAACAGAATGAAAGAAACTCAATTTCTCTGGTATTAAAGCCCCACAAGAAAGTGCACAAAGTTCTAACTCACCTTCACTCCTACAGAGCCATTTGGCATCTTCTGAAGTTCATAGGGAACTTTGGCCCTCTCAGCTTGTATGTAAGGATCTTCAAATGCTCTTCCATGCAGTTTTTTGAAACCATGTAATGTATTTTTTACATTTGTGACAATCTGTGGAAAAGATATTTTAGTTTTAATGACCCATGACAAGCAGACTGTAGAAGACCATCCAGAAAGGAACTCCTGCTTGCTGGGCTTCATGTACATACTGAAGATCTGTCTCAAGCCCCACATATTAACCAGAAAGCAAAGGGTGAAGGGAGAGAAAAAGCATCTATTATTTTCATCTGTGGCCTCCATTAGAAAAATTCAAGTTTACTTCCCTCTTTAATATCCATAAGCTAGCTGCCATCAAAGTTCTTCTCTAGTTCAGATCCCATCTGGGTCTAAAGCGTCCCCACACCTGTTCTCTCATCAGTGTTTCACCCTAAATTATTTTAAAAGACAGACTTCTAAGTACAGAAAGGACCAAACCAAACAAATCCCAACAAACACTAGTCTAAACAGCAAACTTCATAGGTAGGAAGAGTACTGACAGGACACCTTCTCACCAGCAAAGCTCAAGTAGGAAGTGTAAAGTGTAATCTAAACCAGAAAAATACCAAATTCATTCATTCCTTTTCTTCCTGTAGTTCAACAGAAGACAAGTGAGGCAAGGAATAGGAGAGGTTTGGATCCATTTACCTGGCTCTTTGCTGCATTCCCAATGGCTCGGGTCTTGGATCAAGGAGATATACAAGCTCTAAATAAAAAGAGAGAGGAAAGAAGCTCAGCTTTAGAAGAAAACACTGTAAAATATTTCCCTGGTACCTCTAAAACACCACCAAAAATTAAAGCATTAGAAGATGGATGTGGTATTTAACAGCATTATTACATGAAGCACCAGAATGGATTCGTTATCTTGTTCTTTGTGTACTTTCTTGACCCAACAACCCTGAAGTCTGATAGTAGCACGTTCATCAGTAGCAGGATTAAACCCCCATCTAAGGCCAAGGCCAGCTGAATAGCTCAGTTCTACAGACTGCTCAGCCCCTCCTGTGACTGAGGACCACACCAAGTACACACTGCAAACAGGCACAAGAGGAGATGTCTACGACAGCTCCCAGCCACCAAGGGCTGGGCAAGCTCAGAAGGCTCCTTCCAGCTTGCTGCTTCTCAGGTTAGCCCTGAGTACCCCTCTCAGCCTCCCAGGCTGTCCTAGGGTCCCAGCCACGATCTGTCCACCTCATTACTGCCTTTGGAAACTCTTTTCCCCCCCTGGAAGTTACTATCGCCACAAGGATTTGAAATATAACTCTCCCCACAAAGGAAACTGATCTGGCTAAAACTATTCAGCAGTAAAGAACAGATACAACCCAGAATTCACATGGTTCACATTTAATTGTTCAATGAACACAAAGGTCACTAGAGTAGATTGCTTCCTGCCTCCTCTCCACCATCACAATGAGAGGGCACCCTATGTAATTTGATCATACTACCTAGCAACCTCTTCTGATCTAACACATGCAAAACCTCCAGATTTCACTGCTGCAGACAGACAGTACCTTGCCCTACATTTACAAATATGTAGTTCAGCTTTCACGAACAGCTTTTACAGTTTTTAATGTCACTTAACACTGGAGTTCCCATTTACACTTTGTAATAATTAAAGCCAGATAAAAGAGCAATTTAGAAAGGGTGCAAATGGTTTACAAGACATTTATTTTATGGACAGTAACATGCTAATTATATCACACTTCTTCAGTAGAAGAATTTGACTCTGCTGACAGACAGCATTACTTCCAAACACCCCAATGTGGAGCAGGAAGCATTGCATCAAAAGCTACTCAGCTCACCAGAGCTCCTGCCATGGTTTACTTCAACCACTCAGTCTCAGCACAAAAGGGGGGATGGGGCTTCCCTCCCTTGGCTGGGGAGCAGAGATATCAAAGAATAAAATTTGCTCTCTGGCTCCAAGCACTTCAGTTGTATCCAGGACAGCTCTCTAGGAAGCACAGAAGAACACAAAGTGTGACAACCAAACTGTTTTCCCCACCAGTCCCATCAGCCTGTTTTACAAGGAGCTTTGCATCAGCACACAGGCTGTTTGTTCTAAAGGCAGCAACTCTTCACCAGAAGGACAGTTCAGTCACCATGTATTGTTTTCAAGATGCTACCTCATCATTTTAATTACAGTTTGTGATTACATTAATTACATGTGGTCTGAAAAAAGGTTACAAGAAAAATTATGAGCTATCAACACTCAACTGTTTTCCCACCAAATCACAGCAGTGAGGCACAGCACCTGGAAGGGTCATTTGCTATGAGTTTAAGACACCTGGTATGCTAGGAACACATAAACCACACCTACTAGAGTTCCCAGATCAGAAAAAGCCAACTATCTGTTAACATCCAAAGAGATGCTAAGGCCAAAAGCCTTAAAAATACCAAGTTCTACTGAAATGGATGGCTTAATAGCAGAATCACCATGGCCCTGAGTAGAGCATCTGAATCCTTTTCCTTTCTTTCTAACACACTTGTGTTAAAGGTTCAAAAGTGATACACATTCCACAAACACCAACAATCCCACACCTTTGATGACAGGATGCAGATTTCAGGCAGGATTACCTCAATATTCTGATATCAGAGAGACTGAATTTATGACTTAAAGTGCTACACTGAACTGTGAGAATACATCTCTTTGTTAAGTCTACATTGCTTTTGTCTGTAGCCCTGAAGTATGCCTATGCCAGTGCTGTAATGCTCCCAGCAGTATCACCCAAATACCTGAACTAGCTCCAAGAATGGAAGCTGGCTGCACTAATTAGTCTTGCCCAGAAAGTGCAATTAGCCCTGGCAAGCACAGCCAGGACTGGCCTACCTTTAGGACCTAACCCAGTATCTTTACATGGCTTACCACCACCACACTGCACATGGAACTGTACTAGCTTGCTTGTACTGCACTACACAGACACAACAAACATTAACACTCTGGATTTCTGGGACAAAGTCCCACGTATTTGGGACATACCAAATCAATTTTATCTATTAGCTAACTTCCAACTATCTAAATGATCTAAGTACCTCTACAGGAACAAATAGAGTTAATTTACTGTGTTGCTATGCATAATAAAGGAGAAAAGTTCTGATGATTTAACAGATCTACCTACATCACTCAAATCCTGTTTGAAGTTAACAGTAACAAAGCTCTTTTATTTCTCTCTACTTTAGTTTGTCTCAATAACTTTAGAAAGGAAGTTCCTCATGTTCTCCTGTATTACATTTTAGAGAGGAAAAAAGGCAGGAAAAATGTCACTTTGAGATAACTACTGCATATAAGTATCTGTGCTCTCCAGATGTGCTTCAAACTCTTCTCATGACTGCACATATGTCTCAAAGATACAGTTATTAAATGCAGGGAGACCCATGTAAAGCCTACCTATAAAAACACACTCCGAGAACAGCTAAGAAATGGAACTGCTCTTTATCATAAGGGGGAAGGTCACAGCAGCCACCTGAGAATTCTCTAGGCAACAATTCCAGGCCATTCCTTGCACAGAATTCCCAAGTTTCGACCTCTCACAAAACATCTTCATAGTTAATGAGGATTTTATTTTTCTACGTAGTAAGAGGATTTTAAAGAGAATTCCCATTAACACAGGCAGCATCCACTGCAGCGTTCACTTCTCTGGACTTGCAAGAAGTTTTTTTAGAAAGCAAAACAAAGCCTACATTTCTCTGAGACCAAAAAGGCAGCAATACTGAAGTTACTATGGCTTCCCAGCACCATCCCAAACACGGTATTTATGAGTATTATACGAATTCCTGGATCCTCCTTGAAAATTATGCACAGATGGAGCTCTTAAACTCCTAGATGTATCCCCTAGAAACAGAAGAGCAGAATCTCCACCTACTCTTGCGTATCCCATCATCACGGACGTTGCCCACTGCGGCCCCCCCCCCTTTTCTTGCCAACCCTCGCTGTTCCGCGGGCAGCAGATGCAGCGCGGTGCAAGTAAGAACAGGTTTAAGAAGAGACAAACTCATCGCACCGCTTCCCCCTTTCCCTGGGTTAATCAACGTCCTCCTCCCCGTCTCACCACCACCCCATCACAAAACCCTTAACGAAAATGCTTCCAGCCCTGGCAACTGCTCAGGAGTTGAGGAAACACATGCGTTTCACCGAGATCTTTGCTGCACCCAAGTGTTACAAGGGCAGAGAGAAAAAACCCCATTGTGCCTCACTCAGGAGCCGGGCGGCACATCCCGCCCAGCGCCGTGGTTCAAGGACGCGGAAGAGTCAAAAGCTGCGGGGACAGCAACCGTTTCTCGGTCAGGCTCCTGCCCGAAACCTTCTCATTTCTGCGCCCGCTTCAAACATCTCTCCCGTTACCAAGAAAAGGGCACTCATTCGGCCGGCAGGAGCGGCCGCGCACCGCTCCGGAGCGATCGCCAGGCCTCGGACGCTGACGGGGGCTCGGTGCCGGCCGGCAAAGCTCCGCATCTCTCCCGCTGAGCGAGCCGGAGAAGCGACCGGCGCCGGGCCAGGACATTAGAGCCGCGGAGGGGACAAGGCCGTACGAGGACACGCGCGACTCCACCCGCCCCGCGGCGCCCGGCCGTGTGGGGAGGGGAGAAGGCAAAGAGGACAGCCGGGCTCGGCGGGGCGGCGACGACGGGGTAAAGCGCCACGGCGATGGGAGGCAAGCGACACTGGAGCGCCGGTACTCACGGGGTGCAGCGGTCGCTGTACTCATTGGCGATAGTCTCGATGCCGCCGCTCCGCGCCACTCCGATGTAGCAGTTAAGGAAGCCGAGGTCAATGCCAACCACGGACATGACTGCGCCTAGTGCTTCCCGCCGGCCTGCGACTTACAGCAGCAGCAGCGACCCCCTAAGCTCCTGGGACCCGGCTCCTCGCCCAGCTCTCCCCCACTGCGGAGCACCGGCTACCAACCGGCAGTTACTCTCCTGTGCGCAGGCGCGCTGTGCCGGCCGGCGGGGAATCTGCCAGGCGCCGGCTAGGGCTTCGGCACTTTCCGGAAGAGCTCGGGCTGCGCTGGCTGCGGGCGGTGCGCGTTCGAGAAAGATCTGGAAAGGAAAGGAGGGAGCCGGCGAGCTCTAGAGCGACACCCCGCGCCCTGACGTCAGAGCTGCGGCGGGCACGCTCCACCCCTCTTAAAGGAGCCGCCAGGCGCCCCTCAGCCGGCGGGAAACACCCCACCGCCGTCTGCATGGAACGGCACTTGCGACACAACGGCGTTTAGTGTCATTAGAACAATCTAGTGCAATTACCGCTGAGCACTGGGCCAATTAACGCAATCCGGCAGCTGTGAGTCAGGAGCAAGCGGTGGGGCCTCCACCTGCTGGCCCAGGGCTTTTCCTGCTCCCCACTGAGGTGAGAGGAGAGGGGCAGAGGGGTGGCGGGGGGCAGAGGCCCGAGCGGTGGGGTTAGCCCTCCAGCAGAAAGCTGTTAGGCATCAAGTGAAACTCATGCACTGGTGCCCGAAGGAGATGACAGAGACTTTGGACTTGGAGGTGCTATCTTTCTCCCTCCCTCTTCCAAAACGTTCTGAAGAGCTGTCCCCAATTTGTGCCTCATTTCTGGCATTTTTCTTTCCTAGAAAAACGATGTCATGAAACCTGAGCATCTCCACTGCAGTTATCCCAGTTTTTATGGGTGTCATTCTAAGTACAGAGGACTGAGGCTCTACCAAACATACCCACAAGCGGGAAATCTCTAAGTATGTATTTGCTTCTAAAAATGACACCTCAGTTTCACACAGCAATGTGACATCTTTCTGACACAGCAGATGACTCTGCTGCACAGTTTTGTTCCACTGGAGAGACTAAAAATAAGCATTAAACCACTAAACTAGATTTGTGCCCCTGTCAAGAGTTTTGATTATCTCCCTACTTGTTTCAATGGTCTACTTCCAACTGGAAATTTCCTAGTGAAGACAACAGATTCCATTTACCACTAAAACCCCCAGAAGCAAGAGAAGCCATTTGTAGCATTACTGTTTATTAGTACAAGCAATTAACCACTTCATTGTCCTTGCTAGTATTAGGATCAGAAAGGCAAACTGGGTCCAGTCCCATTTGCAGTAGCCAAAGAGTCAAATCCCAATTTAGGGCTCTGCTCTGCTCTCTCAATGCCTGTTACAAAACCAGTTCTTTATGATTCAAGGTATTGCAGCATCCTGCTTCTGCAGCACCACCTGAGGCTAACTCTGAAAAGGAAGCTTGGCCAAGAAACTGTATACAAATATTCTCATAGCTGTGCAACATTACTAAGCCAGGCCCAGAAATTGTGCAGCCTTGCAGCAGGACAAGCTGTCACTGCAGAAGTGCTGGCATGTCTCACACCTCAGCAGGAGAAAGCAGCCTGCACACAGCTTTGTGCTACCACTGCAGTGTTGTTTCTGGCAGCCAAGCCAGCTAGTTTCAAGCTGCATTCAGGAAAGCAGATGTGTGTTGACATTCATGATAGAAACAAGAAAGAGCCAATGGATTTGTTATTTGCTTTGTCAAGAGTTGGAGATGATAAGCAGGATAAGCCAAACTCATAAAGTCTTGTTTGCATGCTTCAGTGTCATCCTGATTGCCCAGTCTCTGAGTAGGAACAAAATTCAGTCGAGTCAGGTTAGCCACAAACTTGCCTGAGCATATCCTACTCCAATCATCTGCTGCCACTGTAGGAATCTTGGAATTGGTGTTGGCCAGATCTTGCCAGTTCTTGGCCTGTGTATCACATCTGATTTTTCTAGCAGCTAAAAAACCAGTTGTATCTGGAGGAGCTAAGTGTGAAACTTAATGGTTGTGGAGAATGTTAGGAACACTGCTAGCCTTCATTTCTTTGAAACCAAACATATAAAGAAAAGCCTCCTAAATGCTTTCTTTGGTCCCAATATTCCACAAGGTTTGGTTTCTTGTTCCTTTCCCTCTTGAAAATTATGACCTCAGAAATAGAAACAGGAGTCCTCATTGATGTATGCCGTAAGATTTATCCTCAAGATTGAGAAGAATCCTCAACTCTTTTACATTTCCTCATGAAACAACATGTAAAAGTCTTCTAACTCTCTAGGCACTTGGGTCTCTACTTTTTTGGCTTAAAGTGCTGCCAGCTAGCCTACAGTTTTCTCAGTGGATGGGAGAGAGAGAAAAACGTGAGTTGCTCTATTTCTTAATGCCAATTAAAAACCAAATCAAACAAACACAAAACCATCAAGTCCATTGCTGTCATGACATGTGCTTTGAAATACCCTGAAAGCACACCAACAGGCCAGGAACAGGTTTGCTTCTTCCTGTGGCTCATGTAGAAGCTGTAAGAGTTCCTTTACACTGATGTTCAGTCTCCCTGCTCTGCACACAAAGAGGAAGGACAAATCATTACTGCACTGCACTGAGACAGACACTTAGATGCCCAGCAGAATTTGTCTTTCTTCAGTAAAGAACACTAAGGAACTTCTCCCTAAGGTTTCACTTACTGCAAAGGAGTGATCTTTTAACTCATAAATATTTATCTGATGTAATGCTCTGTTAGCTGGTGCCAGTACAGCTAAATTTAGACAGGCTGTGATCCTTCTTCTGATGCTTCTTTTAAGCTTCACTGGGCAAGTAAAAGGCTTAGGAATTAAATGAGGTCACTCCAGTCCTTAGGGTGCTCTGAATTGTTTCAATGCTATTAAAACTTCCACAGCTCATTTTTTTTCCTTCTTTAGTACCACTGAAGTTTTTCTATAGCAAGTAGATTTCAGTTCATTAGTCATCAATAGAGTCCTCTACAAAATGGTAAGGTCTTGACTAGCACAATAAGGTAAAAACATCAAAGGCTGAGGAGTGCAGTCCAGGTTTCACCCAGCCCACCTTGTTTCTGAGCACTGATCTGCTCAACAAACAAAAACAAAGCAAAAAGGAGGATATTTTAGTTAGAAAGCTCAGCACCATGCTCACTAACCCTTGCTTCAGGGGCTTAGAGGGGAAAGAAGGCTGAGCAGCAGTGAATGTTCCCATGGATGCATGTGACTGGTTCTGTGGAAGTCAGAGCTCAAGCACCAAACCATTCCTTCAGCTTTTTCCAAGTACAGTGTGAATGAAAACCATGCCAACTCCTGTAGCTTGGAAATGTTTACCCCAGAGCAGAGAGAATGCAGAGGAATGTTGTTGGGAAATACTCTTGCCCCCTGTGGACCCCAGCACAGTGATGGCAGCAGAGCTCCCAGGAGCACTCGAGCTCTGACACAGGGAGTTTGGGTAGATGTGCTTGGGGAACTGTCAGACCATTCCTGCTTGGGAACTGCAGTCACTTCAGGATTTGAGGATGGCATTAGGAAGTGACACTGGGTTTTGTCTTCATTAGTGAAAAACAAGTACACTTTCCTTTGGAGAGGTACAGTTCTAGACAGAATGTCATTAAAAGAAATCTATCCAAATCATACTAATCATTTTATTTGTGCCTGAAGCTTCAGAATGACAGGAACAAGGCAAAGACACCACATGAAATATATCCATCAGCTATATTCTCTCATTCTCATCCTTTTTGGTACTAGCAAACCCATTACCTGATTTCATATGATTATAATTTATGTTTTTAATAATCTTGAGACTATTCTCTATCCTAGTGGTAAGTGAATTACCAGAAATACAGGCAATTTTTTGGTAAAGCCTCAAGAAGCTCAGTACTTAAGAATAAAGACAGCACGAACTGTAGACCTTCTGCAGAGTCTAAATACAATGAAATCACATTTAGTCTGAGAGGAAAAAGTCAATAGTGCTAATGGTGTTGGCCAACTGTAAGCTTGAAGGATTCCTGTTATTGAGGACAGATTACCTGAGCTGGGCAGGCATTACATAAGAATCTAAGTCTCCCCTGGGAGTTTTGGCAAGCACCTTAGCCAGGTCTGTGCTAACACTGAAGCTGATTTTTTCCCCCTACTTTCTGGAATACCAAGGGAGAAGAAAACACACCTGAAACATATTCAGAAACACTTTTTTGGCATGAACAACTCCTTTCTATGATCAGATGGCAGAATTTCCTTAGGGATGCAGGGAACAAGGTCCTGATTTTCCAAGAGCATTTTTGTGGGTTTTTTTTATTGTGTGTTTGAGGCTTATCTTCACAGCAAGAATTCCTATCATTAAATGGACTTCAAATGCTACCAAATTACCTAATAGCTATCAACAAGACCCAAGATTAATTGCTAATAATACACTGGCATACCCATCACTTGCTGAGAAGTGATTCTCAGCTTGCAGTGACCTTTGAAGATGACTGATTCTACCTCACACCTCAAGAGCAGCTGTGTGCCACAAAGATTGAATAATCTAACTGCATTAGCTGGGCTAGTAAAGGATATTATTCTACCCACAAACTTGTCATACACCAAATATCTGGCTTCTGAGTAGGAATAAAACAGATCCTATCTTTCTACATAAAGACCATGTAGATGTACCCAAAAATCACTTGTTTATTTACTGGTTCAGGAACAGCAACACTGGAGCTGTAGTAGAGTGGAGTCGAGCAGAGCTTAACTGCCCCAAACACTTTGTTATTTACATCATGCATGTTTGACTTTTTCCACTGTAAGAAAAGAAAGAAAAGAGGCACCTTCAACTCTTGCAAACACACAAAATAACTCGAACTGCAAAAGGCCCACTCAGGAATTTGCATGCAATAGCAGGACATTAATCAAACTTGAATTTGACTGGCAGCACTCCTCCTGGTCAGCACCACCAGAAAAGCCTGTGGCAAGAAAAGTTCCTGGCACTGCAGTAAAAAACTGTCAACAGGAGAAAGCACAGAGCATAGGCCTTTTGTTTAAATTATCCAAACCTAACCAAAGAAATCCTAAAGCAGATAGCCTAAGACAGACACAAATAAAGCAGATTTCCCAGCTATTTTTACACAAAGCCAATTTGATACAAAGAACTTATTTCCATCCTGCTGATATGAATAAATTTGATAGACTTTGTTAATGCCAATATCAACATTTCACATTCCAAGACCAAGATTTCTTGTAATTAATTCCTCTGTGTCTTCCAAGAATCCATCCAAGTTAAGGGTCTTTTCCCAAGTACACAGAATTGCAAGGCAAGGCAGGAGAGCCCAAAAGTTTTAATTGCCTTTTCAGGCTCTAACCCAAACCTCCTCATTTTCTGCTGCATTGTACAAAACTTCTTCAAATACTTTAACTATTCCTAAGTGTGCTTCCAGCTTTACATGGAGCAAGAAATCAGTTCTCGGTGTGAAGCATTACTTTTCTGTAGCAGCAATATGCATTTTACTAGCTAACACATACTCATGATTATCAAGAAAATCATGTAACTGAGAGACTCCTGCGTGAGGGACACAACTTGAGAGCTTCACCCATGAGAATGAAGGCACTTGTGAAATTAGGAACATAAAAGGTTTTGAGACTGGAGGACAGATTAATACAATTTTAACTGTGAGAATATAGTTGAGGTTTTTGACATAGCCCAGGAACACAGGTGTCTGAGCCCAAGATTTTTAATACCTATCTTAATACCTGCATCAGTTAACTTCAATATGCAAGAGATTATTTACCTGGGTTTTTTTTTATACACTTTGGACATGAAAATCTGTTTGTATTTGCCCTTAAAATCTAAGTTTCAAGCCTGTGTTGGGAAATACCATATAACATTTGCCCAATTGCCATGCCAAAAGCTGGAAAGTCCTGCAGAAAAATGGATCTTTAACATTTCTGAAGTTTATACTACACCAAGTATATTATAGAATATTCCTTCTCTTGTTTCTACTTTGGTATGAGCTGTAACAAAGGCCAGAAATGTTCATTTTGAGGCAGGCACTGGATGTTGGCAATCTGGCTTTATTCTGACACTTGCCAGCAGAGGTCTGCATTTAGCATCAGCAGCAGAACATCTTCAACTGCAAGTGAAACATCCAGGATGCTGAGAAAGAGGTGAGATTTTCAACTCCTGTACTTCCTCCATCTCTCACACTAGGGATAGCTCTGGAAACACTGATTCCCAGAAGTGTGGAGCCAGTGCTTTCCTGAAGCAGCCTGCCTATGCATTTTTGCTTCCATAGAGGGTGCTGAGACTCCATATTAAAGCACTGCCTAGCCATACCAACAGAGTCAATCCCACAGCACTTCATTTCCCAACAGGGAACACAGCTAACGGACTTCTGACAGAACTCCATCCTCTGTGTCTCCCACTGTCTCTCACCTTCTAGGAACCACAAACTCTAGAGATGGCTGATTAAAAAAAACCTGCCATCATGTGCTTAAACTTCAAGCCTAGGAATTCTGCTGCTTGGAATGAAAGCACCGAGGGATTCCAGAGAAGCTATGAATCACTGGGAGAGTGGGAAGTTAGAGGCATTTCATGGACTAGTCTAGAACAACTGTGAGCAGCAGAATTTACTAGTGAAACAAGATCTAAAGATTGGATCATGAAAGCCTATGGAACTGAACTGACTTTCCTGAATACTTCTACTTTTTGATCTCACTGTTTAAAATCCAACTCCAGTCATGCAAAGCACTCATGAAAAGCAAGTGGAAACTGCAGAAAGGAAAATCCTCACCCTGTTGACATGGAGTCTGATGAATGCTAGGCAGATGACCAGCTCTAAATGTGCCTGCTGTGGGGAGAAAAGACCCCCCCCAAAAATCTGGTATTTGCAACTTTAAACAACCCTGGAGGAGACAGACATTCTCACAATTGGGTAGGAAAGCTGAATTTTGTAAACATCTTGCCTCCTCTTGCCTTATATAGATGTCATCTAACCTTTTTGCTGTAATATCCAGCAGTAAATTGGAGAAGACCTAGCTAAACCAATATTGTTTAAATCAAAAAGAAAATACGTTAAAAAAACCAAAATAATGCTTTTCTAGGCTTTTGCCAAATGTACATTTTTTATTAGGAAATTATGAATAGAATATAAAATCAGCCAAGTTTGTGCATAGGTCTTAAAACCATCACCCCCCTGACTTCCATCTTCTTTTGTACCTTCAAAACTGCATTTTAACAACTATGAAGTATTATTTCTAGTTAAAACTCATCAAGTCAAAACATGAACCACACTCTAGTGCCTGAGTGGCAAAAATGATAAGGCATTAGTTTTGTGTGGCTAAGTGCCATGAACAGGCTAAAAGCTTTCTTTCTGTTTTGATTAACACAGGGTTACTGAAAACAGTATTTTTTAGAACCTCAGAGGCACTAAGGTTTAATTAATAGGAAAACTTTCCCCCCCCCTTTTTCATTCCCTTTGTCAGCCCTTGCCAGATTTTCGGAGAGCACTTTCAGGCTCTCAGCTTATCATTTTATCTTGCATATTCTATACTGAACAGCAGTGAATGTACAAATCAGGTGGTGTTTTCATAGCATCAAATTATAATCAGGATAAATAATTTGACAGTAAAAAAAAGCACTTTGGTTCTCTGAAGTCTTTTGAGTATTCTGTTGAGGAGCTCATTAGACTCATCACTGTATCATACCACAAGGCAGATTTATAGGGCTGGGCACAACTGGGTTGATTTCTCCTTCTCCTGAAGTACTTCCAAGAGATGACAACCCCCCAGAGGCTGGCTCCATGCTCAGGAAGCTCAGCTATGTAGCTAAGCCAAAGGAAAGTTTGAAGGCTAGTTCAACAGCAGCTTCTGTGACTGAGTCATGAAAACAGACATAGCACTCCTGAGGTTTGGGATGTAGAATGAGTCTCCTGGGGAAAAAAAAAGAAAGAGATGACCCTCATAGGTGTTAGCTTTTATCTCCTCAACTGCTAGATAATATTCTGGTTGTCACATTATTATGACTTGTCTTTAAACTCACCCCACAACCCAGTAATTCATTGTTGGAGGTGGCTTCTTCTGATCAGTCCAGTTGTCAGGAGAGCACTCAAACAAAACTCCATGCTCTGTCACCAGCTCCTGGTCCTCAGCTGCCTTACTAAATTCTGAGATGCCACTGCCTGCTTTTTTCTTTTTCTGTAAAACAATTGGGGAAATGTCAGTATAATGAAATCTTTTTACATAAATAACTGTGCCTCCTTCAGGAATCTCTAAGGAATGATATTGCTCTCTAAAAGCCAGACCTAGAAGATAAAACTAACTGCCTTAGATGATTTTCTTCCCCCCAGTTTTGTGACTTTATCACCAGGCTTTTCCACTGTTACACAACCTGGAGGTAGACACAGGCTCCCCGTTTTTCTTCTTCTAGCTGAACACTATTTCTCTAATAAGACATCTGAGATAATAGAGCTTCTTTTAAAATGTCTGTTGCCACAGCTAAAGCTCTCATCTTCCCATCTCTGTGTGCCTCCCTAATTAAGAATGGTGATGGCAAATGTCTGTTGAATAAACTTGGCCAGGCAGGACTTTCTTATTGTAAATCAACAGTTGAAGCACTCTGCTCCAAGCATTTTCTTGTACTTACTCAGCAGGAGGGCATAAGATGTATAGAAAAGAAAGGCATTTTTGTATTTGACTGAGCTTTTCAGGCTGTGTTTTGTACAGAGCTTTTGTAGAAACCTCTTGGTGCCTGCTTGGTAAGGATCAACCTGGATGCACAAAACCTGCTCTTGTCTCTCTGCTCTACATTGGTGCTAAACAGTCCTGTGATTCCAATGAAGCCATTGTCTCTGTCACTGGAAATGGGAGCAGGAAAAGACCAGGAGAGGCATGAGACAAACACAAGAGGAATTGTGACAGCGTTAGTCTCTGGTTTTAACTCTTCTGCCCCTGAAGTCAAAGGAAGTTTATTGCTCTTTTGTAAGTATCTACCTAATAATTGAAAAACAAAGCATGAGAAGAAAGATGAGATTGTGGAAACTCTGAAACACATCTTAAGAGACTTGCTAAGCCAGGGCATCTCTGGATCTGCCAATGACACTTCTGTTCCCATCACTTGCTTCAAAGGTGAAGACAAAGGTTTTCTTGAGAAACAATCTTGAGGAATTTTGTCTGCCATGCCCAGAAGCAGAAGCCACATCTTCAGTCTGCCTACAATACTGCAAGATGCAGGGGCTGAAAAGCTCTCTTGCTTTCCTTTTTCCTTTGCTTTCCTCTCTGAGCTTCAAATGGCTAAAACCTCCCTCTTTTGCTGCTTATTTCTTGCAATCAGTGCACAAACAGGAGTCCTAGCATGAAACAGAGTAAGCAATTCCTAGACTGGAGACATGGCAGATATCTTTGGGGGCATTTCTGGTGGGGAAGAGAGCAGTAACTGCATGCACACTCGGCTGGATGGGCACAGAAAGAACCTGCCCAGAAGAGTGAAAACATCAGGAGCTTTCAAACCAACTCCACACATGCAAACACACCTGCTAGTGAACTATTTAAGAAACAAAGTGACACAGAGAGCCAAGCTGCCATACCTCTGTCCTGAGGGCCTGCTGAAACACAGCCCGGATGGACAGGCAGCAGCGATGGAAATTCTCAATCAGCTGCGGGTGCAGGGAGCCCCCCAGCCCTGCCACTTCCTTGTGAGTTGGAGTAATGAAGATTCCCTGCATTGTTTCCAAGGAGAGATAGTGGAAGAGGGTGTTCTCAGGGCCAGATGTCAACCTTAAGAAAACAGGAGAATTCATCTGATGTTGGAAGAACTTTGAAGGAAATCTCAGTTAACCAACATAGACTTTTGCTTCTTCTGACAAAATTGTTTTTCTGGTAACCACAATGCAATATCAAAATGGATACAATCAAAAGGTGCCTATTGCTACACCAAGGAAATCCCAATAATTTAGACTGTTAATACAATTAAAAATAAATAAATAAATACAAATTTTCTTCAGAGGGCATACAAAACACCAGGAGTGTGACAGACTATGCTGTCACAAGCAACAGGAAAGATCATGGCTTCTTGGTCCTTTGTCCACCTACCTAGAGATGCTAGGGATGCACAAGGTATATGTGTGGTACAAAACCTCTTTTACTTGAACTTCCAAGGTCATAAATATATGTGGAGCATGTGCATATATTTTCCTGATATATTATTGAGAAACAGTTGTCTTTTCTACTTAAGCTCTCCATTTAAGAGCTTCACTTCTGAGAATCCTTCCATAGCGAAGTTTGGTTAGAATAAAATCATGCAGGAAGTTCTGTGACCTGTGCATATTAAAAAAACAATCCAAGTATGGCCATAAAAATGCAATAATAAAAAATAGCTTCTTACTTGATAGCATTAAGAAGTTCTGTATCTTTCTCTGAAAGGTTCTTTTTGAGGCTTCCTAAATGAAATGGGTTTGGTAGGGTATGTTTTTTTCTAGTGGCCTGGAAAACAAGAAATAGATGAACAAACAGAGGAAACACAGCTAGAGAAAAAAACAAGTTAAATCTACAAATCATCTATAGAGCATTGTTTGAAGGGCCCAAACAATCTCATTAATTAATATAAATGCATTTTATAGCCTATTTTAGACTAAAATGGGTTAGAAGCAGTCGTACAACTAACACAGCAATTTGTTCTGGTAACTTCTATTACACTATTATTATTTTGGGGATAGTTTCCAATGATTTTTGCTGATTCCAGTGGAGCTGTGCTCACTTCAGTCATGTGAAAAAACCCATACGTTTCAAAGCAATGTTAAAAGTAGAGAAGTGGTGACTCTGAGGCTGATCCAGAGCTTCCCAAGGCCACCAGAACCTTATCAGTTCCCTTGTGCCTCTGTTCTCAGACCTGATCCACTCCAGCCTGTGGGTTACTGCTCTCCTCTTCTGCAGGACCTTCATTACTGTGGCCAGGTCCTCCACTGGCTCTTGTAGTGCTTGCTTTCCATGCCATGGAGGAGTCACCAAACAGGGGCCTTCTGCTTGCTGGAGTGCTTATGGATCTGGAAGTGTTTTGTAGCTTGCTTAGGATGGGTGAGGTGGTCAAGCTCTCCAGTTTGTCACGTGTTGCAGGCAGAAACCAGTCAGCACAAGCCAGAGGTGGAATGGAAGGAGAATCTAGCCTTTCCTCTATGCTGGCATCTATTCCTTCCAGCTGGAGTATAGTGGCTTTGACTTGATCTACATAGATACAGTCTGGTCCTGGATTCCCAACAGCTTTTGAGGCACAGCCTCCTGCCTCCAGCAGGACACACAGCATGAAGTGTCTCTGTAAACATGGAGGTAACATCAGCCTTTAGTTTAATAGACAGTATATGCTACAGTATATTTATGGCTCAGCTGATACTTGTCTGAAAAGACAAGATCTCGAAACGTATCATTTTCAACCAAAGTGAAAAGGCATAAAACTCATGAGAATTTATACTTATCAGCTTTACAAATCTATAAAAAAATGCTATTCTGAGAAATTCTATCCCATGAACCAGCTAGAACATGAATACTTTGTAAAATGGCTACATAAAATGCATGGAAAGTGTGGATCTTCCTGACCAACACTCACCAGCAAAACAGAGCAGCAGAGAAGGAGCACACTGCAAATGGTAACTTACCAAGCCAACTATCAGCAAAAAGTATCTTGCTTCAGGTTCCCTGTATCCTGTAAAACTTGACCCTTCCCAGGGCTGGATGTGGTGTTGTGGAAATACTTCTCTCCAGATCACCAGCTGCCCAATCCTCTGCTCTGCTGCCAAGGGTAAGAGACAGTAGTGCTGACAGTAGGCACCTACAGCAAGCAGATCTTCCTTTGGCAAGTGATTACCAATCAAGTAACCCTTCATTAAACATGGAAAGGGAGGTGGATCAGTGACAAAGACAACACTAGCACTTAGGAGTGCTTTTCATCCAGAGATACCTATGCTCTACATGCACTGAGATTGTAAGCCTTCTGCTAACAGGTGTACAACACACAACACTGAGCTTTTGCATCACATCTGAAGAATCAAAACACTGAAATAAAAGCATCAAAACATCATATTATTAGATCATTATTATATCATATTTTATTAGTATATCATATTTTATGCATAAACCATAAAACATCAGCATACATGCAAGTTATCAAAGGCAAGCTGGGAAAGGCATGGCTTTAACAGCTTGCAGAAGAGCTAGAGAGTTAAGGTGCTTGAATTCTCATTTCCTCTCTACCCAAAATCCTGAGCTTTCACTGGAATGAATACAATTTCCAAAGAAGATGCCTAGTAAAACAGAGTCACTCCATGACTGAGATTTCTAGATGCATTTCCCTACTCTTTAGGCCTTAGTCACTAATAATAATACTACCTTGTAGAAGAGACAGGAGCCCATAATCATATATAATCTTCTCATGTCATAATAATCTTCAGACTGTGGGGGGAAAAAAGCATGCTATAATGTTTAATTCAGCATTTCTACTGTATTTACCAAATGCAAGTCAACAAATTCCAGTCAACTATCATCATGATCTTACTCAATACTTTAATTTTTGACCACTTACTATCAGCACAGCAGTTCATACTGAACAGTTGAGTGAAACAGCAAGTTTTCAGCCACCATTATTAACTTGCTTGTCACTATGATTTTATCTAACAATTTTCAGGTCATAAGAACAATTTCCTATTTAGTTCTTGTCTGTCCATAAACTATTTGTGTTAGGATATGCTAAGAGTTCTTAACAGCAAAGTAGCTGAAACATAACTATTGACACCAGAGGCCCTCCTAGAGTCAAACTTGCCAAGTCAAGAAGCATTTTTTACCAATATTTGACATTTTACCCCAAATATACCCAATCAGTGATCTTTTCATCTAGAAGTGCAGTGCTCTCAGATTAGTGGCACTAGCTTTAGGGGGATATAGTGGATTTTAAGTGGGTGCAATCAACTGCAACACAAACATTGCTTTCTAGGAATGATCATCCAGGTTGTTTAGTCAAGTGATTATTTTGTTTCTCTTTTGCAAGTTTACATGCAATCTAATCCACATTCTATGTCTGCCTGCCTTGTATTGTAAGCTTTCAGAACCCAACCTTTGCTTTGACTCCCACTTGATTAAAAAAAGTTTGCAATTAGTGCTGTTTTAACCTCCTGCCTGTGACAG
This sequence comes from Bucco capensis, assembly GCA_013396975.1. Classification (NCBI taxonomy): domain Eukaryota; kingdom Metazoa; phylum Chordata; class Aves; order Piciformes; family Bucconidae; genus Bucco; species Bucco capensis. The sequence continues at coordinate 119,687 of VWZO01018408.1, read as the reverse complement.
CAAGGCAAAGAGATGCTGTGCAATGCCTACAACAAAATATTTACCAGCTCTGCAAAGTCAGCTGCTTCCAGATCACTCAGTGCTGTGTCAATTTCCATCTGAAACATTTCAACAGGACATTTTCAGAGACATTTCCAACACATTCATTTACAATAATAGCAGAGTTCACTCTTTCTTGTCCCAGTTTAGGAGCCTTAACTACAAAGTGAAGGGATAAACATTTGCACATACTTTACAGTAGCAGTATCAAATACCAAGAACACCTCAACTCATCAGATTCAAGCTTCCCTCTTTGCAAGTGTAACATCTCTCTGCTTGTGTGCCTGCTGAACCCACTCTTTGGTACAAAGGAGATGTCACTCTTACTTGCAGAATGCTTCAAAACCTGAGGTCTTAGGAACTGTCCTTTGAAGTTTAGAGACAACTCTGAAACCTGGCAAGCTGCTGTATCCAACTGAGTTATTAGTTTTTGTCTCTATGGAAATTGCCAAAACTTTCTCACACTACCTTTGTTCTACTGAAAGGGCTTTCAGCTTGCTGATTTCTCTAACTGGTAATTTAGGTCCTACTAAAACCACTTTCCTTTAAAGAACATGGTACTAGACACTCAAGTTCATGATACAAACGTGCTGCTTAATGAAAAGAACCCAAAACCCATCAGTACAAACTTTTTGAGCTGAATGAACAGGCTGCCTCTAGTTGAAAGAGAGCCAGCTTCTCCAACAGAAAAATGGCAGGGAGGCTGCTGGCAGCTAACTAACCAGGCTCTCAGCTTTTCCCCACTTAAAATTGGAGTTGCTTTGTGCCCAACAAAGAATTGACAGTTTGAGTTCAATATTCCTTACACAGTACAGAGATCTTCACCAAAACTTCACTGGAAATTTCATCCTCTGCAGCAAGACTTTTTTTTCTAGAAAATGTGGATGATCTCAGACAATTTTGGAAAGTGATGTCTGTATCATAAAAAAAACCCACCACTGTTTTCTCAGCCCTTGCAAACCTACAAGAGGATAACAACTATTAATAGTGATGAGATTACAGCTATTGGAAGGGAAAAAATAAGCCAGGAGAGAGCCATGGTACTTACAGTCTTCAGCCCTGCTTACATTTTTGCTTTAATGCTCTACAAAATAATTTCATGGGGATGCTTTATTTATCCAAGTGGACTGTAGTGTCTTGCAAGAATAGAGCTTTTCAGTGGAGAAAAGAGGAGAAGGTTTAGGGGAGGAGGAGAAGGAAAAGGGGGGGGGGGAAGCTATCATCTACTCTGTGCCACACAAAAGTCCCAGAAGGTCTTCCATGATCACCATGTCTTTAAAAGTATTATTGTTAAAGAAATTATTATTTACCAATAATTATCCTCATGATCTGTATTTTAAAAATCATGAAAATGAGGTTTAAGACTGAAAGCCACAATGCTCTTTGCTGTGATCTAGCTTTTGTCTTCCTGCTGCCTAAAGCACACCTCAGTTTCTCACTGGGAGGTAAGCAGAGGCAGTGGCAGGCTGCAGGAAAGCTGTACCTGCAGGCTGTGCAACAAGTGCTGCATGGCTATTTCCTGTCATTCTGCAGCAGCCACCTGGAACTCTACAGTAACACACAGGGGCTTCTGCAGCAGTGTTTTCTAGCTGGAAAAACATCTGAAACGGTCAAAAAGTCAAACACAGTATCATAGAATCCTAGAATCATTTGGGTTGGAAGGGACCTCTGGAGCTCATCTAGTCCAACCCCCCTGCAGTGGCCAGGGACATCCCCAACTAGAGCAGCTTGCCCAGAGCCCTGGCAAGCCTCACCTGCAATGCCTCCAGGGATGGGAACTCAACCACCTCCCTGGGCAACCTGTTCCAGTGTTCCACCACCCTTGTGGGGAGCAACTTTTTCCTACTATCCAGTCTAGTAGCACCATCTGTTTCCAATGGGAATGATTGTGTAGTTGCAGACTTAACTGAAGGCTTGTGTAGGAAAAGGAGAGGTCTGGGAGCTGTGCCCATGGCATTACCTTGAGCTGCTGGGGCAGGCTGAGCCAGCGCAAGCCTGGCAGGCTGTCCAAGAAGGCACTGCAGCTGTCAGAGTGCTGAGTGCTGGGGCTGCCGCTGCACCTGAGCCTGGCAGGCTGGAGAGCTCGCTGGAAGAACAGGTTGAAAAAGTGATCCAGCCCAGAAACATTTCCCACCTGGCAAAAAGCACTGAGCAAACATGAACTCCAAGTTAGAATAACAGGGAGAAACTTGCAGCTTGTTGATATAACTCTCTGTGCTGCAGGAGTCTCTACAGCATCATACTACATTTGGGTAGGGGTTTTGAACATTGATTTTGAAGAAGAAAAGCCCCAGAAGACATAATAACCAGGCAGTACCTACAAAGAGAGAAAAAACTAAAGCAGTATGGAATTACAGTAGATGTCTTAGAGCAACTTAATATGAACTAATGATCATTTTCATCCTGGAAACTGAGATTCTTCTTTCTCTATGGCATACACACTTTAACCCTGAACCGAATTCATAGCCTACCTTGGCAATTTTATTTAGGTTAACATCTGACTGACAATTTTCTGGGCAATTTCCAACTGCAGAGAAAGACAGGCACTGCCAAATAAAGGTGAGAAGCCTGGAATATTTACTTGATTAAAAAACTAACACTGATTCAGATGTATGTTTTACAGGCAGTGCTGTAACAGAAATGCTAACATTTGGAGAGTGCTGCTGACATCCACAGTGACTTAGATTATGTGATGATTTAACCTAATCAAGGACAAAACTTTCTACAGTAACACAGACTGTTTAAAGAGTCTTGCTAGTGTTGTTAAGACTGAAAGAAAAAGGCAAAAAAAGAACAGAATTCAGTGTTTTGTGTAAGTGTAAAGCAACAGGCAAAGAAATTCCACATAAACACTGATTAATTAATTAATGCTGCTAGCTGTCTTTTTTGGTGAGCATCACTGAAGAAATAGTGACAGAAAAGAAGATACTTTGGAAAGAACTCACCTGTCTAAGGAACCATACATAAACTTCAAGGTGCTGACAACATCTTCAAGCATGTTCCTGAGCTGAGGAAGTGGCACCCTAAGAAACACACAGCTAGGTTAATAACATCTTCACTAGCAAGAAGCATAGGAATCTTCTCAAGATGTGAACAAAGTCAATCTCAAAATCACAATCACAGGTACAGAAACTAGTTACAGGGAAAACAGTACAGTCCTTGCTTTTTTGATAGAAGAATACAATTTGAGGACATGTAATAGGAAACAAAATCAAATCAAAAGGAAAATGAAGCATTTTATGTGAAACTCACTTTTCTTCAGGAAGGCCAATGACAAGCAGCTTGTCAGATTCTTTCCAGTAAACAACTTGAACCAGTTTGCCACATAAGAAAAGGGAGGAACTAGGACAATGAAAGCAGAAGCACTTCTGTTAAGAATATGAAGTTATCAAAGAGCATCATTAGAAGCCAGAAGGACAGGTATTTCATATGCAAAGTCTAATGCTCACATGCATGCAACTGGGCAAGGTAATTATTCATTATTACAAAAATTAATGACTCTGATTTCTATTGCAAAGAGATCAGACAATGTCTTCAAGTACAGAAATACAAAGGATGGACAACTGCTCCTGAAGTGCCTCAGTTATCTTCTGAATGATTCAGATGCTCTGCAAAAGCTCTTCCTGCCTAGCTCTGAACTGAATCAACTCAGGAAATGCCTGCCCCTTCAGGGAACACTGAGGGAACTGGAGGTACTAATGAAGGTTCTGAACATAGTGTTCACTCACAAAATCACTTCAAAAGACTGGCTAATTAAAACATTAATGCCTAAGAGGCAGAGTCACTCTTGTCTAGAACCTGAGCCCTTTGTGTACACATGTATAAAATAATAGAAGTATGATTACATTTACAATGCTACAAGTAGATGTTATGCATAAAATGCTTTCACCTGATAATCTGGGAGCCAGTAACACTTTCCAGTATGTCAGACAATGTGAGAAATATTCCTCTCACACTTTTCAGTTTGTGAGATGCTTCTGAGAGGGGGTACTGATACAGAATTTCTTGCTGTGAAGAAAGTTAGCTGTTAGTTAAACAAAGGAAAAGCAAAAATCACAAAGAACATACAGCTCTTTAAAAACAAGAAGAACATGAAAACTCCAGTCTCTCTCTATAACCTTGCCTAATTGCTTCACATGTACAGCACACAATAAAACTGAGGTCTATATTCAACTAACATCATAAACAATTTTGTCCCCAAACCTTTAAGCATGTGTCAGCATACTCTTAAAGAAGTCATCTTGAAACTGGGTATCAGTAGAGAGAAAGATTTGTGACAATTATTTCTCTTTTTCTGACAAGTTCTTTGATTTGTTATGTAAGCATTTAAAAAAGATTGTGTTCTAGTGCAGCAATAAGCAAACAGATGATTCCCTCACATTTACTGCTTTCTGCCAAACTTTCTGCCAGAAGTAATGCTTGTCATATTAAGCATATCCAATGCTAAGAGTAGGGCAAATTATCTTTCTACACAACCAAAAGAAACACAGACATGATTAACCTCCCTATTCATGTCACTGAGCACATCCTGCCAGTGCCAATACCCATTAGGAAATTTCCCTTCATCAAGATGAACAGACTGTCATTTCAGTGCAGAAGGACCTGGCAAACTCTTCATTCTTATCCAATTTAATTAGCTCTATTTTCAAATACTCATTAGTATTTTTTTCCCTTGACTCAATTCTGCAGCTGGAAAAAAAAACCTTGCCATTTTCTAATTACAGCACTACAAGAAGCTAGAAAGAGCTTTTTTTCCTTCTCACTATGAACAACCTTACTCCCTGAAACCACTATGCCAGGGGACACTCCCCACAGGCATGCACACATTCCAAGGGAGTTCTGGTGCTGCTTTCTTCTTCAGGAGGATAGATAGACCTTACAAGTCTTAGAGCTCATTAATTGTGAGTGCCAAAAGCTCCCAAATGGAAGAATGAGTTACTAGTTTTGGTTGTCCTTGCTTACATGCCTGTGATCTGCACAGCACACCTCCTTGGGACATGGGTGAAGAAGCTGGGTAAAGGATCATTCTATTTTTATTGTGCAGTATTGCAAAGGTGTGCAACAATCTCAATGCTAATCTGAACTACGACTGTCAACTAAATGTGGAACAGTACCTCTACAACTCACCAAATGAAAGACAAATACCTTGAGCAAGGTGGCATTCTTCTGTTAGGCAATGTTACTAAGGGCTTGATTACACCAGCAAAGCATCTCTCAACACTAGAGACTATTTGGGGCCTGCCAAGACTTCTCAGGAAACAATTCATCCATGGTATGAAGGGAGGAAAAAGTGCATTTTAATCCTTCTTTTTACCTCTGCTCAACACTCAGAGTTAATCCTGTTCCTTGGGAGAGTGTAAAGAAATAATGGGGCAGAAAGCAATAATCCATCTATTCTGAAGTGCAGGACTTGCAATTATTAAGCATTTGCATATCTATTCTCCTAACAACAGAGGAGTCACAGGCTCCAAAATAAATGTTTGGTTTAGTATTTCATAAAGTTTACATCAGTGACCAAGAAAACACTGGTATTTGAGTCCACAGTAATTATCCCTATCTGTTCTACCCAAACAGCACAGCAGGCTTGGACTACAAACTTAGAATTGAACTATTTGCAATATGTAAGTGAAATTTGATAAAGCATCTGAAGTTTATTTAATTCACAGTTTAATGAGCTCTTTTCATTTGAATTACAGAGGAATATCAAAGCAGTAAAGTATTGCAGTATCATGTTTTAATGGAAGCAGTCTCCAGGTAGAAAGATGAGCACGGAATGACCTTGCCTAATTGTAATGCTAGGAAGAAATAAGAATTAAAAATAAATAAAAGAGACACTTGAATAAACTAACTTCTGCTGAAGGTACCTCTCATGATGAAAGGTAGTATTTTAAACAGGACTGGAAAGCACAGCAAACCAAAGCTTAGTGTTAGTATGCTTCATGCCATATTACAGCAAGATCCATTACCTTAAAATATGTTACAAGAGCATGATTTATAGTGAGTGCAAAGGCAAGCACTCCAGAATGATCAAGTACTGGATTTATGGATGTCTACCAACCCTGAGTTATACACACTCATCGATCCACCTTGCACTCTGTACAAAGACAAGCATCTTGCAGAGAAAACATAATCCTTAAGACAGTGCCATGCTGTGTATGTACAGAAGAACTGAACTGATGTTGTCCAACTTCCCAGACAGCTGTCATTTCCTAGCTTTCAAGCACTTGACTCTGCAAACTTCACAACATTTCTTACATTATATCATGTCATTTTCTAGAGTTCTCCTCCCCAGCCCTGTTTCTAGAAAATAAACTCTACTCCGTGTAGCTGTAACACATTTTCTCTGTTACACATCAGGAATAGACTCCCAGCAGTTGAAAAACAGTGTAAGAAAACTAAAGACATCTCAGAGAAGGGATGGAACACTGACTGGATCTAAGGATTCATTCCAGGGGAGACAGAGCAAAGTTACTTTCTTCTGCTCCCCTCTTCATCACTGTACCATCATCCCAGCCCCTGGGGACTGGCAAAGCTTGCACTTCACTTGCTGTGTCCACATCACAGATACAAGACATGACTGGGGCACTATCCTATAGCTAAGGTCAATCTACAGAAGGGGAGAAGAGGTTTTTTCCAAGCACCTGTTCCTAAGAAGTCCTCTTTGTCCATTTGTCATTTTAAGATCAGGCAAGAGGCCAAACTCAGTCCCAGCCTCTGTTCTTTGTCTTCCCTGCATTCTGAGTAGAGTGTTTGTAGCTATGGCTACATCCTGAACAACAGCTACACAAACTCACAGGGGGTTATATCTACACCAGCAAAAACTTTCTTCTGAGGGACACAAAAAGGAAAGAGATGTGAAAGGAAGCTTGATGGGCCAAAGGAGTGCAGCACTTCAGAAGTGTTGCCCGAGCTGACTGCAAACAGACACATGAGCATTTCAGAACAGGAGGGGCTAGGGAGATTCTGTATGGGCACTGACTGCCAACAGCTCCTGCTGAGGACGAGTTTTTCAGCGAGGCAGATTTCATAGTCCAAGCTTTAGAGGTGTATTGAAAAGATCACAGTGAGCAGCTGAGAGACAGTAACAAGCTTCTGAATGTCTCTCTGCTTTGTTAACACCTCCAGCCTGCTCTTTCTGCAAAGACATTCAGCAGTGCTGCAGTGATTTCAAGTCCAAATACAGTTTGTCAGCAGGGATGCTTTTCTCCTGGAATTTCAGGCCTGATTACTGTCCAAGTGGACATTTTACAGAGCACTCAAAATGAAGTCAAGTTTTAATGTCTTTTTTGAAATATCCAAAGGCACAGCATTTGCTGCTGTCAGTTTTTACCTTCCCCCTTCAGCTCTCCTTAGTTCTGCACATACCTCATCCTTTGATGTGTCTGAGTCCAGCTTCGTTGTGAGGAACAGAGCAATATGAGGCTCCTCCTGCAGAGCCTGCTGAAGCTCTGGGCCATCTTCTCCCCACAGCAGCCTAACCAGATTGTTCATACTTGACTGGGCTCGTTTAGACCTCTGCTGGCAACTTTCTTCAGGCTCAAATATTGATGTTTCAAATGTCAGTTTAACCTAAGAAGATAATCAAGGATAGAGAAAATGAGACTGTGCTTACCATTAGATGCTAACAGCAGATGGAGTGGATGCAGTTTGAGCCCTTTAAGAGATTTATGTTTCCTTAGCTTAACTGACAGGGATGTAAGCATTCCAACATCCCTGCTGTTTCAAGAAAACCAACTGTACATTCAGCATTCCAGAACCATCTATTACTAAGGTCAAAGCCAGCTATTACATGCTCTGTGAACCATGTGAGTAAGCATGTGGTTTGGTGTCTTCTCATACTTAATTCTTACAGCTTTGAGAATGGAAAAATACACTTACTGCAGTGGGTTTGGTTGAACACAAAGCCTATTACCACACTTGTGAAACACACACAGTATCTGACTTCTTTCAAGATGTCAGCACTTCCATAAGGATCTATCCTGCAGGCTCTTCCCTGAGAGCATCCTGACAGGTACAGCTGCACAGCAAAATCAATTGACATTAGGCTGCAAAAGTCTGTTAATTTGTCACACTCAGGAATTCTTTCCATTTGCCAACTTTTTCACTCTGTAAGCTTTTCTTCTTTTTGAAACTGCCAAGCCAGCAAGTAAGAGTTTTGCTGCCACATTTAACAATTGGATACACTAACAAGAAGTTTTTTTACATCACTTGCTGTACTATGACTTCAGAAGAAAAAAGAAGTATCAAAAGCATAAGCAGAGCATTCTCTCTTAAAAAGGAACTGAAAGTTTAGATGATCAAGCTTACTTGGCCCAAAATGCCATTATGTTTATTATTCTTTACTTCCCAAATTGAAGTGAACACTAGGAATTTTAGAATAAATGCATATATCCTGGCTCACCAGCAAACAAAGTCCAAACTTGATGTGGAAATTTCTTCCACAATTTGCTTTACAGATCTCCTTTTCAGGTGCACTGCCTTACAGAAGTGATGTTTATTACTTGTTCCAGCAGTGATGAAAGAGTAACACTTCATCCTAAGTATGAAAGGAGGATATGAGACAAACACCTAGCTCCTGGCTGAGCATAAAATTGTCATTTCTGAGGAGAAGAAATGGATTTATTTTCTTAGATGATACCTTAGCTTTCATCATTATTCAAAGTGACTGAAAAATATATCTATTTGGACTAAGTAGGCAGGGTCTCAGTTTGCTCTTTCATATATTTTTACTCAAGACTGTCTGCCTTTAAGTATCCTTGACATGCCTACTGACTGGGAAGTTCTAAACATAATGGATCACACCAAATCCTGCCTCTCTTTAAGGTCAGGGACAGTTTAGCATAATGATTGGTGCAACAAAAAAAAGGTTTATTTGCCCAAAGCCCAAGCAGAGGTAATTTATACCTTTAAACAGAGAGAACTTACATTTTCCTGACTGTGTATGAGCATACACATACTTCAAGAGAGTAGTGCCAGCAGGAAGGAAAGCATCAGCTTGAACCCACCCACTGCCTGCCAAACTAGATCAGAGAGAGGTGCCATCATCAGCTCCAACAGCATGGCACCGCCTGCCACCTTCTCCTTCCACTCTACTCCCTCCCAACACTTCTCAGCAATCTTTTCCTCTCCTATTTTTGGCTGCTATCAGCTTTATTGTCTTCCTATTCTCTGGAACAGCGTTGCACTCAATCCTGCTCTCCTGCCACCCCTTTCTGTTCTGACAGTCATTTATCCCTTGCTCTCTCCCCATCAGTTCAGTCTGGATTCCTTTCAGTGCACATTCACAGGACTCAAGGAGCAAAACACCCAGCTAAAAAGCAGCCACTTTAAGACCCAGTAGCTTGATTGTTCATCATTTCAGAGAGGCATGCTTTCTCNCCCAACACTTCTCAGCAATCTTTTCCTCTCCTGTTTTTGGCTGCTATCAGCTTTTTTGTCTTCCTATTCTCTGGAACAGCATTGCACTCAATCCTGCTCTTCTTCTCTGACCTAGTTCTCTTTTTTCATCACACCCTCTGCATATATTCCAGAGGATTTTCCTCATACCCTGTTCAGGCTTCTTGCAGATTTCCTCAAGGCTCAATAGTTATTTCTCTTAACTTCTACTCCATCTTCTCTGTGGACACCTCCTGATGACACTAATGACAGAGAGATGTCATTCTTGCTGCAGTCAATTTTTTTGTCTCTCAGTTTAAAAACAACCACAGGGCTCAGAGACACAACCACATATAACACAATGTAACACAGATAGAACACAAACCAGTTAGGTAAATCACTGCTACAGAATGCTGTGGAGTAGATTAAAAAGGAGAAGGTAAATACCTGCAAGTGAGCCTACAAGTCCCTAACTATTGACCCCTGGAAGCTGGAAAAGCCTTCTTAATACTCTTTACTTTTTTTAAACATTTGTCAGTTTAAGCAGCAGCAAATGTAGGTGTTACACTGTTGGTGTGACCCAGAAAGGGATGCTGGCTGCTTAGCTCTATGTAGAATATGGATTTTATTACAGCCAGAGCTGGTGGCACTGTCTGCCTTTTGAGATTGATTGCCATTTCCTGCTTTAAGTCTCTGTTTTCCATGTGTTTATGGTTTGCACAACTGCAGCTCAACATTTCAGGCTGCAGTTGCTAATTCTGAATGCCTGTCAGGTTGAATATTTTTAGAAAGCTTTGGGTAAAATGGTTCTGCAACTTCTGAGTATCATGGCAAGGAAAAAAATAGCTTCTTGTAGCATAGTCTGTCTCCCCTGTCTTGTGGTGCTAGGAAGCAGGAGCTATTTTGGTTACAGGCATGTAAAATTGTAAAGATGGCTTTGAACTGCATCTTTTTTATATTTGAATGAGAATACATTAACTTTTTCTGGTGGAACAGCTGTCTGTATTACTACATCTCAGAAACAACACTCCTCTGTCTCTTGAGCAGTGTGAGCACAGTGTTCCACACCACAAACCCCCCCAGAACCTCGTACTTCAATTCTCCACTGATCTATCTCAGCAATCACTCTTCTGGCTTAACTCAAACTGCACAGTAGAAAAGGAGTAATTGCACTTTAATAAAAGGTTTTGGAAAGCCAACACAACAAACAGTTATCCATTGCAAGTAATGACTGTCTACTTGGCAGATTTACTGACAAAGTAAACATTAAAGCTGCATTATAAGCACCTACTATATAAAGGGCTCCACTGCATTTGAGCAACAAGTAATAAGTAAACTCTGATCCAGCAAGGATACAATTAAATAAACTATATCATCTCTGCTGTTTTAATCATTCTGTATTTAATAACAGTTGCAGCAACTCCATATTTGGGCAAAGACAGGCAAGACAAGGGTTTTCTACTGTGGAGCTCTGCCAATACTTGACCATAACTCTGGTAGCTTAGGCCAGCTTCACACTGTTAAGTCTCTTGGAGAGCTTCCTAAACTGACATACTGGGACTCAATCTTACTGCAGCTGCAGATGTGGCTCTCCAGACACTTAGATTATGGAAGTTGCAAGCAGAAACATGTTAGAACAAAATCCAAAATTTCCACTTAGTTTTATCTCTGGGCAGTAAAACATTTCCCATATCATCACCTCATATATTCTACCTGAAGAGAAAGCACCAAGAGGCTACAGACACTGTAAGAGTCACTATCATTTAACCTGCTCCATCTCCTCTCTGTAAGTTGCACCTTTCACCTTGTCCTCCTGTCCACCAGGAAGCAGCTATGTGCAGAATTACTCAAAATACTTCATTTTATGCTCCTAACATCCCACGTAATTAACACTCTCCTGGTTTAATTCTAAAATATCTAGAAACAATATTCATTTTTCACAGAGACACTGGAAATAAATGTTCAACTACTGTACCTGCATAGGACCTGGAATGCAAGACAAAACCCTTTCTATGTTTTCAGAATTCACATCAACATCATTTACAGCAACTAGAGCATCTCCTGGAGACAAAACAGACAAAAGCAGGAGAAAGTTAGATACAAAGGCAAACAGTGTTTTAAGCTGCACAATGACTCCCTCACAAAGTACCTCCACATCCTCACCCAATTGTTACTAGTAGCATTTTAAAGTGTAACATATGAGACACTTGAGAAACCACTGAAAAAAAAAGAGAAATAAGGATTGACTGAGGCACTCCAGCTTTGTCTTCTAAGGCAGTGAGGCTTCTACAATTATTCTAGGAAAAGCTTTGATCCCATCATTAAATTTCAGCCAAAGCTGGAAGAGAAGGCACAAGTCATGTTAGATGCTACAAATTCTTTTAGCAGACTGTTGGCTAGAGAAGAGAACTGCAGAACACACAGGCTAAGCTGTGACTCCAGGACACATGAAGTACCAGAGGCAGCATTACAGCAGTATTCAACTCCACCTGCAGTACAGAAATCCTCCTCCAGCTAGCAGCAGCAGTGCTTATCACTCCTTCAGGCAGCATGAAGAGATTAGATAGGGATTTGCAGCCAATGTGCATGTTAGCAGAACTGTACTGTAAGCCTTTACTTGGCAACAAAAATGTGCTCAACTGCAGAAGTAAAGCACTGAAGTGTAAGGGTCAGGATTTATTTCCAGTTGTCTAGGGAGAAGACTTGCTCAGCACAAAGAGAGTGAGGATAATAACGTGCGTGCTAAGGAAAAGCAGAATCTAAGGTACTCTGCATTTCTGCAGAATCTAGTAAAGACAACAGAATCTGAAAGGTCAGAGCAATTCTGACAGGTTATTGTTATTGCTATCTTCTTGTTAAATACCATCAGGCACAACTGCAGTTCTTCCCAGGTATGAGCTTGATTGCTCACAATTGCTCCAAAAGACAATTAAGGCCAAGGAGAGGAAGAATATTCTTAAGTAACCATCAGGAAGGAAATACAAAATCCCCCAAACCCAATACTTCTCTTTAATTCACTAGGCAACATCTAACTGCTCACTTTTTACACTAAAGGAAATTTCATCTTTCCTGCAGCAAAATAAAGAAAAGGTTAATTTTTATTATAGAAACAAATGTTATCATTCCTTGGAGTGGACTGGATGGTGTTTTTTCTATTTCATCTAAATGCAGATCCCTCCCTAAACTCTGCACAGAACAGTGACGTTTTCTCCAATCAGATCTTCAACACAACAATACTTCAAAGACAGGAAAGCTGCAAGTTAAATAGCATTTAAAAGCTACTCAGTAAATCCATGCCAGAGCCCCAGGACTTGCCAATTAGCCATCAAAAGCAGAGCATTCAGGCTACTCTAACATAGCAAGACATTATAAACAGAACTACTCCACACTCTGTTGTGGAACACTGGATTAGAGATCATCACCACAAACACCAGAGAGAGCACAAATTGCTCTTGTACTCATCTGCAGCACTGCTGAAACCCAAGTTGTTTGTGCTCTGTTTGTTCTCCTAGAAACCTTCCCAATTCTGTTGTAAAGACAACAGTGGAATCATCTAAAACCACATTTTCTGAAGACACATGCACCTTAGCACCTAAGGGAGTATTTCTGAACCACACCTCCCACTGTGCAATATCCAAAGACACTTGGAAAGGAGAAGATTCCTCAGTATTTACACGTTATATACTCCAAGTGTTTTATTTATGCAGTGACTAATGTATGTATGCAAAACTTGCACTGCAGCAGTAAATATTTATCCCATTCAATATGCAAAAATGTAATCATGTACCATAAATGGGAAGCTTTCAAGACACATCCTAACAGTCTGTAAGGCTGCCTCACTTGCTGTAAACTGAGCCAATCTACACTGCTCAGCACAGACCTTCCAGAACTGAGGGGGCTGCAGGGGTGTGCATTTTGCCAGCCTTTTCTTTTTGCCCAACACAACAGCATTCCTAGAACAGGCACCATGAAGCAACAGGATGAAAGGCATCACTGGCACAAGAGGAAGGATGTAAAATGATGAGGACAGAACATCTTAAAGCAGCCCATGACCACAAGATCAGCCCAGTGTGATAATTGATGCCAGCAGAAGAGTTTCTGTATGCAAGTGTTCCTTGGTTACTGTCACATCCACACTTCCTTTGAGAGATGTCTCCTCTCCTTTTGCAGTGTGAAAAGCTTACAGCAGGTGAGACTGACATTAGGCCAGTCAAAAGGAGCACCAATGTATGAAGTTTACTCTAATTTCACTTACTTAATGCTTCATCAATTTAGGTTAAATGAAATAAAGGGGGACACTGATAAGTGAATATCACTGCCCTACTGTGATGGGAAGGGAACATTCTGGGCTGAATTAAAATCACAGCTATGTTGCTCACATGGGAGAGGACTGAGGGCACTTTTTCATGGAATGCTGATATTTAGTTTCCTCTGTTCTTGGTTAGGACTTGGTGGCAGCACTTAGAAATCTTCACATACTCCTTCCCAAAAAAGGCAAAGTATGGGACACATTGTACTGAAGAAAGCCAGATCAATTACTTGCTTTAGATGTTAGCAGGCTGCTTTGACCCAAACCAATGCTGTTACACTTCAAGAGGAGATGAAAAGAACATAAAGGACATCCCAAACTCCACAGTGGGAACAAAGCAGAGCTTACACAAGCTCTGTGTTTCTGTCTTGCCTGCCCAACATCTCAGCTTTGGAGAGCCTTAAATACACCATATATGGTTAATGCCTCATCAATCTCCAACTCTCAAACACTAGTTTGCTCCCTTCCAGGACAGCACACTTAGTTGCATGGTCTGCAAATGACAAAACCAGCTTTTACTTGGACTTTAAACCACTAGTCCATGCTCTAGAAACCTAACAGATCCACTTGGCTTCCTCGCAGTGATTGTCTTGTTCTCCTAAACTTTACAACTCCTACAGCAATATCTGCATTTTTACTATTAAAATCAAAAGGAGCAAAGATTACTACTTAAATGTTTCTTTATTTGGGGAAAACAAACAAATAACCCTCCCACATATCAACAGAATGACTGGACTGGAACCCATTTGTCAGTAAATGAGGTTGGGATCTGGACCTTTCAACTGCAGCTTGCAACAGCAGCCTGCATCTTTTGCATACTTAGTCAAAACTGGATTATTTGCTCTCATCTTTACTACCCTCCAAGATGAATCCCTGTCCTTGGGGAGTTTTCATACTTTTTTGACAACTCTACTTAATGATCTGGTGCGAGAATTCAGACAAACCCTTCTAAAAGGGAATATTTAGTGGAGCTTTTATCTTTGAAGATCCACACAAAGATGAGACTAGAAAGTTTCACAGAGGAGCCCAAGTTTTGCATATTGTTAATAATGAAATCTAGCAAGGAAAAGTTTTGCCAAGAAAGACAAAAGACACTTAAAAACCATGAGATAAAAGGCACTGTATTTCGTCCTAACCAAAATAAAAGCGACAGCAAGAATTTAAAGATCAATGAGGGCTCTTTTGTTTTGAACCTTTCAGATGGATGCTGCACTGCTAAATATGAAAATGGAAAAGATAAATGAACAGATAAACACCAGATGTCTAGAGGGGCATCTTTGCACAGGGTTACAAAGCAGCAGGGCTTTCTTCAGCTGGCAAACCTGTTGTATTTACTTCCATCTGGTCAGTGCCTGCATTCTGCTTGCTTAATAAAGCACAGCAACAAGATTTACCCTTTCCATATGCAAGCTGAACAAAAAATAGTGCAGTGCACAAATAATAAACAGATGTTTGCAGGGTTCAAAGCTATAAAGGACACAAATTGCAAGATAAATTGAAGAAGCCACCTGTGGAAAATGATTATTTGGGGAGGGGGAGGAAAGCAGTTATTTCTGCTAAAAAATATTAAAGCAATAGCCACCTTGTAAGTATTCAAAGTGAAAAAAAATAGAGCTTAGTCTCCCTTATGATTCACCCTTGGGAGTCATGTAAGTGGCTACCATACTCATCACAAAAATATCACACACACAATCCCACCCTCTTCTGCCACCCCTTAACACACTAAAAGGGTTGGGACACACAGTGGTATCATGCTGGGAAAATAAAGTCTCTAATAAGAGACTGGGAAAGAGGAGAGGAAAGGTGTTTGAAGCTGAGCCTAGAGAAGGCAGGGGAAAAAGGCATTTTTTTTAGTTGTTTGGGGTCTTGTTTCATTTTCATCTTCTCAGTACATCAAACAGTGATCTGGTGTTTTATATTAATTGGCAAAATCGTCAATTCATTATTTCTGAGTCAGGATTATTTGCCTGCCACATGTGTTACCAACTGGTCACCAGGAAGAGCACACTATCTCCTTCTAAAACATGTCATTTAAAAGGAAAATACACTTATTATTTTCCTCACAAAAGACCACTACAAAAAATGGTATGCACCATTGAAGGCTATTAAAATATTACAAAGCAAAACAAGAACTACAGTTACTTCTAAATCAAGCTTTGGCTGTACACCACAGCTATTCCATCCTCTGATGGGCAATGCAGAAGCAGGAAAACAAATAAGTTTTTTGACCAAGACAAAAGTTTGTTTTATTGTCTGTTCTTGACACATCTGCACTGAAACCTGAGCATCTCATTTGTACAAAGCATCTCTATTTCTAGGCACCCTATAAAAATTCCAGAGTACTCAGTGTTTACTACAGATATATAATTTGGAAGTATTTTTATATTGAAATGATACATTTTATGCTGTTGGCACAGAACACAGCTCATTTTCTGAGTTAAGAGCTGAATAGCTACAGTATGTTTAAAAGTATTTGTCTCCAGTGTGCAAAAACAAGGCAATATTGGTTGATGATAGCCTAGGACACATTAAACTGCTGGACTCTTTAGATTAAATGTTCTTCTATTTAAAACTAAACCAAAACCCCCACCGTTTTTGTCCTTCCTAGCTGCAGGAAGCATTAAGTGCCGCAGATGAAGTACCATTGCCATTTAGGAGGTTAGCTTTATCTCCTGGATGTGCTCTTTGCCTATACTGTTCTCAGTTCACACCTGCTCTTAGAAACATGCCTCTATATATAAATTTGTGTTCCAAAATTAGCTTACAGGTTCTAAATACCCACTCTTACACTAAGGAGCTTAAATACCATTAAGCAGATTAAGCTGAAAACTCCCTCCTTCCTCCCCCTCAGTCTGCATCCCCTGCTTCTTGGCTAATCAGTTCTTTCTGGTACAATTTGAAAGTTATCCAGTTCTCCCTCTGGAGTCTTCCTTAGCATCCCTACCAAAAACACATGCTAGGAGAATCAGCTAGTCAGAGCACGATCTGCCTCCTTACACACACAGCACTGGAATTTCAGAAGCA
Organism: Bucco capensis; assembly: GCA_013396975.1. Classification (NCBI taxonomy): domain Eukaryota; kingdom Metazoa; phylum Chordata; class Aves; order Piciformes; family Bucconidae; genus Bucco; species Bucco capensis. The sequence goes on along the minus strand of VWZO01018408.1, from coordinate 102,940 downwards.
CTCATGCTGACTTTGTGGGATCTGTAGTAAGATTTTCATGACCTTCTAACCAACACCACATCTTTGCTCTCTCCCTACAGCTTCAAGGGTAATTAAGCCACCTACCACCCTTGCTAGACACAGGCTAGCTGTCTCACATTTACTGTCTCTGAGGTTTGGGTCTTTCTTGTGAGTGCTGAGTCCTTTTAAAGGCCTCTTGAAGCTGCAAGTGGGAGTACTTCTGCTCCACCACTACCAGGCCCAGAAACTCATTCAACTCTGCTGTTCATGCCTGGGTGCTTGGCAGACCTTCTGTGCCCCACGTTTAACTTAGCACACCAGCAAAAACTAGACAGGCAGTTTTTCTTCTGGGTTAGTTTTCTTGCCAGGTTATTTAGTTGCATCAGCTCATGGAAGTATCTGACAAGAGCCAAACCAACACAAAAGAGAAGCTGCTATACTGGCTCCCTGCCTCCTCAAACTGCAGCCCCACCACCATGGATTTGGAGGCCTTCTGATCCCAACTGCTGAAGCAGCAGCTGTTAGACTTGCTAAACAGAAGAATATCCAAACAAGGCTGTGCAGAGAGTTTGTAACATTGATATATCTTACTCAGTATTTCCCCATTTTTATGGTACAAAACCCACTTAAAGCATATACAGTAAAGCTTCTTAGCTAAGGGAGATGGTGTGGAAAAGGATGAAAACAAAATACAGTATTTGGCAGACTATGTTTTTTCCCCCCAGTTACACTTTTTTACTGAGCAAATTCTGCATTAAATTAAAGGTGGGGGTGGTGTTTGTTGCTCCAAGTTCAAGCTGCTCACTCCCAGTATACTGAAAAGCCACAGTCATCTCCTTACTATATGAACACCTTCTAGTTTATGTCACATGTTCCTCAACCCTAATACAGTAAAATTAAAAAGGTAACAAAACATCAGATGCAATGACATTTACTTAAAATAATCCCTCAAAAACTGACAAAATATTTTTGTTTTAAGTAATTGCTTATATCTCAGGAATATTCAAGTCAGCTGCTTCAAAAAAAGAATACATTTAAAAATCTTCATTTTAAAGGGAGAGTGCAGAAGTTAACTATTCATCTGATTACTTACCAATCAAGATTTGACCTGTTTTCATTGCTGAACTCCCTGGTACCAAGCCATGTACTACAAGCTTCTCTTCGCCAGTTCCTCTGATGACTTTATCCTTCCTGCCCTGTTTTTCCACTCTTCTGCTGCTCCATGAAGACTGATGGACAATCCCTACTAAGGCCTCCAGCAGCCTGTGCTGCTCATCTTCTCCAGCACAGCAGAGTTTTCTTGGATTTACATAAACACATACATCTTTGTATTTCTGCTGAACAGTGACACCCATTTTCTGAGCAGACTGGTGTTTCAGTATGGAAGTAGGACCAGTGGTTTGTGCAGTGCAGCTTCCACTGCCTTTCTTACCAGAATGCTTTGGTAAGAGATTCTTCTTCTTCAATATTTTGGTCAGTTTCTTCAGTTCATACTTTCTTTCTTTCCGTGCTCCCTCTTGAATGACTTCAGCTTCGTTCTCACGAAACCTGACGTGGTTCACTGGTGGCATTTCTGGACAGCTGTTCTGCAGCAGAACTTCTTCTTCACTTTCACTCAGTTCTAAATAAAATAATTCCCCATTTTTCTGCACACCATCCAACCATTCAGGCTCAAGGTCACTGGGAAAGAAAGAAGAACAATCAGCGAGAACTCTGATAAGGAAGACTGCTATGCAAGTAACATCTGATTACTTCAAGTAGGAAGGCAGAATGCAAGGGAAAAAAGGGACGAAAAAAAGTACTGAAAGCTCAACTACTTTAACTTTGCCATGAGGGAAGAGCTCTTCTCAGATAAATGATGGCTATGGCAAAGACAGATATCCCTTCCAGATGTTAAAAGAGTTTCTTCATGTACCTTACAGGGAAACAGCCACTGCAAAAGTAATATATTGTCTTTTCTAGAAACACAGGAACAGATTAAGGTGGGTGTACATCCAAACCACTTTGACTCTCACTGAGCCAGAGGCATGGGACAACTACAAACTGAGGTGTTCTTTAGAAGCCTTCAAGGCTCTCCCACTTCAATCGTCACTGAAAATATCTAGTGAAAATAACATGGCAAATAAAATGCCATTGTTCAGACCTCAAAATAAACATTTCAGCTGTTAAGCAGAGTTGCTTTAATGCAGGAACATAGTACATCTTTATACAAATTTAAAAGACAATAGATGAAACACTCAGTGGTTGCATATATGACTTTAAAATATGTATTAGCACTATCGAGTTGTCTTCTCACCAATCACTTCCCAAAAGCCAGGCCACTACAACGGGCACACTCTCTCCCTAATGCCAAAGCTAGTAGTAAGTTAGTAAGTCAGTAGTAGCAGGTGAGCTGAGTCCCTCTGTGCCAGGCAGCGCCCGGCTGGGGAACAGGAATCTTTAGCCGAGCTCACGCTGCCGCTCGCCACCTGACTCGTAGCTTTCCGCCCAAGAACCGCTCCAAACACGGACCCTCGCGGGGAAGGTCCCAGCCTGCCCCGGGACTGCAGCGGGTACCCCGCAGGTCGCCCTGCCCCACCCCGCCCTTACTCGGAGCTCGCGGACAGCGAGGTGGCACACGAGCCGCTCTCGCTGCTGCCCTCGCCGCCGGTGACCGCAGGCTCAGCGCCTTCTCCCCTCGACAGCTCCATCCCCTCCGCGGCTCGGCTCCCGCCGTCCCCCTCGGACGCCATGACAGCCGCGGTCCAGCGCGCCGGGCGGGCACGTGACCCGCGCGCTGCCTTTCCCATTGGCGGGCCCGGCCCGGCGCCATGGCTACGGGGCAAGCCTGACGAGGAAGCCTCACGGCGCGGCCTGCCCGCGCCCGGGACCCTCAGCGTCGCGGCAGAGCCTGGGAGGCCCGCGCACAGCCCCGGCCGCCGCCAGCCGGCCTCACAGCACCAGACCTGGAGAAGTAGGCCTTAACGGCACGCACCGACCGCTGCCCGCCTCGGGAGGAGGTAAACTGCAGTTGTAGTGCGGCATCTGGCAGAAAGGCCGGCTCGCCTGCCTCCCTTGTCTGGCGGGAACAGTAATAAACATTCGAAATGCCCAACCTCCCCCTCTACTTCCTTAAAACAAACAGCTGAGTCTCACCAGTCCCTTGAAAGTCTTTCAGTGGGTCAATCTGGAACACATAATGGTGAACAGACTATTTAGTGGTCTGCTATCAAGGTCTTGGTAATAGTCCCACAAAAGAGACTCTCAATGGACCTCCTAGTCCTGAGGTAAGCCTCAAAGCATTGCTTATAACCAAAACCTGATTTGAAGAAAGAAACCTGAGGTGCATAGTAACTTTCAAGTCAAATAGTTATCAGTGGAATACTCTCATCCTTTATGTTATACTCTGTTATAATCATTTAAGGAGTCATGAGATACTAAGAGAACTTCTCTCTTGGTTAATCAGGAGACCAGTTAAGGTTGGGGAGGAAAAGCAAGGATGTGACACAAACCTAAACAAGCTAGATGGTATGGCACCTTAAAGCAGTCAGTGCAGCCCACAAATGCAAAACCATGCACAGTCAAGAGAGAGGAAAGAAAAAAAAAAAGAAACTACTCAGTTTTCAGGAGTTAAATTATTCACATCCATGAAAAACAAGACCCATGGCAACCCTGCAGACAGCTCGCTGTGTAGCTATGTCAGTAAACCCATCAGGACGCTCATGGTGAATGAGGAAAGGGATGGAGAGTAATTGTTGGAACATTATTCATGCACTAGATTTAATCTCTGCTCAGTGGGATATTTGCACAGCTTCAGCAGTGACATTTTACAGTGCTGGGGCATCCATGTAGGAGTCACACAACTCTGGTATGAAATTCCTGTGCTTGAAACTGTTTTAGGGAAGTGTTCCTTACTAAGTGTGATTTCAAATCAACTGACAGGAATGTTTTGGACTCCTATCCATGTGATTAAGGCTTTAACCAGAGTAGCTGGCAATACCCATCTTAAATTTTGCAGCCATTCTGAAGTGCCTGTACAAGACATGATGTTGCAGAGAAATCACCGTTGTGCGGATTTCAAGAGCGCAAAAGAGGAGACAGAAACATTCCCTACCTAAAGAAAAAAAATAGATGTTTGTTCTAACATGGTTTCACTTAGCTTAGGACAGGATATGTAGGTGAGATACACTGTCCTGCCCTCCCTAATTCTGCTGATATTTTCAAGCACTTTAATACACTGAGCAGCCCACTGAAGTGTTTCTGTAGAGAAGGGATAGTCTATGCCAGATGGCCCTGCCTTAGTTAAGCTAAATTTCACCATGTTCCAAGCATTGGTTAATTGTTTCCAGTTGTTTGCTCAGTAAGTGAGAAATCCAGGCTCTCTAAAAAGAAGGTGGCAGCCTTACACTACTTGCTACTTTATAGGGATAACCACATCATGAAGGAAAGGATAATGGAAGATTTTGGTCCAGTGAGAGAGGGAGTTGGGAGTCACCTAAGTATTTTCCTGAAATGAATGTGGAATTTTTGCTGCTGTGGGAACAATTAAAGATTGCAAGACACAGTATAGCTCACACAGCAGGATTTTTTTTTTTTAGCTATGACACAGATTTTCCCACACAATCCCTCTTGAGAGGGAAGCCTCTCATTTCTTGTGCATAAATATTAGGAAAAGACTTGAAATAATTTGTCTTCTGTCAGATCCTCTACACTTAATCCAAGTAGTTGGGCTGATGCTTCTCACTAAGGAATCCAGAAGCCTTCTCTGCTAGCTTGCTGTTCCTAACAAGCAGATGCTAAAAATTTGCCACAGGGCATCCCTGTCCTCAATACTACTGCTCACCCTTACTGGACAACTGCTTAATGAACATTTAAAAGTGGGTAATTAAAAAGCACTCTCATTTGCCTTAAGGTTGTTCTGATTAGCTGTTCCTGCAAGGAACTAAATCCCTGTGTGGAAATCCATTTCAGACCAAGAGTTCTCTGTTACTGTTTTTGACTTTATCTGCTTCAAAAGCAGTTGTGCTGTGAAAATCTTTACCCACCTTTATATTCAGGAGTAGATCCCAGGTAAAAGAGGACAGTATACAGGACACAGCAAAGAGATACACTGCTCCTTTCTAATAAAGGAGGAAAATAACTGGGGCATAACTCTGTTTTGTGCTACTGTTGCCTAGCTAGCTATGAACTCCTATTCCAACCACTGTCCAATGGAAACTGCTAACATCTTTTCACTGTTACACACAAACAGCTGATTTTTTTCAATCTGATGATGATAAAATGAGGCTGGAGTTACCATCTTTCCTAGCAGCTAGATGGAAGAGCACAGGAAATTTAGGCCTAGTGTTTATGACTACTCTTGTCATGGTTGGTTTTGTAGAGTCAGGCCTGATCTTAACAAATTCAGCAGGACCGATGCTTCACTGATGGTATCCCAGATAGATTTCCCTGAGTCCCATTCAGCAGGCAGGTTGGGCCTGATAGTTGAGGGCTGAAAACAAGGGCAGTGTTATGCCTCTGGTACACTGAGGCAAACTAATGCTCCCTCTGCTATGAGTGAGTGCTACCTGATGCTTAGCAGTACCCAATTTATGCTCATTTAGGTGCTAATGCACTATCCAGGAATTATACCAGATTCCTGATTTTCAGGAATCTCCTCTTCTTTAGGGTCATTCCCCCTGCTAAATGCCAGTGTGGGTGAGGGAAAGCACAGAATACAGTGCTGTCTCAGTTCTCCAAACGGTGCTCCAAACTGGGAGAATCTAACAGCTGTATCTGAGACAAATCTTACAGGATATACCTGGATTACAGATGAATCTGCCTTTCTTATATGGACTTTGTGTATCAACAGCATTTGAAGTGTCCCTACACCTTCCATACTTCAAATTACAGTTCTTTATTCTTGATACTGACTTCTTACTGTTTCAGTTCTTCTTTTCTGCTTGTTTTCAAATCAGATAATATTTCCATGAAGTCTCTTATCAACAACTGGACAGACATAGCATGATACGTTACAGATACCAACACTGCAAGCAGATAAAACTAAGAAGAAAACATCTTCATCCTTGTTTCACAGGTGTTACTTGCTGCTAACACCTGCTTTATGCAAATATCTGAAGAAAAACTACGAGAAACATCTCAATTGCTGAAGAGTGACATTTCAGACTTGATTCCTATTGATTTTTTACTCCTCCAGTATACAGCATCAGCAAAAACGAGACAGAAATAAGTTCCACTTTTTACAAGATTAATGAGAACACAGCTTTCCTCTAACCTGCCAGTCTTTCTTTACTTAAAGAGACAATGGCACACTTAACAGGCATTCCCTAGTACACAAGATTTTGTGATTAGAAGGTTTACATAACACTACATGAGTAAGAGTGTGACTACAAAAATCTTCTGTTCTGTAAGCTCTCTGTATCAACTTCCCTCTATGCAAAGGGAGGGATCACAAGAAGAATTTCAGAAGAAGAACAAACATAACAGAAGACAGCCATGAAGAATTCGAGCAGTTCAACCCCTCTCCTTCTTTTGGAAGCCTGCTTTACAGAGCTAAGAGTTCCCTCCAGCATGAAAAGCTGCTGTAATTTCATATAAGATTTTTCCTACTGTTTTTACTTCACTCTAGATCCACAGGTTTTTTGTAGGATCACCTGCTATGCATGGCAGGCATGTCAAGCCTGAAAGAAAACCATTATTTGCAGTCAGCCAACATGCAAATGTTCCAAGTATGAACAGCACCTTACTACAGTGGAAGTGTACTAATATAAGCAATACTGTGGGGCAGAAGGTTTTAATACAGCTTTGAAATGAAACATTCTCTCTTAAGCCATTGACAAATGCACGCGCAGGGTTTTGGATACCAGAGGGTTAGCACAGGGGCACATTTAGTGCTTATAAAGCAGCTTCAGAGTGCAAAGCAGGCACAGGCTGATTCCAGGATGCCCTCCTTGTGGCACTCCATGTTTTTCATCCTCAGCGTTCACAGGAAGGGATTTTAAGGAACTATTCAGTTTAATGCTTTGAGCTGGAGAGGAGCTGAGTTAATAATGAGTTGTTGGTTTCCATAGCAAGAGCTGTTTGGAGTTGGCACTGAGAGAAAGCTACTTTTTCTGTGCAGTTGGAAGTAAGTCCATGTAGTCGAGAAAACACGTTAGGAAACTGGGCACTTTTACAGAACAACTAGAGATGAGCTTCTGTTGGGATACTGCTGAATGGGATGGTGTTTTCCTCATAAAGTTTAAGCAGCTCTCAGCTAGCACAAAGGAAATGGCAATGAGGGTGGCTTTGAAAGTCCTGCATTGGCCTGTTGGGTGAGATGCTGAAATTTCTTTGGGGGGGGGATACTGCGGAGAACGACACTTCAAGAGTGGTGAAGGCAGGCAAAAAAGCAGTTCTCATGTAGGTTACCTCCTGCCCATCCCCTTCAGGAGTGCCTGTCCTGGATTTGTGGGCGAGTTAAGATACTTTTATTTTGCTCCCGTTAAAGAAGAGTTCAAAATGCTTATAGAATTGATGCAACAGCATTTCCCTCCATCCACCCGTCTCATTACACGTGTAAGAAATGCAGAGGTAGCCCCTGGGCTCCCATGCAGTCCCTCAGAGGCTGCAGGGCACCCTTCAGCAGTGCTCTAGAGGAGCTCCCCTCACCTGCAGGTCCACCGCTTCTTTAGGAAGATGAGAGGACGACCCGCGGGCAGCAGCCCTTTGGCTTCCCGAGAGCACCGGGGCCGTCCCAGCCACCCACGCCCACAGAGCGGGTACTGCACCCCCCTGCCCGCGCCCCACCGGCGCCCCGGGAAGGTGCAGGGAGGCAGGGAATGGCCCCTCTCGCTTCCTGCCTCCACAACAAAGGGCTGCCGCGGGGGCCTCTCCGGAGAGCCGGGGGTTCGCCACTGCCCTCGGGCCGCGCTGCCGGCACCCGCCCGGGGCTTTCTGCACACACGGGCTCCTCGCCGGGCTACGAGGACCTCCTCCTGCACGGAGGGGCANCCGTGCCCCCCCCCCTGCCCCCGAGCCTGGGGCAGAAGCCGCTTCCCCGTGCCCGCCACTGACCTGTGCAGCAGGACACTCTGCACCGAGTCCAGGTCCTCCAGGTTTCTGGTGACGGGCCGCGGGATGCTGTACCTGCCCGCCCCGAACATCGCCCGGCCCGCGGCCCCGGGGAGTGCGGGCGGCCGCGGGCAGGTGGGAGCCCTTCAACCCGCCCGCCGCCGCCGCGCCTCCCGCGCCGTCCTGGAGCCCGCAGGCGCCACGCCGTGGGACGCGGGGGAAACGCGTCCCACCCAGCCGAGGACGCGGGGAGATGGGAGGATAGCGTGACTGGCCCGCAGAGACGGCGGTCCGCTGCCGCTTGTCTCCGCCGGGGGTCTGTCCCAGAGCTCTGCCCGTCGCTCGGGAGGGCTGCCTTATCCTCTTGCACGGTTCTGTTTCTCTCAGGAACTAGCAAACTCTAAAAACATAGAAACGCAGTAAAATCATTCCTAACTAGTGCCGTAGATCGGTTTTTTTCTCCCCCAGAGCTTCATCCACAGCTCCCGTTTTTCCCCCATTTTCCTGTTGGTTGAAGGAATGGAATTGCCCAATTGATTCTGTTTCCTTAAGTATTAACACGAGAAATTATCAATCCCACGAAATCTAATCCGCTCCTTGTTTCTCTCTTTCACAAAATAGTAATGACATGGGCTTTCTGATGGCCACTGCATGGAGTAAAAGCTTCAGTTTCTTGAGGATTTAGGCTTGAGTACACAGTGGCAGCAGCTCAGTTTGGGGAGGGTGAATGCAGAATCACTATGAGTTCTCACCAAGGAGTGTGACTCTAATACAGAGGTATCTTACCACTTTTTGCTTTTTGAAGACTTTCTTTCCTTTTCTTCATACCAGATAGAGATCTGAAGAGAAGGACAATCTCCTCTGAATTCTCCCACTGTCAAAGATGAGGGAACCACCATCATCTACTGAGGTGAGCAGCAGCAGCAGTACTATCTAGGGTTGTGACCATAAAACCTTGTTATGACCTTTAGCACCAGGGCTATGGTGCTTGGGAAGCTGAAGGAATACCAGGATTTGGGGTCTGAGGAGCAGTGGCTGGAGGAGTTTGGGATGTACAATACCAAAACAAACATAATAGTTTTGCAGTGGCCAACTGAGCCCCATGCAAGTGAGGAAGGAAGGTTGGTTGAGCTACATACCAAACTGAAAAAAAGAAAAAGGCAAAGATTAGCTGATGATGCTAATCCACTGATGAATCCAAAAATATTGTGTAATTCCTTTGAGGTACTCAGCCTTCAGCAGCTCAGCATCTGACAGCAGCATGAGCAAGACCCACTTGTGTGTGTTTTCCTCAAGCAAATGAGTCTCTGCACATGCATACTGAGGTTATAAATTCTAGGCTGGAATTTAATGTAGAACTGAGACTTCAGCAGCTTATCTGGGCCACTAGATTCCCATCAGTCCTGTACAATGTGGTTTTCAGAACAGTGTTATGGAACAGTAGCAGAGCAGAAAGCTGCAGTGATTTATTTTGCTGTATTTTCTTTTTTTTCACTCTTAGTACTGTTTTTATGCCCTGAAAGAGTAGAAATGTTGAATGTTGTACACTAAGAATGCACCTTACCAGCTGCAATTCATAGTCCAGCATATTAACTTAAGCCTTCCTCTACTTCCACTTATTTTGTTATGCCAAGCTATAAACTGTGGCAGCTGAGAGGCAAGTTCACATATCTATTACATTAAACTGTGCTAACTGAAGGGATCTGGGAATGATGAACCAGAGAGCACATTTTCTACTCATCTCAAAGCACAGAGATTGGACAGCCTAAGGATTTTTTTATTGGGTTGTGAGTAGTTTACCTTTTACACAGGAGATTGTTTATCTTTGGAGGCAGTAGACAAGCAGGGACGCTACATTGCCATGAGGGAGGAAAAAACCATAATGGAAACGGATCAGTTAGGACTGGGCTGTTCTGTGTTGTGTTACAGTGCCTTTTCTGGTAAGTGGGCTCATTAATAAATGTGCTTCTGGTGTCATGAAAACTTAAGTATAACTGCAAATACTAGTAAACCACAGTGCTTTGCTTTAGTGTATATAGTTCTTCAGAATCAGGATCCATGAAGAGTGAATGTGCATGAATTCTGCCAGTCTGTGCAGAAGCATTCCTCAGGCTTACAGTCGTTGGTTAGAACTGACTTACAGGTTGAGAAAAGAGATCCTTTTGTCATTCATTTAGCTGTAAGCAGAGGTTATTCTTTTAAAATGGAACTTTTAGTAGCTCACAAAAAGCAGCATAGCACCACCTGGTGCCGAGCAAAGTTTTTACTTGCAGTTTCAATTCCTCTTTTAGATGCTTGCTGTACAATAAATTACCACCTTTCAGAACCATGCTCTCAGGCTAAATGATGAGGGATAGAACATTCTCACTAGTAGTGCCTCCTGACCCTTCTTTCTTACAGGCACCTTTCCCCTAAACCTTTATCCATTATTTACCAGTTTTAAGGGACTTCTAAACAAGTTCTTGTAGCTTATAGATTCTGGACACGTGCAAGAAGTTATTAAAACCTCATTTCTAGACTTTTCTTCAGCTGGTGTAGGTTTGAGGCTGATGAGGAATTACAGAACTACAACTGGGAGAGAACTCTCTAAATACATTGTGCCATGTCTTGGCTTGATAGCCTGTTGTCTTCCAGCATCCATGCTGTTTCTCACTGTATACACACCTAACAATCAGAACAATCATGGAGCTGTTCAGGACAGGATGCTCTCTTTTACTGAAATAATGCAATTCTAATCAAACTATCACAAGACTTCAGTCTCTTCTGGCCTCTGAAAGCTCAGCTATGTGTTTGCCTTCCATCTGGCCATAGCACTTTGATCTGATGTAGTCTCCTACTTGCTCAGTTTCTTCCATATAGCAGATGCACTTGGTCATCTTGCTGGAGCACATGGGATCAGACAGCTGAAAGGAGACTGTGGCACTGCAGGGGCAGAGCTATCTAATCCTCTGCCCTCTGGAAGATTCACTTCTTCCCTACAGGTAGTGTCATGGCTGCTTTGTCACTGTGTGACTGTAGACACATCACATTTCTCATCCAGCACGTCCTAAAGGCATGGGTTTGCCAATAAACAGTGCCTCACAGCTTGCAAGAGAAGCTGAGAGACCTAATAGTCATTCTTGTAATGTCAGACACTGAGAACATTCCACAGCCTACCTCAGCTGAAGACAGTTTGACTTAATATTCTATGTTATGGCTGTGTTTACAATGGATTTGTTTTTAGTATCCACAGAGGGACTTAAAAATCCAACTAACCAACCAGGCTAACAGATTTTCACTGACTTAAGTTTTAAATTGCAAGCAAGAAACACTAGAGGGCATTGAAAGTTCTGTGCACATCCATCTGGTAGCTCCACAGTGCTGTGCTTCAACAGCAGTGCTTTCAATGGGATTGATAAATTGATTAGAACACCTTTGTCTTCACTAGGAAAAGATTTACAGCCAGTTGAGCATTAAAGTCAGTGTACTTGATGCAGATGTAATTACATTTTTAGAAGTTAAAGATCAAGCCACATTTCCTTATCTGGAGAATCTTAAGACAGAGCCTTTAATGCTGGAATCTGCACATTATTTGTACATCTTTAATGTGCACAAAATAGCTGTCTGCCTGCCTGGTAATATTTAATAGTTTAGTGAGGAAGAGAACCAGGAGTCATCAAAAGAAACCACATCAGCATATTGCCTAACAGGAAAGCAGTAGGAATACTCCACAGGACAGTGAAGGAGACTTGCATGATCAGTACAGTCAGAAAGAAAAAACCCTCCTTCTGATCATTTGGAACATAAAAGAAACTAACTTATGACTATAACAACTGGTACCTGCTGCACAAACCACTTCAAGTTAAGTTTAGCTAGAGCTCCTTCAAGCACAAGTGGTTTCTGTGAAGAGAGATTCAGCTGTATTACAGCAGAGCACATATCTAATTCAGCATGCCAGAATCATACCAGTGCATTCCAGAAACATCTTTCAAGGCAGTTCTGTTTTTATTAATGCCCAGTTAGGTCAAGATTCATAACAGGCCTTCAGGATTATAATAAACCAGTGACAAGGTATGCAGTAAAAGTCATTCTGTAGCTTAGGGTTATGGTTTCTCATTGGTAACCAGTGAAGTCATACTATGAATTTGCTGGAAGGGCAAGGTGTAATCATATTGTTTAGCTTATACACTAGTTTCCATTTTATAGTAAACTGTGAAGTACACCTATTTTTTTAAGTATTATTTGAAACATTTAGAGTCTTTCTACTTGTGTTAAAAATACTTCTAAAGAATCCTTCTTTAATATACAAACACTTTAAAGCTCACTGATCTTACTAGCTCTCCCACCTTTTGTTGTATTGACAAGTACCAAAGTGGTGCTGTGCATACCTGTGGATATTTATTTGTTGAAATATCTAGTTTCCTTATTTATCTCCCTGAATATGAGTGCTCAGAACAGAGAGGAACAGCTACAGAGTTTTGAAAAGAACAGTTGAGCAGTGTGGTTAAAAAAACATTCTTAAACTTGGAGAATAACCTGAGTAGCAATGCTGGGAGAAACCTATCAGGTGCAATCTTACTGAGTGAAGCTTTCTAGTGGATATCTGCTTTGAGATAGTACTGGCTACATTTGGAGTTGTTTCAGCATGTCCACACGAACTGAATTGAATTCTTTCAAGGACAAACACAGTTCTCAGATTTTACAAGTTCCTCTCTTCATTTTCCTGATGCTGTACTCAACAGGATATATCCAGCATTAGATTACACAAGCATTTCTCTCTCCCCAGTGAGATATCATAGCTGAAGAGCTGTCAGCATGCAGTGGGATCCTCAGCATTATCTAGTGAAAAGAATGAGTTAGAACACCAGATCACTTGATGGATTTTTAATAGTTGGAGCTGCCCATAATTGCTTTGTATTGAAAAAATGCCTGCCCTAGTCTCTCCTGAGATCTGGAGCAGGAATTCCCCTTGCTAACATTCAGTTCTATGTCTCTGACTCCTGGTACTTCTGCTTTAAATTCCCCATTACCTTCTGCAGATTTTTAGATGAAATTTTTGTATGAAATGCAACATTTACAAATGTTTTGATTCTGCATTTTCTGATTCAGTAAAGGCCTCCAGCTGGTCAGATTCCTCCTGTGCAAACATTCTGACCCTTTTGTTTAGAAGATCTAGCAGCATGTGTAAGGCAATGGCCAATGAAATCTCCATTATCTCTGTTTGACAGAGAAGGCTTTGAAAGGCTCTGTATTTTTAATGAATAGAATAAAATCAAAGAGAGAAGAACATCTTGGGCCTCTCTACATAACCAAAAGGGCATATTTATTGACTCATTAATACTGAATGTCTATTGCTTTGTTGACAGTCAGCAGTCTCAAGTGTTCCATCACCTACAGGGAGTATTAAATATAGAATAAACAGTGCAGGAGAAACTGAGGGGCCATTTTTCTATCAGAATGGTGGGTGGGTCTATTCAGTTAATTTATTAACAGTGAAACTCAAGTCACAGAACCTCAGATTAAATTCCAGGCCATAACTCATAACGTAATAGGTTTCTATTCTAGATGATTCCCTTCTCCCTAAACCTTGAACATATTTTTTTCTACCAAAAAACCAGCTACCTTCCTTTTTTCCCTCTTTTGACCTTTCTTTCAGGCTTGGTATTGATGCTATTTCTTCCCTCAGTGGCCATGCAGAGTTTTGAACAGCTTGTCTCCCTGCATTCTAGTCTCTTGTACAGTACTACTGACATGTTCATTCCTTGTTGCTCTAACACTCATTTGGAGTGATTTATAGTGTCCTGTATTAACTATTCCCATCCTTCATTGATGTTTACAGTGTCCAGTGTGGGTGTATAGACATCTGTCCAAACTATAAGTACTATTTTTAATGCCTTTTCTAATAAAAATCTTTGTCAGTGGTGTGTTATCTCTTTTGGCTCCACTGGGATATCAGATCTAATTCTTTATGTAGACAGAAAAGCTGATCATGCCTGAATTTAAGTTATATAAATAAGCCTAATTTCCTAAATAAAGGAGATAAAACATTAGCTCACAAATTTCTAGGCTCTCAGACTGTTTGGGTTGGATAATTTTGTGGACATTCCTAAACTGACCACAGAGAGCTATTGGATTTGTATATATAAGGAGACCTTAAATAACTTGAAGATACAAGTTGTTCTTAATTAGGGCTGATCATGCTGTCTGATTCTGGAATGTTTAATTTAGGACTGGAACGAGATAGTCTAAAAAGGAAAGGTGCACAAGAGATTGATGTGGTGAATCCTGTGCCTGTAAGAGGTCAAGATCCTGCACTGGGCATTGCATAAAATCTAGTGCCAATGTGGCCTGCTACAAACAGGCCAGAGTTAGAATCTTCACTGGCAACAACTTCACTAATGTCACTTCTTCCATTGGGAAATATTTTCCCCCATCAATTTGAGCTCACAGGTTTTCCCAGGATCTTAGGAGAATTTACCTGGACAAAAATGGACATAAGTGATGAGAACATCAGCAATGAGCAGTGTGTCTGATTCTCTATACCAAAGGCTGCAGGAACATCTCTCCTGTAGTTGAGCCTCTGATGTCAGCAGCCACTCCATGTGTTCAGGGCTACTCAGCTCTAACACTTATTTGATCTCAGGCCAAGCCTGCTGATTGCTGAATGTTAAAGAAAACAAGAAGAACTGAGCAGATAACACAAAACTCTGCAGAGGAGGAGTAGTGCTGAGAGAGTTCAAAAAGAGTGTTTTGGCTGTGGTTCAAGAAAAAGTTGAGATTATTTGGGAAAGAGTGTAAGGCAAAAGGATGTGCCAGTGAAGAGGTCAAAAAGGAAGTTTAAGGAAAAAAAAAAACAACTTGTCTTAGATATTTGAGAAGCTTGAATTAACATAGTAAGGCTTGATGTTGTTGCAAAGAAGCAGCAGCTTTCTCAATCAAATCCTCTCAGGCTGTGTTGTTTACACATGGTATGACTAACAAATTCTGCAGCCCTTGCTCAGATCCAGCAAGCCTTGACTGAAAGCTGTGCTGGATCCTCCGAGGGAGTTCTTACTGAGCTGCACTGGCTGAGTAAGAAAGGTGTAACTAGACACCCAATACAGCATTTGTGGCATCCTGTCCTCTAATGGACTACTTACATTTATGGAAATGAGCTGGATCTCCTGAGAAGCAAATCTGAGCTTTGTTTAAAGTGCTGGACTATCATTGCTAGATTGTTTTGGTACCCAGAAATAAAAGGACTCTAACTTGCTGGGCTTTAAATCCCATTTGCATTCCTGATGGGAGATGGCAACAATAGCCATTTTCAGTTAACTGCCTGCAGGCAAAGCATGCACTCAGAAGAACCCTGTAAAGTGGTCATTCAAATAAGTTCTTTCCAGTTTTGCTCTCTGGAAAGTATTTTCAGCACACATGTTAGTTATATTATGCAATGGTGTATAAAAATCTATCAAAACACAGCTCAAGACAACAAAAGAAATTTATCTGAAGAGCCTGTGTCTTGAGATCAACCCTACAAGTTTAGGGGTCAATTGATCATATTAAACAATGCCCTTTAAAAAAAATACCTCTAAAACTGTACTCACTTTCAAATGTCAACTGCTGTCACTCATTATCCCTTTGAGAGTTGCCAGCTTTGGGCTTGCTGTTTCACCAGTTAAGTAACAGTACACTGTGTCCCTGTGGAGAAAATAAAATCAGAGGTTTTCATCTTTTTCTCATTCAAGTATTTCCTCAGCAACAAATCCAGAATATTTCCATGAAGAGTCCTGTGATGACCCCATCAGTGACTTGGGTATAGCAAGGAAAATATGCATGTGTTGCTGAGAATGCTCCCAGATTTTACATCACTGGTCACCTGCCAGGGCAGAGATGAATTTACCTCAGAAATGGAGTCTGCCTTTGTCTTTGTGGCTTCAGAAAACTAGGGAATATCTCTCCTTAGAGGAATTACAGCATCACAGGACTAAAGATGTACAGAAGAACTACATTTCTTCCATTTATTTATTGGGGATGTGTCAAACCAGGTGGTCCTGCACTGGCTATTGGAGTGACAGCATCCTGCTTCCCAGCTGTGATAATAAATAAGGGGCATCAGATCTGGCACTTGGAAACTCTTTTAGTATGGAAGCTTCTGAGCAACATCTGGAGAAAATGATTCAAAAACATATTGCTTCAAGTGAAGCATTTTCATCTAAACAATGGTATGTGTCAGGAATGCAGATAAACTAATATTAGGCAGAGACACTGATTAACAGCAGCAACGTGACAATGAAACTCTCTCCTTCCCTCTGTTTGTTAAGTGTACATAAATTCATTATGGAAGCTGCTAAATGATGCCTGTAATTTGTCCTCCATTCTTGGGCAGGTATTCTAATCAGACTGAGATTCCTTTTTTGGTATTTTAGTAAAACAATGAGTATGAGTCAGATACCTCAAGTGGAGGTATCTAGTGTTATTTTAGGTGTTTTGAGGCCCCATCTGATTGGAAAGTCGAATCCCAACTACAGTCTGCATGGCTTTTTGGCAGCGATTTGGGCAATAACCCAAAGGACTTCTACATATTTTCATACATGCTATAAAGCTGACTTGGCCCAGCTGAAATAAACTGAAAAAAATAAGGATCAGATTTGACAAGCACTTTAAATTAAAGTTCCTTTTAGAACTAGTCTCTCCATATCTTTTGCATGGTTGCCAGATGGACTCCTGTGCTCTTATAACTTATCTCAGTGTTGTACTTCTGCTCTTTCTTATTATATTGAACTCACCAAGAGATTCTGTTGCAAAAGCTATAAAGAGGAGGTTACTCAGGCAAATATTTTGCAAATACGCCTGTTTTGCACCTTTTTGTAGACTATTCAAAGTCTAAATTCTCTGTAATATCACAGTTTTGTTTGGGCATAAAAGGGCTTCACCATTATTTCTCAGAATGGAAAGAGAGCCCTAGTTCCTCTACACTATTTCTTCCCAGGGGTTTTATGAAGAGGTCATTCTGATCATGTTGATTGTCACCTTTGGACATGCTCTGAATATTTCCATTTTCTGTATTGATAAGGTTATTTGATATCAATCTATATCACTAAGCATTCTTTCAAGCCTATTAACTATATTATCTCCACTGCAATGCTGGCAATAATTTTTGTTAGAATATAGGAACAATTCAAGATGTTCTCTAGTGGTTTTTGATAGAAGCTCTCCATGTGCTGGGGAAAGCTATGAAGTTTGTGCTGAGTGGTAAATGGTATTTGATGTTCTCTTTGATGATAACACTCAGGGTAAAAATCTGGCCAACACATGAAATGCAGCTTGTTCTTTCTTTAAGCTCTAAATAGAAAAGACCCAAAGTGCTTAAAATGACTTGACTGCTGTCCCTAGTTTTGCTCCCCTCAGTCACTGTTACACTGAGACACTTCTTTTGGTATCTCAGTTTGGATGTTTTTATTCTAGAGGTTATTCTTGGTCTATCATTCCCCCAGTGCCTCCACTTTCACAGATTTGAACTGTTTGTAGGTTTTGCAGTCCTCACTCTGTGATGTGACATGGTTAATGTTTAGCTCTGGGGATGTAGTTTCTTTGTACAAGTGTCGTGTGATGCTAGTTGAGTTAGGGCTTGGAAAATGACACTTTTTGTTTTGGGTTTGGTTTTTTTTTGCTGTGTTAAAGTTCTTTTCTGTTTATCCCTAACAACCTTTCCAGATAGTGTAAGCTGGTTAGCTGAGATCTTGTTGAGCTGATAAAGTGATTTGCTATTACTTCTTTCAGCAACCACTTCAACTTCTTTGGCAATATTATCCACATACTTCCTCTTGCCTTTTTACCTCAATTTTTTACTGCCCTGTTCTTTCTTTTATACACATTTGTCTCTGCTTTTTACCCAGAAAAAAACCCCCACAATTATCTCAAAGTGTTTTTGAAGTGCTGATGCTTGCTTTGGCAACTTTCCTTTCTTTCACATAGTTCCACATAGCATCTCTTAGCAGGTCTGTAGGTTTATTTGTCTGAGAGCCAGCTGAATTCTATCATGCCTGTGATATTGCCATGCAAAAAAAGACAATGTTGTATTCCTGATGCCTTCTCGTGAAGGACTCAGGTCATATAATAGCTCAAATCTGCTCTTCAGCTTCATCTGAAGTTGCTGCTCTAATGTTTTTTTTTTATTTCAGCTTTTTGGTGGAATGGCTTAAACCTAAAAGCAAGTGCAGTTCTGCCAGGCTTTCCACACTTGGATTTTGAGACTGCCTACATCTGTCTGCAGCACTCAACTACATTGTCCATCTCCTGACCCTGTACTCAGAAATAGGTTACAAAATGCACAGGATTTTGCAATTCAAAAGGATTTCTTAACTTTCTTGGTCAAACTCATTGCAGTGAGAGGCTAGCCACACTCTTTTGTTGTGTTCCCACAAAAGGAAAAGATTATCTGTGGCAGAGAATCTCTTATAAAACACTGGCAGTGCTTTTGTGGTCATGGTTGTTAATATCATTTAATTGTAATTCAGATGACTGCAGTTTGAGAGTTTGATCTACAAGCCAAGGGACAAAAAAAGCCATTTTACTGAGTTCTAGACAAATTATTTGTCTAGCACAACATAAGAAAGAGGAGGCAGTCTGGGGCTTGCCCTTGGTGCAGCAGATGCTCTGTGGGGTAAGGAAGCCTGGGGCTTGCAGAGAAAGCACTTGGGGCTCTCTTCTGCCTCCAAACCTGGCAAGTGGCAATAGCCCACCAGCATGAGTTCATGTGTTCTCCTTTGCTTGTTTTAGAAACAGAGTGAGACTTCAGGGATGTGGAAAGAATTTCACCTGGAATACTGTTTTCCAGTGTTCTCTTAGAAGGCTGTGACTTGGTTGATGGCTACACTGGCTTTCAAAGCAGATTAAACCCCACTTCTCTACTGAGTGGTGTGTTTGTCATTCATTCTGTAACACATACTCTGAGTGAAACTTTACCAGACAGAATCAGACTTTCAGTGTACAATACTAAAGATTAGAAATGAGCAACCTCTGTGTCTTCATCATAAAAATAAATATCCTAGTCTGACAGATCATCTGAAATGCAGAAGTGAATATTTGAAAGGGGTTCATTAAGTTGTAATATGCACTGACAGATATGCTCTAATGCTGAGGAATGACAGCTAATGTCTTTCCTTACTCGTGTAGCTGTAGCTTAGCTCTTCATGCTTTCTTTCTGCATAGAAGATTGTTTTAGAAACAGAATATCAATGGAATATTGAAGTTTTGGCAGCTGGATTTGAGGGCTTCCAAAGAAGAGATGAAATTGATGGCAGGCAAACATGCCTGTCTTCACAATGAAATCATTAAAAGAAAATGATACACGAGTCATCCAAGTTAAAACTCTCAGAAATAGAAAAGAACAGAAAATCACCTCATCTCTTTGCAGTTACCTAACAGATAATCAAGTCACTAGAAAAAATAAACCTGGCATTTTCAAGACAAATCATCTAGAAGCAATGCACTTTTCATCTCTAGCAGGATTCCTTGTGTAGATTAGAAGCAGCATGTCCCTGCACCTTACTAAAGCTTTTGATGCAGCCTCAGAGGACATTCAGCTAAGCAAAGGAGTACAAGTTGCTGTTTAGAGGACTACCACGTGAATGCAGAATTTGCTGCACTTCTGTACTGAATGTAGAGGCACTTCAGAAACACTGCTGGACTTTGTTCTAAAGAACAAACTGAGCAAGACTCTTTCTATATTACCGAGAACATTTCAGTCTTACAGTTCACTCTTGGACATGTGATTCACATTGCTGTGTGTCTTGAAATAGCATTAGTGGATGCATATGCAGCCTTTCATAAGATAAACACCTTCTATATTTGGAATCTAACCTCCCTTTTTTCCTCCCTGAAGAGGTCAGGCTTTAGAACATGTGTGCAGTGAAAAATTCTAATATTTACAGGAGTACTTACAGATGTTAGTATTAAAATATAAGCCATAATAATTCAGTTATACTAACAGCTAGATTATGTCAAAAGTCATATCCTGTGATAGGAAAGGGGAGAATTGCACAGGAGTGCTGAAGAATCCTCCAGCTCCTCCCTTACATCTGACAAGTAGCAAATCAATTGGCAGCAGCTGGAGACTAATTCCACCTTTTCTCAGGTTCCTTAGCACCCAATACCACATTAAGCACTACACTAAACCTTCTCACATTCCCTTTCTGCTGCATCCCGCTTGCCTCAGTGGAGAATGTGTGCACATGTGCTGATAGTTTTGTGTACTGACAACCCAGAAGAGGTCTTGCAGAAGCACTCACTTGTGGTGGTGGCTGCAGCACATGAGGTGGAATTGCAGGCTATACCAGTTAGCACTAGCAGCAGGCTGAAGCTCCCATTGCCCTCTTCCAATGACCTGGTGTTCAAATGACACTAAGGATGGTTTTCTCCTTGGAGAAAGCACTACAATTTTTCTTCTTATAACAGTATTTTCACCCTTTTCTGTGAGAAACGTGGAAAGCTGTAGAAGATCTTGAAAGTAAATGTGAATTTATGTCCCATGATAATTCTAAAGCTAAAGTTGTGCTTTCCATTTCAAGATAGTCGATCGCTAGCTACGTTGCAGAGTCTGGCTGTGAACTTTGGCTTTGCTCTGGCCTGGAGTCATGGCATGTAGCACAGAAAATGCAAAGCATTCAGTTCTATAAGTCTCTAGTCTCCAAGGAGCCATCTTTCCCTCTCTGACATTAATGAGGTACACCTGCAACGTGTACACACAGATCTCTGTACATTGCCTTTATCAGAGCTAGCTGAAGCTAGCACTGCACTGTAACTAGGACAAGAGAAGAGGAATGGTTTGTTCATTAGGAATGCAAAAGTTGCAGTGTTTTTGGCTTTCATTCTTTGTAACATCTGTTGTACAGCCCTAGGTTTGATCAGTGTCTGTATATCTACACACATATTTGAGAAAGCAATCGTGCAAATTAAGTTGCCAGCGTTGTCACTGGGGAAAGGAGAAGGCACATCATTTCCCATCTAGTCTGAAAGCTGGTCGACTGTGTCCACTTTCTGGTTTGAAGTGAAAAGCAATTGATTATCTTTGTTTATTTAACCAAGTGAAACACTAAGTTGTTTGAGTGAACGTGTGTCTACGTGTAAATGAAACTCAGAAGGGTGACAGATGAATTTAAACAATGCAGAGTGAAGGAAGGAGCGTGAGCCTCACGGAGCCAGCTGCTATCTATAACCTCACCTGCTTGCTCTTAGGGTGAATCTCTAGCCTAATGCCTGCCTTTAGACTCCTATTTGGACATGAATACTTTTGTATGGACTAGAGTGATTCTGGTCCAGACTTTGCAGAACTGAAGACCAGCTAAACATTTCCAACATTTCCAAATTTGGGAGCCTGGAAACTAGATCGAAGATCCTCACTAGTGATGGCAAAAACGGATTAGGGCTCCTCAGTGGCACAGGCAAAACTGGTAGGGTTCCTCAAGTGCTGAGTACTGGCCTGTAGCCATGCCTGATGGACTGAATATCATTTATTTACATGTCCCTTTCCTTTTATAGCCTCGTTTGTCCTTCCTTGTCTGTTTTATATGAAAGTATTTAGTATTTGGTTAAAGAAAACTGATGTTCTGAGAGGTTCTTGTTCCATTTGTGTTAAACAGAATTGTTTTTTGACAGAGAGTTGCAATTTTTTTGGTGAACTAGAAGTCAGTGAAATGTCTGCCATAAAACAAAGATCCCCAAAAGTACACAAATCCAGCAATGGAACTGTTTCTAATAAGGCAGCAGAGTATATGGCACAAGCCAAAACTCTGCTTCAGCAACTCCTTGCAACCTCTGCAACACTCAGGAGCCTGCTGCTCTGTTCCAGCCTCTCTGTCCTGGTGAGGTGATCCACAGAATGCAAACCAGAAAATGAAAAGTTAGACAAAATTACCTTACAGCACTTTCAGAAAAACTCTGCTTTGCTCAAGTGTCTGTGAGAGGGGTTTGGCCACTGCTTGTGACCTGCCAGCTCTTGAGGAGAGAGTATTTTCAGTGCTCAGCTTGAAAGGCAGAGAAAGTGGGTTTGCATGTTGAAGGATGCTCATGAATGTAACTGATCAAATGAAGCTAGAAACCAAGTGACAGAAAAGGTGTTCACTGTGTGACATTGTTAGATCTCTGTCAGCAAAATGATGCCTCAGTGCTAGTTACCACTGATGGAGCTAGTTTGTAATTAAACTTGTCCACTGGGACTAGATGAGAGCTCCTGTCAGCTTGTCAATAGGCTGACAAAGCAGGTAGCATCCCTCTCTTATTCAGAACAAGTTCTGATGCTGTGGGCACACAGTTTTCTAATGTCACTGCATGAGATGCAAATATCTTACAGATATTAAAATTCCACAGGAAAATTCCCTGGGAAATGGGAAGCTGTGTGCTTAAGGATCTGCTCTGCTGGAAGTGGTCCAGTGTGGTCAGTTTGCTTTAGGTAGCCTGCTGAAAATTGGTAGGGTGTTCATTGGTGTAGTATTCACATATTTATCACAGATGAATAATGTTATTCATTGAATTCCTGTTAATTTGTACTGCAGCTCTTGCCTTCTGTTCAGCTGAAGGAGAATTGAAGCATATTCCCTGGGTCAGTCTGTGCAGCACTGGAGATGCTGGCTTGAATTTCAAACAAAACAACTCTGATGGGACTAGTTAGAGTTCTCTTTGATTTCAACTCCCCAGTTTTAAATAGTAATTTTTGTTCAGCATTCTCTCAGCTTGTCACAAGTATTATTAATTAAATGCTTATAGAAGATTCTGCTTAAGAACCAAGAGAATATCAGCAGCATGACTTTCATCTCCTCCCAAGCTTTCTTATCTCTAACCTTCACAAATGAATTCCCCTCTTTTTTCTCATCTCATGCAACAGATTTTATCATTTATTCATTGTACTCCTGAAATGTTATAAATATATTATAAATGTTGTATCATCAGCATTGAACCAGGTCTCTCTTTCCCACAGAGTAGAAAAGTGCTCCCATTTGTACCCAGAAATTGTGATAACAAGATGCTGCACTCTTCTGCAGGAGGGATGTTGCCACTCTTCGAAATCTGTTCCAATTAAAAGAAGCTTTTTGCTCTTTTGTTTTATTTGAAAGCTGCCCAAAAAACCCATATAAAAATTAAAATTTCTAATAATAACAACACAGAGCTCTTGGAACAGAAGCTCAGTGGCTCACTGGAGGGAAGGTTGCTTGCTCCAGGTGTCAATGCATATTTCTACTCTCTCCTGTCTGTTTTCCAGCCATAACATCTGTGGCTTTACCTTACTGCTGCAGCTGTGCTGTCCCTTGCAGAGGTTCTATGATTGAAACTTGACTGCAACAGGCTCTGTGCTGATTATTTTCTGTCTTGCTTTATCTCTGACTCAGTCAATTCATCTGACCCTGTTCCAAAAACATGAGCAATTCTTTACAGCAGGGAAGTGCTGATGGCCTGAAGAGAGGGATTAGTGAAAAGTTCACAGAAACAGATTTTCAGGGTGAAAAAGCAAGATGTTTTTGTGTGACCTGAGCCTTCTTTTCTCACTGTGGATATATTTGCTTTGAAGTAAATGAGGATAGTTCATAAAAGGGAGAAATACTGTAAAGAATAAAGGTCCTATGGCTTTACTACAGAAATTAGAAAAGTAGGAAATTGTTTTGTTGGGATAGAGATTGTATTTGGTCATCAGGGAGGCTGAAATTTCCTGAAGCAGGTCAGTTTGTGTTCCTGGAGCCCAGTCTGTATGTGCCTTCTCTGTATGTTTCTCTTCCTCCATTCTCAGTCCATGGCCATTGACATCAACTCAATATCCTAGCATCACAGATGTGTCAAGGTTGGAAGGGACCTCCCAGCTCCTCTGGCCCCAACCCCTGTGTGACAGTATTTTGGTCCATGCAATACTGTGAGGAATAATTGTTCCTATTCTTCCCTTAAACGTTGCCTAAAGGTTTGTTATTTTACTTGGTTGATAAACAGAAATAAAGCCAAAACCCTAGCAAGTGAATGGTTTCTGCTTCTTTGTATATTTTCCTATCTTCTAGCAGAGAGAAAGTTTGTTATTAGGTAGACTGAAAAGAATGACATGATGAATCTGAAGTTCCTTGGGACTTATTTTCTGTGATTTTGGGAATTGATGCCTCTGTCACACATTAGCTTGGAATATCTGCTGAGCAGAGGTTTTTACCTGAGTCCTCTTTTCTTTCAGAAGCTGTGTGAGCTGTTAGAGCTCTGGCAGGGCCACAGGCAATCGAAGTGACCATTTGGTAGATGTGGCCTGGCATTGTTCTCTGTGGCTTTAAACAGAGCAGTGAAAGACATTCCCTTTTGCTAATTTTCCAGTGTTTTCTGGGAAATCAGACCACGAACTTTGCCTCGAGGGATTGGTTCAATGTGGCTGAGACCCTTGTTTATGTGTTCTCAATTAAGGAGCCTTTAATAAGCAGTTCCATTTGCACACAGATTGCCCAGAGAGGGTATTTTTACTCTCTTTGGAAATGTTGGCAGTAGGTCATGTATTAAATCGTTGGCTTACAGTTCAAGGGTAAAACTCCATTGGAACTGAAAGATCTGATACTAAGCAAATGTGTATTCTCAACTCCAGTTCTGCTTTGTTTGAAAATTAGTTTCTTAATCTTGTGGAGAAATGAGTGGCAGTCAGTGGTAGTTTTGCTGCTTTGGGGCACATGAGAAAAAATTCAGTTGAAGCTTTCTTGGAGACTTTAGTATAAAATGCTTGAGATCCCTAGGAAAGAGACCTGAAGTATTCTCAGTGAGTGTTTCTGCTGCACTGTTCTGGGGAGTGGACATTGAATGAGTTGCCTTTGATGTTGGTGATATCTCTTTACCCTTGAGTCCTGCAAGTTTAGATGTCATCAGTGTATCAATGGTGAGCTGGCAGCAGCTCAGCTTGCACCATTTATCACACTATTTGACTGTTCTGCCCTCAATGGCATCAGATAGGCAGCAGATGTTGTCATGACTGGCAGGCATTGGAATATCCATTGGCTTTGGATTGCTTGCAGGATGTCCTTCATCTCAACTAAGGAATAATCTCTCGTTTTTGGTTCTGAATTGTCCTTTTACTGCTGTAGGGGAAGCTGCTACCTCTGAGTGAAAACTGAAGCCCATGAGGAACCAAGAAAGAGATGGGGATGGACAAATAGAAAGACTAAATCCTTTCCTTCTTGCCATGCAGGGTGAGAATCCCCTGGAAGGGAACCCAGGCCAGTCTAGCTTAGCTTCAGTGCAGAGCTGCTTTCCCATGGAGCTGCAGTGTGTCTGAGATGAGTGATACAGGCCCAAAATCAGTAACAAAGACTGAAGGTCTCTGCACAACAAAACC
This sequence comes from Bucco capensis, assembly GCA_013396975.1. Lineage (NCBI taxonomy): Eukaryota > Metazoa > Chordata > Aves > Piciformes > Bucconidae > Bucco > Bucco capensis. The sequence continues at coordinate 77,610 of VWZO01018408.1, read as the reverse complement.
TGATCTTAGGCCTCTAGCAGATAAGTACATATGTTAAACTCTGGGAGCAGGAGCTCCTGGAAGGGATTCGTCTCCTGTCTTGGCTACAGCAGAAGTCTTTTACTTTCCTTACCCACATGGTTACTTCTGTTCACTGTAAAGGGTTAATTCTTTCTTCTCCCTTCTGTGGTGTTTAGCTGCTGAGATGTTTATCTAAGCTGTGGCTTGCATTTCGTTTTTTTGGTGTGTCTGGAAATGGTGGAGATAAAGCATGGACTTTACTTTCTGGTCTTCATTTTATACTGGTGGCAGCCTGGATCTACATCCTTAATTGTCTAGCTCTTAAAAATATATTGAAGAGAACATTTAGAAATGTTAGCTTAATAGCTGTAAGATTTCTGCATAGAATAGTCAGGAAAGGGGAAAAAATAATTAGCTCCTCTACTAAGGACTTGATGATGGTGTAGGAGCACCAGAGGGCACTCTGGTTCTTCCAGTGCTTTTCAGTCGACTACAAAGGACTGCAGAAATGATGCTAAAACTTTAAAGGGAAAAACCCCCAGATTTATTTCTTGTGGAAGAAATTACCAATAGGTATGTCTTTTCTTGCTTCTTAGTGGTCTTATCACAATACTAACTATGCCTAAAGATGATATCACTGGTTTTGGAATGCATTTGAGAAATGCTAAAATGGAAAAGAGCAGGATGCATCTTTCCTGACAGTTTGGGAGCTCATTTAAAAGCAGAAACCTTTTTCTGTATATCTGATATTTTTCTTGACAGTCTAAGTCTGATAATGTTAGCACCTAAGCAACACTTGTGGGTTTTGTGTTCAAAGACATCTGCCTGTAAGCTCTCATGGTTCCTTTACTCAGAAAACACTCACACCTCCCCCATCTGAGCTGACAGAGAATGCTGCTGAGGATTTGCCTCTGTTGGGCCATTTTATGCTTTTTATAGCAATAGTGTATTAACTGAGAGATGAGAGAGGAATACATGGAATGTTCATCCTTGTGCTCTTTGTTCCTGGAAGTTTCAATAGGGGTGGTTTTGTCTGAGCTAGTGCTGAGCTGAACAGTGATCACACTTAGTTTCTTCTAATAGAAAAGTTCATGTAATAATAAGCCTTTTGTAGTCTTTCTCAGTTTCTCTCAGCCAGATTGTTGCATCTGTGTTTAGACCTGGTACAGACCCTTCTGAAGAGATTCTCCTAACAGTGTTTTCCCTCTGTGAGTTAAATCTTCCCAGATTCCCCAATAACAAGACCTGGGAATTTTTTCTTCCACTGTTTTGCAGTCCCAGTTCCATTTAAAAGCAGGCAGCTGATTGTTTGGAGTTGACTAAAGGATAAAAAATGTTCCCATTCCATGTACCTTTGACCAGTGTAACTTAAGAAGCGATTGTGAGAAGGTCACCGCCATCTCATAGGCAAAAAGTCCCAGAGCTGCAGCATAGGACACCTTTGATTTGGCTGTTGCTCCTTTTCAGCAGAGCATTGCCTGCACACAAACAAAGCCAGTCTGGGGAACAAATCCCCAGTGGTTGCACGCAGACTTTAGCTTCCCTCAGTGAGGCTCTGACAGGCAGTTTCTGACTCAGCCCCAGCTCCCATCTTTTGCAGATTATAGGCTCTCTTCCTGGCTAGTCACCAAGAAATCCTTCCCTACAAGCCTGATTCCTATTACTAGCACAGGGGGACAGAGCCCAGAGCACTTCATTAACCCATCCTTGGCTGGAATATGCTTGGCCTATTCCAGCACCTTGGTTTATTTTCTTTCCAAAGTTGTGAGGGAGGAGTTTGTGCATCTCTCTCTTCAAATGGACTCAGCCAAATTACACAAAGTTTCCTTTAAATTGTTTTGAAAGCACAGAGAATTGGAACTTTGGACAGAAAGTTAAAATAGCACGTGTTGAAGAACTGGTTAAAATACATTGTCAGTGCCTTAAGCTGAGAGAACACTGAGTAGGAGCTGTGAGGTCAGGGGGAAGGAGTGTTTTCATGGTCTGGGGAGGGCTGGCAGTTTGAAGTTATTCCCTCTGCATGCATATGGCAACATTTGTAAGCTACTCCAGATCACTTAGTGGAATGTAAAGTCAGCAAAATTCTTCACTTCAGAAAGTGATTGTTCCCCCTGCAGAGGAAGCATTTTGTGCCTCAGTGTGACAGTGTTCAGTGATTTAGTTGCTTTGGTGGTAGTGCTCCTGAAGGCATGAATTGTGCTGCGTTTCCCTGCTTTCTGTTCCTTCCTCACAGAAGAGCCTACAGCCCAGCTGCTTCTCTTTGTTGTCAAGGCTGATCCACACACATGGATCACGTGGGGAAGCTTGTCATTTCACTGGATGGTTCAGGGGGTTTTACCATTTGGGCAAAAAAATGTGCCACCTCCTCAAAATCTTTTTACCGGTATTCCTTGGCAGCCAGGAGTTACAGTCAAGGCTTGGGATTCAGGACTTACCTGCAAATTAAAGATGAGATAGCTGGGATCTAAACTGGCATGCAAACTACTGAGCAAGGCACTAGGATCCAAAACAACTAGAGCTGCCTACAGTTAGCATGGGGAAAAGACAAAGGGAAGGTGAATGCTAGATTTGGACCATTATATGGCTCAATCTAGGCTTAAAGGAGGTTTTTCTCCACTTGCTTGGGACCTTCACTCAAGATTGCTGTCTTTAGGGATGATATTGGGGTCTTTTCTGGTTTGTTGGCCAAGATATATGGAGGTTGGTTTGATTCCTTTGCCTGTGAGGATTCAAATTTCTCCCCCCCATGCCTCAGTTGTTTTCCCTGTCCTGGTCTTGCCTTCTCTCCAAGGGCTGTATCGTGCAAAGCACAGCAGAGCATCTGGCAGCCAATGCAGACTCTTCTGGAGCTCTGCTAATTGTGCCAGATGCCTTCCATGGATTCTCCAAACCACAGTACTTTTAGTTCTCAGCATTCTGATGATACATAAAGATAGCAGAAAGCAATATAATGCAGTAACTTGCTTTTTGCAGTGATTTCATGGAATACAGAATACTTACAGATATAAAATGTAATAAACCCGTGTGTCAGACAAATGAGAACACAGGAAATCTGAGGTAATTTCCCTTTGGGATACTGCAATGTTCTGGGCTCTGTGGCTGCAGCATTCCTCAGGAGGCTGCAGTGGCATTTGTGGAGCCACTTCTTGGGCCTCTCTTAATTTGTACTGCATTGTCTGTTCTGGTGTTGGACACCTTTGTGTTTTCTGCAACACTAGGTGAAAAAAAACAAACCCTGTGAAGTATTCTAGAAGGAATGTCTTGTACAACACTTGAAAGGCTGACTGTGAGAGAAGTGCCAGTTGATAGGTGTTGGACTCACCCTTGAGGACTCATATTCTGGTAACCAGGTCACTTTGGCATCAAACTCCTGAAACTGTGACAGTTTTTGTGGCTTCTCTGCTGAGTCTCACACTCGACAACTTATCTCCTGTATATAGATGCCAAACATCTGTGCTTCTTCTTTTTATTTGTGTTATTTTGCAAACCTCCCTGTTCTGGACCCTAGGGTGGCAGCAGGGAATCTGGGGAGATCAATTAGTATTCTAGCTTCTATAGGATAAGGATATTGACAAAAAATAGCCCTGACCACTGCTAGTTCAGGTTGATAAAGATTGAAAGTGTTATATTCTCCAAAATATGCAGAAGTGCAATCAACCTTGTGGTTATAGTTAAACTCCTGAAATAAACAGCAAAGAGTGGCTGCTGCTTTCAGACTCCTGAAGGCTGTGGTGCTTTTCACCTCTGCAGTTACTGGTATAGAAGGTCACAAAGCAGCTGAGCTACAGCTGTATATTTAGAGGATTATACAAGATCCCAATATTTAAATGAGCCTTTCATAGGCATCTTTTCCATGCTTCCTGAAGCTCCATCCTTCCTTTCATCACAGGAAGAAAGCAATACAATCTTAGTCATCTGTAGTCAGAACACAATTATACTGACAATCCTGGGAGAGAAATGGGGCTCAGGACCTCTTGTAAAAGGGGTTGAAGTCATGTATTATTCTTAAGAAGAGAAGCAGTGTCAAGGAGCATCAGTGAAATGTGGAGATACCTTTGTAAGACTTCCAAATCTCAGCAAAATTGTTACACCCTGAATAATGGTAGATTGAGGCCTTGCCAAAACTCAACTGGGTAAAGCTGTTACTTCCCATATGGAAAGCAACTGTTGGAGTAATTGATATAATTATACACTAGAACCTTGCTTCTGTCCAAAACCTAGGGCTGTGGCAGACATAAGCCAAGAGTTTTTTTTCTTCCCTTGCTATAACTAGATTTTTTTGTTGTTGTTGTTATTCAATTAAAGCCATAAGGGAGTAGGCAATCCCATTCTTTCCTTTCCACCCTCCCCATGCCTGTATCTGATGATTTCCCACTCACCAGTCTGGAACAGGAGCTGGCAGTTTTGGCCTTACTGCTGTATGTTGATTTCTTGGATTTGAGGCTAATGAAACAATAAGCATTTTTCTGCTGGAGTAAGCCCTGATTTCCCCATCCCTCACTTCCACATGTGAATTCTGAAGCTGATGCTGTAACTTCTAGGAGTCACCATAACTAAAAGAAAGCAACTTGCAAAACCTCCCCTCGGTCTGTATAAAAAGCTCTGACAGTATTCAGCACTCAGTGCTTGTCTCCTGAGCCCTTCCCAAATTGCCTTGGACAACAGAGACCTTGTACAACATTAAAAGCTGAGACCTCTACTAATGTCTGTGTGTAGAAGGCTAGTGGTAAGCTGAGAAGGCTGTGAGCCCTGCAGGACCTGCTCATTGCCCTGCCAACATCTCCACACTGCTCTCTAGATGGTGGTGACTGAGAGAGCTAAGGACATCTGGCTCTTCTGTCAACAGATGACTTGCATTTTACCAGAGTAGTTTTAAGTAAACTCTGATCTGGTATAGTTTTGATCTGGGTTAAACCTAACCCAGGAAAAGCTCTACATGTTTCACCTGGCTCACAGACTTAATCATACTGCAATCCAAAGACTTGTGCTGGCATGAGGCAGGAGGCAAGTCCAATTTGTGATGGTTTATGAATGAGTATGAATGAACTCCTTTAATTCCAGGTTTAAGTGTCCTGAATCTTGGACAGACGTAGTAGACAATTTTACATGCTACCAAAAAGCATGGAAACATTAATGAATTCAATATTTCTGTTTAGCCTGGCAGGATCATGGACTTAAGGCTCAGGTCTGCAAAACCAGTCAGGATCCTCTGCCTCAGAGAAAACAACCCAGAGGACAATTCCTGGGATGCTTGAGCCCTTGGCTTGAGTGCTCAGACATTATAGAGACATAGAATGATTTGGGTTGGGACCTTTCAAGGTCATCTAGGCCATCCTTATCTTATCAATATTATAGAGGCTTTGAACTTTTCTTGCAGAAGGAGATTAAAATAGCTTCTATATCCTTGTATTTTTTCCCCTGAAAGAACAAAGCCATTTGTTAGTTTTAGAAGTAAAATCTTTGTTCTTTCAGAGAAAATGCCACACTATTAGAAATAAAATGTATCAAAGTAGTTGCTTTCCCAGCTGTTTAACACTTCTGAGGGTCAATTATAAAAAATGACTTTTCCAGTAGCCAAGCTCATGAGCAGTTTCTTTTCAAGCCTTTGAATTATTCTCTGAGCATTAATCACTTTTCATAAAAATAAAACCTCTTTTTAATTGTTGGAACTATAATTTTAACCAAATGGATTCCCTTCAGCAAGTGGAAGGCTCTCCTGGCTCCCACCACTGTGGGTTCTTGTTTTTCTTGAAGGCAAGTTTTGACACTTAAAAAGGGCCACTCTTTAATAAATTGGGATTTTTATTAAATGGCTTAACTTAGACTTTCATAATTCTTAAACCTGCTGTTGAAAATGAGAGGTGCTAGTGGAAAAAGAGACTGGCTTAGCACAGACTAGTCATGCTAGTCTGGAGGGAAGCTGTCCTGCTGCCATCATGGCTTATTTAGTGGCTCTTGTTCCTGAAGGAGCCTGCTGGAGTTCCCATTGATCCCTCCACTCCTGGGAGAGGTGCCCAAGCCTGAACTGCTCAGTGGAACCCAATTAAATCTTCGGAGAGTTCTAATTCCAAGGCTTCTCTGCAACTGTCATCACAGGGAAGCTTGAGCACTTCCTGCACTGGAGGGTTTGACATGGACAGTCTTCTCCTGTTCTGCTACAAACTGCTGGACCTTTCAACAAGTGCTTTAAAAACATCCTGATCATTATTGCATCTCTCTCTTTTTCCCTAGACTTTCCCGAAAACTTCTATTTAACAGAACCCCCAATATTGTCTAGCACTGCATCTTCCTGGCAGCCTTGTCTGTACCAGCTCCTGGTACACATTCCCTTAGCTTTTGTTAAGCTTGAAACAGACATGTTTATAGTTCTAAATGATTCTGTTGGTTCCCTGAATCTGCTGTGATCAATCACTTTCCTGTGGAAAACCTCAGGGTATAGTGGGATATGACTGGAATTGTATTGTCTGAGCAGAAATGACAGGGTTGTACCTTATGGAAATGAAATAGTAGATGGAATCTGTGCAACAGTGAAACAAAAGCAAGGAAAGAGGGCTTCAGAGCAAGGAAATAGGGAGCCCTGGAGAAGGGATCTTGCAGAGAGGAATGTGGGCACTCAAGAGGAATGGGATATGACAATCTACCATTTCCATGTCCACCTCTATCATAAACAGTTCTGTTTAAGTAACTGTTGTTCATTTTCCCTAACATTGTGCATCCTCTCCAACTCTTGCTTCATACAGTTTTTGTTACTAGCAGGAGAGAAATTGTGTAACTATTGTACAACTGTAACATCATTAGAAATATGTGGTGCTCGACATAAATTCGTCCTGAGGGTCCCAGGCTACAGGATGTGATGAGAGATGTGATCTCTCTGGGGAATTCAAACTATGGAAAGAAATTAGGGACACTAAAACTCTTAAAAACACGAACAGCTTGTCCAAATATCTTTTTTTTTGCACTTAACAGTTTGTTTCCTTTGAGGTTTGTTATTTCTTGACATTCTACTCTGTGCATTTATGTGCAGAAACACTAAAAGTATCTTAACTCCTTTCTTTCACCTCTTCCCTATTGTCTTCTTGCAGCTGGAAAGCTGAAACTCATTATTGTGCAATTTATCCTCCCTTAAACACTTCAATTTCTGCTTCATTAGAGCAGAATTTCACTGAGTCCTAAAATCATTACATTGGCTGAGTAGCAATAGTAATTTTGTGTCTTAATTTCAATGCTTTCTGATTTCTGTAATTCAAGGCAGCTCTAGACACAAACCCTGGAGAATAAAACAAAAGGAAAAGCTATAAAACATGATGAAGAAAAAAATATGAAACCTTACTTGTCTTAAACACTTTTAATATGTGAACAATGCAGAGGCTATTGTGAAGAGTGGCTTCCAGTTTGACAGTTGTCCTCTGAGGCCACAGATTCCTCCCAAGCTTCCTGCTAGAACATGAACATCCCTGCAGGGGTTTAAGAAACACATAGATGCTCTCCTTAGGGCCATGGGTTAGTGGTAAGGTAGTGACAGGGATGGTTGGACTTGATGAGCTTAGAGGTCTCTTCCAACCTTCATGATTCTGTGAAGAAAAGAGTTGTTTTAGTTGTTTTAGTGCTTAGCATTTAATAGTCTATTGCTTCAAATGTCTGTAATCAGTGGGGTGCTTTGTCAAACATGTAGCTCTTTCTGACAGATGCAGGAACAAGAAAGCTTAGATAGGATTCCTTTTTTTGACTTCATTCTATGGCTTGTGTACAATTGATCATTTTCCATCCAGTTTGCCAAAGCTTTAAGATTTCTCCACATGTGGATTAACACTTAGGAAACCCCAATCATCTTTTAGGCAACAGAGGACCTGTGGCCAAAGCTTGGATGCTCTGGTGCTCGGAGCAAGTGCCACAGCTGGTGGTTGGGCTTTGTGGTGTTGTGCTGGAGTGGGGAAGCTGGGGATTACTTCCAAGCACTTCACAAGACCTCTTTTCAGTCCTACTGGAACTACTGTGTATGGAAAGGGATCTTGAAATTTGTCACTTTCTGTATGTAACCTTTTCCTGAAATGGCTAGTGACACCTTTGCCTTTCCTTTGCTGTGAATTCCCAGGACTTTGCCCATTGTGGGAAGTGGTTGTGCCTGAAATCCTCATTGATGATCTCTTCTGAGTAGCATATGAGTGAGGAGGGAGGAGAGGGTGGGAAGTGGAGTGAGCCTGCTGTATAGATCAGTTTTTTAGCAGCCTGTTTGCAAGAACTGCTGATATCCTTAACTCTTCAGGTAGATTAACAGAGATTTTCTGCTCTGTCTCTCTTCACATGTTTCTGTCTTGCTGATTCCAGTTTTGGAAGAAAGCTGACTGCAGCAAATAGCAATACTCGAGCCAGTTAAAATTACTCATTTAAGGAGTTACCAATTTAGGGCTCCATATTACAAGAAAAACAACATTTCCTGGTGCTGCTAGATTATGTAGTGGAAGGTACCCAATGAAGATCCCATTTCTATAAAGGGGAAAGCTCTATCCTAAATCCTGAACTCTTGTTTTCATAGTCATCTAGGTTGGAAAAGACCTTTAAGATAGAGTCCAACTGTAAAACTAGACTACCAAGTCCACCACTAAGTGCCACATCTACATGGCAACTCAACTGCTTCCCTGGGCAGCCCGGGCCAATGCTTGGTAACCCACTTGGTATGGAAAAGTATAAAGGTGTTGAGAAAGGAATCAAAGATGGAGACAGATAAAACCCTTCCATTTTCCAAGCCATTGAATCAATACTGCTTCTTAATGGGCATCAATCTGTGCTATCCATCTTTGCAAACATCTGCAAGACAGTTTAGGGGACTTGCTCTCTGGGATAGAGACAAATAAAACAGTCAGGGTAATCAACCAAAACTCCTCATGCCCTTGTCCAAGTCTCTTTTCTCACTCTTCTGAGTTTCTGTCATCTTCTTTACCACCTCCCCTCACCATCCCCAGAGGAACCTGAGGGAAGTCTATAGCCATACTACTAAGCTTGTGTCATCTGGGCTTCCATCCCAATGAAGACATTAATTATCCACTGGGGACATCCATCTCATTTCTACAGAGTGAAAGGCCTGGAACACAGCCCAGAATTTGGGCCAGTGTATCTATTTAGACATAAACATTGACACAGAGATGAAAAGGCAAAACTCATTCCTCCTGTGAGAGCACTGAAACCTATGGAAATACAATGGGATTCAGCTGATCTAGGAGTTGCAGTGGAAAGAGGTGGGGTGAAGAAAAGCTACCAAAATTGAAGATGAAAGTAAAAATCCTCTTTGGGCTTCGGTTTTTTTTTTTACTACATTACTAAAGAAATGGTTTTACTAAAGAATTGCAGCAAATACTCCTTTTGCTTTCCTTACAGCATCATATCTGGAGTCTAGTAAGCAACTTGGAAATAGGGATTTTGGGGAGGCTCCAATTGTATTGTTCTGCTGCTGGTAACTAGCTGCCAGCTCTTCCCTAGTACCTGTAGGAGTGGGTGGATCTCATCTGTCAGGGGAGCAGGAAGGGTGAATGACTGCAGGATAAATGAGTAGATGAGAGAAAAACCTATGCTAGATTCTTCACACAACATCCCTGTCTTCTGGGTCTGGTTAGAAAAATATAACTGGTCAAAAGCCCATGAACTGGTGAGTTTAGTGTTGCAAAATCTGAAGATTAGATAGGATCTGCTAAAGGCAAAAAGAGTAGCCAAGGCCTGGAGTCTGTTGCTGTTTTGAACACTAGAGGAAAGCAAAAGGCATTGTCATCATTAGATTGGGAGGCTGTGCTAAATGGAATGACACTGGACTAGGAATGCTCTTTGGATACAGTCTGAAATACTCAAGGGACTAAATCATGGACTGGCATGGATCAGAAAAAGTTGTTCTCTATTGTGTTCATGGCTTATAATTTGGAATTTCTTTTTTAAGTGCAAGGAGGAATTTGTTCACTGAAAGGGTTGTTAAGTCTTGGAACAGGCTGCCCAGAGATGTTCTGCTTATGGATGTGGTTTAGTGGTGTGTTAGTGCTAGGGATGGTTGGACTTGATGATCTTAGAGGTCTCTTCCAACCTTCATGATTCTGTGATATGGCTTCTAAATGCAGAATATTTTGGATGATGAATTTGAATAATTCTGAAAGTTTGGTAGTCTGTTTCATGCTTAGATAAAGGAATAAACTTGCAAGAACTCTTAACAAAACAGTCTTGAATACAGTGTAATGGAACAGCTTAAAGTCTGCAGGTTAAGCAGTGTATATAACCTCTCCAAATGAGATGTAATACATCAGAACATAAATCCTGTTCTTGAGTACTATGAATGTAACTCCAACTGATGTCAAAGGAACATAGAATCTGATCCAGTCTCCCAGAGATGTGAGAAGGAAAAGAGACTCATGAACTGAAAATCATGTCTCCTTGAGCTGGCTGTAGAGCTCTCCATAAATCATATGTCTCTTGAAACGATTTGCATGAGGTATTATGGTGTTTTGTGGATTAGATAACCACAAAAGGAGGAGGCCAAAATAGTTAGAGGTGGGGATTTTGAGTACGTCTGGCCAGCCCGACATGTGGATTTGTTTCTTGGGTTTTGATACAGAAGCCACTGTAGACACAGTTCAAACTTAAATCCCAGAACAACTGGTTTGGGAGCTTTATAGACTTGTATGCAGGTGTCAAGCATTGAAAGGTTCTGTAGAACTGGGGAATTAACAGTACAGGCAGTGATTAAAACACTTTGGAATCTTCACCACTTTGATTTTCATTCACATTCCGAATCCTTTGGCTGGTTTCCTGCTCCAAAAATTAGAAGTTTAGGAGTACGTAGTTACCCAATTTGTCTTAGGCAAACATTCTGATCTTGAAGTTTTGTGCCTAATCTACCTAAACACACAGTCTTTTCAGAATTATTTACTGGCCCATGCGTGTGCCAAATGGAAAATAAACCCACAGCTTTTGTGTGTTTCATCACCTCTCACGTGTTTGCTTGATGTCATCCATTAGGAAGCTACAGCACTTGAGCTCAAGGTTTCCATAACTGGTGTCCACTCTTCACTTCACCACCAGATCAGTAGCAATCCAATCAATGGGAGTTACTTGAGCTCAAAAGGAATTGCAAGCTCTTAGCACAAGTCAGTGCTGTGCAAGCTCCTTTCACTTTGTTTGCTTTTTAGAAATCCTTTAAACTAATAGAAAAACAGAGAAAATAGAGAGCCAGCTCCTCAACTGCTGCATTAGACTTAGCTGCATTCACTTCAGAGAGGAATTGCTTCTGCACAATCTATCTGATCACTGCAGGACAAAGCTGAACTGGGTATGACAAACCCATGGACTCAGCTTTGGTGCAGTTGCTTAGACAAAAACCAAAGCAAAACACTTAGAGCAGTTGCAAGCTGAGCTTTCCAGCTGAAGGACATCTCAGCTTTTGGGAAAGGAGGGCATTTTCTGCCACAGTTGTTCCCTGAATAGAACAGAGATTTAGTTTCTAGATTCAAACAAGGTTTGCAGGATGAGGTCTATCTGCTCCTTTGTGTTTCTGACTCTGGAGGCAGTTTAATGTATCTGTGCCTGCACGTTTCTGGATATACATGTGAGCACTGTGTGGAAGAGCTGAGGCTCTTTACAACCCTGAGAACCTAGTGAATACAGAGAGGAAACAACATCTCTTTCTTGAATGAAGTGGCTAAACAGCACTTGTGAGGCATGATATGAAAGGAAATGCTTTGAATGAGGTGAGATGTGCGTGGCAGCGTAACAGAAAAAAGCTCTCCTCATTTTCATCAGCTAATCATCACAACAATTTGACACTGCTTCCAAAGGGAGCCAAGAGTATGGAAACAATTATTTAGAGAAGAATAAAGCAAAATTATGTATATGCTTGTATTTTGCATCTTAAGGTAAACTTTAGAGTTCCCAGATGGATATCCAAGGCAAATAGATTGATCTAGAAAAAGAAGAAAAAGAAAGGGAGACCTCTGAGTGAAGTAAACAATCAGATATGTGGAGACATGCATTTTTTTAGTCACCTACTTAGTCACCATCTTAATTCTGGTGCTTAACAATCGTGTTGTGCAATTGAAGAGCAGAAGAGATGTGCTACTCACTCACATGAAGAAGCTTTCATGAATGTAAAACAGATCATGACTTCTTTTGACCTGAATGTTTCTTACTGATACAAGGTTTCAGTGTCAATATTGTGCAAAAACCAGATTTTAAATATGAGCTAGTTTTTTATTCAAAGCAGTGTCACCTGCCAACTTGGAGATTTACAAATTCCCAGACATTTTTATATCTGTGTAAAAAGCAAAGCATCTTGAACTGTGTTGTGATCTGGTAACAGAAGAGCTGTTTGAAGTGTATTCTGTCATAGTTGGCAAAGCTCTCTTCAGACTCAGACCAAACAAAGCAAGCTTCTGCCCTGAAAAAACTTTGGGCACAATGATGAATTATTAGAGTAGGAATTTTAGAAATATTATAAAATGTTATAGTCACATGAACTTTATATTCTTGCTGTTCCTTCATTAATAATGATTCATCATGTTTGCTTGTTCATCATTCACTTCTTTGTGAAAGAATCTTCACTTTGAAGCCAGCAGGGCAGATGGGCAATGTGTTACTGCTCATTTCCTGGGGAAAGCAGAAGACTTACCTTTCTTTTTTTGCAGGGTTACTTTGATTCTTGAGAGGAAGGGGCCAGCAGTCCATTAAGCTATCTATTGCAACTTTAATCTTGCTATCTATTATATCTTGATAGGCACATTGCATCTTTTAAGTAGATTCTCCCCAAAATATTCAACATCTCTTGAAGTCTTCACTTTGAAACATGGATAGAGCAGACAGAGAAATCTGCAGTTCCTTCTAGCCCTACTGCTTGCATGCTGCTTTTAGCAGAGCTGGCAAAGAAAAGCCAGAATGAAAAGCTTTTAAAAAGAGAGTCTAGACTTAAATTGGACTCTTGATTGGAATTAAGAGGGAATAAGCTTCATGTCTGGCAGCAAAGCAAACCGAGTTGGTTCTTCCTACATTTGTCACGAACTGCTCGTTCTCTCCTTGCACTGTCCATCATCAGGCTTGGCTGTAGGGAATGTGTTTTAAGTAATGGTATGTTAATAGTTTCTGCTGTATGGGTGGCAGTGTGTTGTGCTGCAACATCTAATCAATTTACTCTGCTTTTTCTTCCTTTGACATGGTATGCCACACAAAGACTACCTGCAGCTCTGAGGAGGGTAGCCTCTGCAAAGCAAGGGTAGTCCCTCTTTCATTTCACATCTCCCAGCTGTAGATGTGTGCAGAACAAAAGCTCCAGTTCATGGATCTGCTTCTAATGTATTTTGCCTGATCCAGCAATACATTCTGTCTCTAGCAAATAGCTCTGGGGCAGGAGGTTTAAACGTCTAGGATGCTTGCCCTGAATAAGTACTTCTGTTGGAGCATTTCAGTGCTTAAAAAATGGATTTTAGCTGCTTGCGTTTTGATACCTACTGTCTTATGCCTCTGAGCATATGGAATGCTTGCATCCTACGTGTCTCTGGAGCTCTAAGCCTAGGTAGCTATTACTGGAGTCAGATACTCATGAGATGCTATTGCTGATCACTCAGTGAGTTGAGTGAAAGCCCATGTAGCTTTGGTCCCCTGTCAGTCACCTTTGTCTGGGAGAGGCTGAGAGGTGGCTGTGTGTGACAGAGTCACTGGATGATGACACACAGCTTGGTCTGGAGTGAGTGTGCCTAACCTAACTCTGTGCCCCACAATGGCTCTTTAAACTTACAGCTTCACTGTTCATAAATAACACACACATTCTTAATACAAGCAGAGGCAGAGCCATGATATACAGCATATGTTGTATTTCACACAGCCCTTTTACCACTCCTCTTAATGTTGCCCAAGAAGTATTTATAAGACAGTTTAATAATGGGAAACATTTCTTCATGAGTCTAAATGCTTGCCTTTTAAACAATTGACATTCCAGCCCCTAGTGTTGCAGCCTCCCTTTTGTGGCCATTAGTATATGCTAAATGGAACCTAAATGGAACTGTGTCTGTTTACTTTAGGATAAGCTTCTGCTACACTCTTAGATGTTGCTCTTGTCATCAGAGCATGAATACATTCATCTCCATCTGCAGTAAAAGAGGTGTTGTTAGTTTCTGGTTAGCAGCACTTCTTACATTATTGGGTAACTTTTTTTTTTTATTTATATAATGGTTCTATGCAAATTAAGAAGAAAATGAAGAAAAAATTCAGAACAGCACTTGCCTGTGTTCTAAGGCTTGTGGCATCAGGCTTCAGCCTCCAGAAGAGAGGAAAAACATGTCACAGCAGCCTGAGTGCTCTCATTTAACTGACTAACTCAATGCCAGTGACAAGAAGATCCCTGGAGGACAGGTGAATCTGTCTTATATTGTAACATTCCACTGCAAAAGAGTTTTACTAGCATTTTAGAGACAAGCTCAAGACCTGGTTCTTAATTCCTCTTCTGAGCAAGGAACATTCTGTCTTGTTCCTGCTTCTAGAAAGAGCAATGCTGGAACAAATATTTTTCTCTTTAAGACATGGATACAGCAAAAAGAAATGTGTCTGGTGGGACAGGGGCTAGAGAAGCACACTTTCCTGGAGCAGGACTGTCAGTTTTTCACAGGTCCTTGTAACAAGGGTGATAGACAACAAAGGTATGATAAATATGATACCAGAGAACAGTGCTGCAAAGGTAAACTTGCTCTGAGCAAATCTAACCACACAGGTCTCTGTGTGTATTCAAGACCAAAAAGAAGAGTGAGGTGAACAAATGATTCACCCAAATAGCATTATCTCAAATCACTTTTCAAGTGTCTGGAGTTTCTTTGAGGTGAAAGCAGAAGAATGAAGTCAATGTCCAAAAGTAATGAACAGAAGTTAACTTCCAAGTGAGCTTGGAAAACAAATGACTATTGCTGAGCAGAGCAGGAGTAGTAATAACATGCAAGGAGCAAATCTATTCCTAGCCCTCATCTGAAAATGGACAGAGAAAGGTTCCACTTTTAAGCAGCATTGAAAATGAGATGAGAAATGTGAAATCAGTGGAAAGAAGCTATAAACCCAAGTGCTGGCTTTCAATTTAGTAATGGGCTGAAGAACTCCAAACAATGAAGTGCAGTGTGCTTTGTAACTGCTTGTTTTTGCTAAGTTGTGTAGCTAAAAGTCTCTGATTTTGCCACACTTAATTTTCAAAGACCCCAGAGCCCCATGCTTAATTTAGCAGCCTTACAGCTTTTGAATAATTTCTTATATAAAATATCTCCATGGGGCTTGGCAGGAGATGGAGAAAAAAGTTCAAACCCAGGTGTTATTCTTTAGCAATCAATAGTTATACTCAGCAACAAATTACTTTGCTCAACTTAATCTGTTTCCTCAACATGGAGGAAATGAGAATCACAAGGCTATTTTTTGTCCATCTATATTTAATCTAATGAGTCAGTTGGAACCCTGAGGGTCTTCAGAAACAGATGATGAGGAATAAGTCAGGGCCTGATCCAAAGACTACTGAAAGGAATAGAAAGACTCTTGGGTATTTTGACTGCATTTGGATCAGTTTCTAAAGCCCTTTCAGAAGTGAGCTTTTTATTGCCTAGTAATTCACACAAAATGTCTATCTGCTTTTAGGCAACCAATATTTCAGTGAGTGCCTCTGATACATGGAGACATGAACCTGATTTGAATCTGTTGATTGGTTATTGTTTACTTCAGAAATGGAGAGGGTTGGATTGGATGCTGAGCTGTTAAAAACGGAATTGTGCTGAGTCTGTTACTTTTATTGGGTCAAGTTGGAAGTGATGAGGAAATATTTATAGCATGTAAGACAAAATTTTGGTAAGCATTGGCCTGAGTTGTGATTTGGGTTCTAGTTCTATTCAGGTTACATGATGGTAGGAGATATACTTAATCTAAAAGGTAATAGAGAAGTGTTTTAATTTGCCTTAACTCTTTCCCTTGAACCTCCTTTTCACCATAAACTTCTTGCACATCATTTCATGAATGAGATCACAAGAGAATGGACTTTATTGTTATATCTGATATGCTGTATTTGGGCTCTGCAGATTTCAAGCCACCTGGAAAAAGTTCTATAAATGATTGCATGATGTTACTAGTAAAGATAAGCTATTCTAGTAAAAATACAGGGCCAAATAGCATCCCAAGTGTAACTCCTTTAGGTTAACCAGAATTGTTTGTTTTTCAATAGATTCAAGGGAAGATTCATATTCTCAAAATACAATTACCCAATGTACAATATAACTTAAATACATTTACTTTTTTCCCCACCCTTCCTCCATGAGCTAACTTGGACATTATTATTTGCACAAGTACCTCAAGAGCTATGTAAAGGAACAGCACAAGCTTCTACTCATGGATTACTATTTTGGGTTTGGGAGGCATGTTGCAAACAACTGCTTAAGTTTAAATGTAATCAGTCATGATTCCTGGCCGATTCTTTAGAGCCTAAAGAAGTCTCTATAACTAACTGAGAGGCAATGCCATCTGTATCTTAGAAAATCTTCAACTCCTTGATGCTTCTTTTGCAGTCAGGAGAAGGAATCACAGTATCAGTAAGGTTGGAAGAGAGCTCCAAGATCATCAAGTCCAACTATAAAGCATAGATTCACCTCTTTTTGACTGCTAAAGGGATAAAAGACTGTACATGCATATGAAAACAAACAGGAATTCTAGCTGATTTTCAGCAATTGGCAGGCCAAGCACAGTCCAACAGCTGCTGCAGGTAATATTTCCCTTTGGAAAGTGGAGTGGGGCATAGGAGTTGATGAGTAGAATTTAGGCAGTGGAAGTCCTGTTCAGTGGTAAAGGCAGGCACACTGGGATTTTGCAGAGTAAAGGATGTTTCACTTCTTTTTGTGTGTGTAAAGCAATGACATCTTATTTTGCAAAGAATCCTCCTAAAAGCAAAGAAAGTCTTGGATAACAGAGTTTTATTAGGCAGCCATGTACTGAGCCCTTTACTTGGTCTATATCAGAGCAGTCATATGCCTCCTCGAAGTTGTACAAGTTAAATACTCCTTGGAGTAAAGAGTCATTGGGATTTTCTGGACTGGAAGAAACCTTGGCCATCCTTACCTTCCTTTGATATTCCACTACTCCACCCTGCAACAGTGATGAGCCTCTTGTGCCTGCTTGTGTTGTTTGTCAGAGCTTTTATGTCAGCATGCAAAGTTGTCACAGTGCAACCCCAAATGGAAGCAATTTCACTGAGATAATCTGTGCTAATTGACATAACACCTGTTTGTTCTCACTACACTCATAAGGTTTCAATTACTTCAGAATTTGGCCCTAAGTTTCTGGGAAAACAGTATTTGTGTATAACCTCTGTACCTTTGGCCATGGGCTGTGTCCATAAAGCATGATGAAATGTCTTTCCCTTGAAAGTCTCCTTGGAATGTGTTGATGACTCCTTTCTTGACCATTGCCTGCTGAAGGGACCTGTGAGTGACAGTGGAGGAGGCCAGCAAGAAGAACTAGGATGAGGTTTGCTGGGAGCATGGCTCCACACTGCTTGAGGGATCATGATTAAAAGTTGCCTGGGGAAGTTTGTTAGTGTTCCGAGGTTGCCAGTTCTGTGGCTTTCCTGTGGAATTGGACTAGCTCTTAGCAACAGCTGTGGTTAATTTCCAGGAGCCAGAGATAGCCATTGTGGGGTTTGTTTTGAATGCTAGTGGAGATTTCTGGCTGTCTGGTTGATGCAGTGGTTTCCATTGTGAATTTTGGTTATGTGTCTGAGAGCTGATTAGAGGTTGTGAGCCAGGAGTGTGCATCAGTGAGCCTGTCATGGGCACTGGAAGCTCTTCAAGGACAGAGCTTCCAAGTGCCAGTGACAAGCACAGATGATTGTCTGAAGGACTGAGGGGTTTTATGACCAGGTAGTACAGCCCCATAGAAATAAAGTGGGACTCTAATTCTTAGCTTGCTTGAAAGTGTTGCTAGAAAAATGGGAGTAACTTGAGAACCTCAGATTCTGAAGGCATAAAAGCATTTTCCACTCCAGGTAAGAGGCCTCACCACTAGCAGAAGATGACAACCATATGAAATATTTAGGTACTTTTAACAGTCTTGCTCAGAATTATTGGTCATCTGGGCATGACTACAAGAACTATTATGATACAACAGTGTGTGTAGATGGTGAATTTCTTGTCATTCTGATGTTTTTTCTTTGCTGAGGAGCTGGTCTCTGCTGGTTTCAGTCCATAATGAACAGTGAGGAGCAGTCCTCAACAGAATCTGAGTTCACCACGAATCTTCTCATTTACTGATGGGGAATAACATGAAGTCTATGTTGTGGCTAAGAAATGAGTGGGTGGTGGCCTTCTTTGTGAGGATAGTGGGAGGAAAGTGAATCCAGGAAGGTTTGGATATTGATGCAAATGCAGAGGAGGTAAAGAGGAAGACTAGACTTGTTCTTTGTTGAACTGGCAGCTACAATAGAGGGAAAATAATGTGGCAGGGCAGGAGAAAGGCAGTGGGTGTGTAAACTGCTGTTCTCTTTGTGCTTGGCAGTAGTGTTTCCAAGTATAGCCTTAGTGAGAAGATAAAAGAAGGTGGAATAATTCAGCATTTCCTGAATGTGGCTGTTGAGTAGCAGCAACAACAGGAACCACAGGTATAAATCCTTGCCTCCAAACTTGCCCTGCACAGGTAATTAGGTTCTGGGGAATAGAAGAACATTTCTGCATGCTCTTTCCTCAGTCCTAAAATAGAACACCTCCTTTTCAGTACTGTTCCTGCTTTCATTGTGTTTGATTCCCTAATTATTCAGGCAATTGTGTTCTCCCTAGGGGAGCTCATTGAGAACCTGTTCCAAAAACAGTGCTAGCAAGTCCTTGCAGGTAAAGTGTAGCTGCTGTAAGCTGGAGCAGTGATTGCACACCAAGAGATGGAGTGTTTGCTAACAGGTGAGACATTGGCTGCTTGCACCAAGAGATGAAATTGCTCAAGTCCCTTGAATCAACTTAGAGCTCTTGCTACATGATTTAATGAAGTAAAAATAAGTCTGTCTAAAACTTGATAGAAATAATGATTTGGTGCAAAATGGCTTTCCAAAGTACAATGGAAATGAATGTAAATTGAATTAAGAATGAAAGGAAAAGAAAATGTTTTCCCAGTAGAGATAAAGTGCACAATTCTGGGGGTTATTTTCACATACTTCTGGCTGTTAAATTCCATTTTCTTTGGCAGCTTTATCCAGTTCCTTCTGTAAAGCCTGCTAGAGAAAGTTCCTGTGCAGTGTGTGCGTTTGAGTTCTAGCAAGGCATCTTGAGATGGTTTGGCTGCCTTGTGACAGTATTTCAGACTAGTCTCTGATGAATTCCAGGGTGTTAGATGAATATCTGGATCCCAAATAAAGGTGTGAAGACACTTGGGAGAGCTGCAAAAATAAATCAGTGAGCATTCTGAGACATTTCCATCCAGGATGTCTCTGACTTAATACCTTGCAGAAGCAAAGGTCCTCCTTTGCAGTGTTCCCAGTGTCAGTTTCTTTGTACATCCTAGGAAAGAAAGGGAAATAATTTGGTCTTTCTTATATAAACAAGTCCTCCTTGATTCCTCAGGAGAAATGACTATTCAAATACATCTTCTCTATGTTTTTAGTCTCTCATAGTGCATGTAGCCTCACTATTAGAAAAAAAAACCCAGAAGGCAAGAATTTAGTGAGAGCAGAGAAGCTTCTTTCTCTTCCCAAGTTTCTCTGGGTGTGAGATTTTTGATGAGAACATTGCTTTTGAAGGAAGGCTTTCTAGAAAGGATTGTGAAACACCTTGAACTTTATCTTTAGTCCAGAATGTGAGATGGATCCTGTCTGGCAAGAAGCTCTCCAGCTGAGGACCTGCTGTCAATTCCCTCTTGCTTATACTGCATAGCCAAGACCTGGGCTGGTTACAGAGCACAGTTAAGTGTGTGCATGGGGAGTGAGGTTTGTCATTCAGAGATCTGAGGCAATTCTGGGGTTTTATTTGCCCCTCTTTTTCCTCTCAGAGTTGTTTTTGTTTGCTATATCTTCCTGATACAGCTGCAGTGATAGTAGGGTGAGGTGGTATCAACGACCAGTTGGATGATTTTCATGGAACAGGAAGCTGGCTTGTTTGAAAAGGACATAACAATTAGGAACTAGCAGCTGGGAAAGATGGTTTGCTGTGCTTTTCATGCACTGAATAACTCATCTGTGCCTCCAACAACCTTGTCACTGCATCTCCTTCAGCTGCTGTGGGAGTCATGTATGCAATCTTGGAGCGTCGAGAGTTACATGAGGCACAGATTTGTTGTGTCTGTATCATGTAGAATTAGTGTAGATTAGATAAACTAAAATATTCACCAGCACAGATGTATCTGCATTCCCAATTACAGCTCAGCTCTTCCTTATGCACCCGCTTCATCTCTGTATGCTTCTGCACAGGCCTGCTGACAGCTTCAGGACAGCTTCAGAGAGGGAAATGCCTGATGGCAGCACCAAAGTGATGCAAAACTCTATTGTTTTCATTGCCAATTTTGTTGTTTGTGAGCCACTGAAAAATACAGAAGTGATAGAAAATAGATTCTTAGGTGAGAGTGGCAAGGACTGAATGCTGCCTGTGGAAGGAATAACTCTCACCCAAAGGTTTTGTGGACCTTCATAGCACGCTTAGGGATAGCTTGCTGTATGTCCTGCCTAAATCCTGCCCTGTTTGGGGAGAGGGGATTTGTTTGTGGGTGAGGCAGGTCCCTTCCATGCATATAGGCTTTGTCTGCACAGTCTTGCAGGCCAGTTCCTGCTTCCTAACCCCTGAATCATACCAACTGAGCTGCTGCATTTTTCCTTCTGCTCTCCAAATGCTTTGCCCGAGGGAGGAGTGTATGGACCTAGGACACTGATGAGTGGGGACAGGGCAGATGGAAAGATGGAATTCAGTGGGAGGCTGCCCAGTTTCTTTCTCGTACCACCAAATTACCAAAAGCTGCTTTCCTTCTGCCAGGCCCTTCCCTCTCAGCCATGCTCTCTTTCCTCCATGTGTATTTGCTTTCAGTCTGTTGGCATTGCTAGCAAAGAGTCATTCAGTCTCTGCAGATTGGGCTGAAGCCACATGAAATATATAGAAGGCCTGTTCAGTTCAAGTTAAGCTGCACTGTGCCTAGTGAAAATGAATAGAGTGAATCATCCTCTGCAAGATTTGAAGACACAGTACAGGAATCTTTTTACATGATTGTTTTAACATATGTGTAAAAGGAAGGGAAAATAACACTCCACTGGAGCCTGCTGCAAGGCATTCCTGTTCTATCTACAATGTGCTTATGGCTCAATGTCTTGCAGGAGTGGCTGAACTTCCTTGTGCCTTTAAGATGCTCAGAAGAATGGAATAGTTGATTAGACAGCACAGTGAGTGAGGGAGGGTGTGCTTTACAGAGTGGGATCACTTCCATTTGATAACAATCTCCAATAAACATTAGTGCAGTGTGGACAGTCTGGTTTCCTCATTAAAAAAAACCACACCCACTCAAAAGGTTTTATCTTCATATCTATCTGTGTACACACATTTATATCCTATAGATATGTACACACACCTCTTGTTCTAGTTATTTAATCAGTTATTCCTTACTGATGTGCACCATCAGCTTTAAAAGTTACTGTAGTTAGAATAAAAAAGACAATGATGCAATGACTTATTTTGCTTTGCAGCATTTTCTATGTTCCTGAACCAAACGTTTAAACTCTCACATCTTAACCTTCTTATCTCAAATGGTGATCAGAAACTAAAGATGAAAATGCCTTTAGTATATTCACATCTCTTTCCTTCCAAGAAAGCAGCAGAACATGTCACAATTTAGAACAGGGAAAAAGTTGTGTAGAACTTGAAACTCTACACTTCTCAAGTTGGGAAAATGTTCACTTAGTGGGCAAGTTTTGCCACTCAAGCCCATCCTTAGACATCATAAAACATGAGCATCTTTCACTCTGACACAATCACGAATGTGAAAGCAGGGCTGTTAATGCTCTGTAAGGAAAATAGTTTGCCAGACTCTTGTTAGCAATGACAAAACACTGGGAGAAGGCAGGAAAAGTGAAAAGCCAGTAGGTGAAGTTGAGGTGTGATGACATCTGGGAATATGGATCTGGCCTAACAAAGGGAAAGGAAGATAGCAAGAAGTGGTGCCTCTTCTCTGTGCTGAAAGAAGGAGCTGGATCATTGACCTGTTTTCCTTGGAAAGAGTTAAATCTGTGTTGCAATATCTTCTCTTTGGAAAGCTAAACGCTCCACTGTGTGGTAGATGCTGTGCTCTCAGTGTCCATCCCACTGCAGGAGCACCAGGATTCTTCTGAGCAGCAGCTGTAGTGACTGCAACCTGAGCAACAGGCAAACAGGATGGAAAAAAAATAGGAAGAAGCTGTTGAAAATAGGCTCAGTGTAGTATTTATTGTATTTATATCAGGATGTGTTTTATTAGCTCATAAAACTCACTCCTATGGTTAATTTGAGCAATTAAACTAAGTCTAATGTATTTGTTAGCATTGTAACAGTGCAAAGCTTATTTCCACAGGTGTTCCAAAAGACCCACAGATTGCATGACTGAAACATTAACATATTATTCTAATAATATGATGCTTCTCTGTCTGACTCAAGGGCTTTTAACTTTAATAATTTCCAGGTTATTCAATAGCCAAAATGTATTTTCCATTCATCCTTTCACACTGGTGCCTTTTCTTTGGTATAAAGTAGTGATCTAATGAATAAATGCTATCCAGATGAAAGCCTGTCATTTGATCCTTCATCCCAGGATTGTGATGGCATATGGCAAACCAACAATGTGCTATCTCTGTGAAGGACAGGGACCTAGATGGCAGGCTGAAGAGACATTTGATACAGGGAGGAATGAGAAAGCCTGGCTGGATAAGCCAAGATATTGTTACTGAAATGGGAGCTGGAGATCGACCATATATATCTGCTGGGTGGGGACTGATGAGGAGCGAGTTACAGATCTGTGGTTTAGATCATTTCTGAAGAAAATGAGGACCTTCAATGAAGTGTTTGCACCAGTCCACCTCACCCACTTGTGGAGGAGATGATTCAAGCTGATAGAAAGTCTCTTGGCAGTGACGAGCATCCTAGTTGAGGATAACCATGAAGGAGCATTTTTGGGGCTGGGCAGAGTTTTCAGCAGACAGGGTGGGAGTGCTCCATGCTGTCCATGCAGCCCATGCCCCACCTTTGCTTCAGATTTGTCTGTAACACTTATTGTAACTGATGAATAATTATCCCCTCTGCCAAGATCATTTCAGCCAGTGTGATGAGGGCTGATGGAGGAGGTGTGAGCTGGGAAATCTTACTCGAGTTGGAAATCTTGCAGACTTCTAATGACTCTGGGATCAGGGTGCCTCACTACTTTCACACCTGGTGCCAGATATTTGGGTTTGCATTTGCCAGTGAACTAGCTGCAGCCAAGGGTTCTTTTCTTTTTCCCAAGGACCACCCAAAACTTCTGCTAAGGGAGAAAAAGATTTTGCTAGTAACATTTTTGTCAGCATTATATTTTCCATATATTTCAAGGGCCAACCTGCTTGTCTCTTTCTGAGCATTGTGTAATGCACTAAAGACTGCCTGGGTGCTACTACATTCTTTCTGAGCAGTAAGTAATCTACTCTAGTAGATTAGTAAGCATCATCAAGTGAGCCTAGCTGCTCTGGTTACCAGGACCTAGGAGATAGCAGGGTAGCTATGGTCAACAGTTAGAGCAGAGGTAGCTAAAACATGCTTAGATGATGAGGAATGCTAGCTCTGATCCAGAGGCTCACATGCCAGAGACAAGGAAAACGTTAGGTGTTGCCATGAGGGTCACAGTAAATATCTAATTGCTAGTTTGCAAATCCTCTTAACTTACTAAGGGGAAATGGAAGCAGCAAGCAGGCAGATTTGTATCTACAGCAGTGTCACAGTCTAAAAGCTAAAATCATAGTAAATGAACCAGTGGAAGAGATGCAATCTGGCTTGAATCAATAAGTTTGTGATCTGTATGGCTCTTCACTAATAGGAGGATTGGAAAGTCCATGCCACACATGCAAACTGCAAGCATATGCTGCAAACTGCAACTGCTCAGCTGGCACCTGACCAAGGAAAAGAGATCCTTGTAGCAGGAAAGCAGTTGGTTTGCTTAGAGCCACTGCTCTGAACCAGAGTGTCACTGGAAGGATACCAGTGCTGGGTAGAAGTGGTATTTTAGCAAAGGAAATATTGTGTTGGATCCATTCTCTTATTCCTTATTTTGTCAGAAGCAGATGGATTTAATTTTCATGCACTTTGTGTGTTGAAAATGATCACTCCTAATTTAGTACTCAGGAAGTAAAAAGACAAAACTCAAACCCACACAAACTTCTGTAACTGCCTGGGCACTGAAATGCAGAGCTATTGCTCAACATGTTGGATAGCAGATAGCTGTATTGACAAATTCTGTCAGGAGATGCTTAGACAATATATTGTACAGGCAAAAAAATGTAATAAACTTTTCTAGTCTGGAGACAAATATGTGTTGTGAAGTGCTTTTGTTCTTTAAGGGTGTCTTGACTTTACCTGGGGATGGACATGGCTGAGTATAGTGTTGACTTACTTTTTTTGTGATGCATCAGTCAGAGAAGGATATGTTCAAAGGTTGTTTGGGGAACTGGAAGGATTAAAAATAGTGTCCTGAACTATTAGTTCCTGTCCATTAATATGCCTTCATGCCATCAAAGAGCCTGGGGCTGCTGCTTGGCTAATCAATAAGGTGATACCACGCAGAACATAGCAGGCACATGCCAGACCCTTGACCCCAGAAGGCAGCCATAGGCTGGGCCATGTTTCAACAGAGCTAGCAGAGCAGTTTGCAGCCAGCATGCAGTGGAACAAATGTGCATTGTTGTTCCAATTGAAACCACATGCTGAGTAATGGAACCTAGGTGCAACTTGCTTGAGAACGTGTGGACAGTTGGAAACCTGACTGTATGCTTTTATTGATGTTATGTCTGTGTGTCTCAGGGCTCCCTGACTTTGTTTTCTTAGCAAAACTCAGACAGATTAGACATGTAGGATTGATGGAGCTGGGCACTGACAGAGCAGCTCTGTTCCAGCTGCAGTGACTGTGAAAGAATTGGATCTGGACTCTCTTAGCCAGTGCTCCAAGAGCTCGAGCTCCGTTCCCGGCACTGGTCGCCAAGGACTATTTTCTTTTAGCCCACGTCAAATCTGAGCTTACCTATGGGGCTAAACCACAGCCTGCTGAGCCAAGTGGAGCTGAATACAAACTCATTTCACTGGCTGTTTGTTACATTTGGGCAAATCCAGCCACCTACAGTGCTGCAGAACAATCTCCACTAAACTCAACTTGTTGGGCTTCAACGCATTTGAAGCACTGCATGCTCCTTCCTCCCAGCTTGCAGTCAGGGCATCAGTTCCTTGTTCATTAAACAAGGAAATTAACAGAAGGTAGACATATATTGAATTTGGGTTTGGGGATAAACAAGGTGATAAGATGGATTTAATGCTCTGCCTACCCTTTACTCTGTAAACCATAAGGGCTTGTGAGTGCTCTCAACTTAGGTTTGCTTGGGATACTTCCAGTTGGTGATGTTATTGAAGTCCATTAAGTTATCTTTTCACTGGCTTTTGTGCAATAATAACCAAAACAGGGTGCTGCTCAATTGACATTATTTTTTCTGTCCAGAAAACCACTTTTTTTTTTTTCCTTTGGGTGTGATGTAATTACAATAATGGTGATGGAGAATAGACTGAGTGAGAAGGCTCTCCTTAAATTTGCTGATGTGCACTATAAGTCAAGAAGAAAAGAAAGCAAGAAGGCAGCAGCATTTATGCCAGTGATCTTGCTGATACTAATGGCATGTTGGAGCTGCCCCTGTTGTGGCCAAACAGCAGCTAGGGTGGGCAGTGTCTGAGATGAACAGTCTTCTCACTGGGGGGGGGTGACAAGAATTGTTGAAACAGATGGTTTTCTGTGTACTTTTGGCTTCATGGAACTTGTTGTTGCATGGCTGTGACTATGGGTACCTTACAGTGATTGGATACCACCACTGGCTATTGATTTACCATCAAATCTCTTGTGTGTGTGTCATACTTGGTTTTTTATTCTCCTAATGTCAGCTTTTCTAAGTTTTCATGTGCCTGATCAGCCAGTCATTTGCCATGATGTTTGGTACTATTAAATGAAAAGATATTCCTGTAGAAAAAAAGGAGAAAAGCTGAAGTGCTTGGATGGAAATGCACTGAATAAACCACTGCTACAGGTTTGTGGCCTTACATATCCCTTCACCCTTGAGCCCACACCCATGGGCTGCAAGAGGGGCCAAGCTTCTTCCTTGCCAAGATAAGGAGTGGAAGGAATGATGATTTTAGGCTAGTTGCAGTTACTTTAATAGTTTTTATGTTTCCTTTGTTTTTGCCTTTGCTCCTGGTTCCAGAGGCAGCTGAGATGAGCTTTCCTCAAAATGCTTATTTGCTTTTTCCAGCCTTTGCTGGTTAGCTGCTGGGCTGAATTCCTGGGGCTAAGCAGTTCTCAAGCAGGGAGAACATTCTGTGGAGGCAACAGTTATTTGTCAAGGACTGACAACATCTTTGGCATGCTACAAGGCACAGATAGAAAAGCTTTACCTATTCTGGAGGGCTGCAGTTTAGAAAGACAAATTGCACAGGAAACTACTATGGGTACTTTTTTAATCCTTTAATTGAGTGTTTTCCAGAAACAGTTAAGGTTTGCAGTAAGAGTGACCAGGTCTTTCTGTACTGGGGCTGTGCAGTTGCTAGCTAGACAGGCCTAGCCACAGAGCAAACAAGAAGAGAAGAATGGGAGAAAGGGACTTTGGGAGAACTGGAGACACTGGCAATGCTAGAGGAGAGTAGGAAAAGACCAGGATATTATACAAGAAAAGTGTAATATGCATAGAGTTGTGCACAACATGGATGGCTGTGGGTAGAGCTGAACATGCAGCAATACAGCCTGAGCCAAGAAGACAGCTGATGCTACAGGAGTTTAAAATGGAGAGGGTAGCTATGAAGCATTGAGATAGTGAAGAGAAGGTGAGTTTAGTGCAGGATTTGTGTCATGGGGAATCAACTTAGGTATTAGAAAGCAAGGGTTTTCTTTCAGGAGGTCAGGACAAAAATTATTGAGATGCCGAGGAGGTGTAATGAGTGAGAAGAATTGGATAGGAGTTAGAAATATGAGGAAGAGAAAGATCAGAAACTGAACTGTTTTCTAGTCAGGTGAGAAACTCTACAAAATCAAAGCCATCTCTTTTCCTTTTTCTCCTCTCTCCTCCCCCCTCCTTCTCTTTTCATATGCTAACTGACTCTGGTGGAGCTGTGCTGTAGGTAGAGCCTATTGTGATTAAACACAGTGCAATGTGCTCTGAGATAGAGTGGACCAAAAAGCATAAATAGCATGCCAATTGCCTCACTAAATCTCCGGATGCTTGCTGCTCCGTGCTGAGGTAGCTCAGTTACAGCTTTGACCACCCATGAATGCTCAGCACACAGTAGGGGCACTTTTGGACTCACATCTTACCTATTATCTTGGTAGCAGGGTATGAATCTCTTTGAATGTGAAAGCCTGGTTTTGTTTAAGTGAAGAACATAAGAAAAGGCTCTTTCCTTGATT
The DNA here is from genome assembly GCA_013396975.1 of Bucco capensis. Taxonomy (NCBI): domain Eukaryota; kingdom Metazoa; phylum Chordata; class Aves; order Piciformes; family Bucconidae; genus Bucco; species Bucco capensis. The sequence continues at coordinate 49,977 of VWZO01018408.1, read as the reverse complement.
TTTTTCCCCCCTCCTTGAGCAGATGAGAGGTGGATAGAACTGACTGTAAATTTTAGGAAGGAAAGAAGTGGAAAAAGGCTAATGCTTACTGAGCAGGAACTGTGTTTTTCCAGCCATGCCACTGAGCTACCCAAATGTTTAGACTCTCCTGTACACTATGTCACTGCTTGGTCTATATAAATTCTCAGTCAGAACAAAGGGCACTGTTTGGAAGGGAAACAAGACAGTGTTATCCCATTCAGCAACTACCAAAAGAAAGAACTACTCCTACAAGTGCTTCCTGCCAGCATTGATCCTCTGGAGATGTATGCACGAGGTGGTAGGTGAGCATTCAGTTCTTCCCCCAACTGACTCCCAGCCATCATTTATCCAGCCTGTGGATTAGCTTTGTGAAAGGCTTGGAGACAGAAGAGTGTGGGGCTGTCAGGTTAGCTTGAGGACAGTGCTAGCTGACCATGACTGGGGGGTCACCTGGAAGCAGCTGAGTGCCTTGCACGCAGGGTGGCACAAGCAAAGCTGAGTTCTCGGAGTAAAGCCAGGATGGCTGTCACAAAAGCACACTAGCACTGCTGGAAAAATGGGAATATACTTCATAGACCTTATCTAGGCCCAGCTAAACCAGCTCACTTAGGAACTATGTGCTGTTTCACACTGATTCTTGCCACTTCCTGGCCCACTTCAAACTGCCCATGGAGAGCTGTTCTTACCACCACTACAGGGCTACTCCATGGCCCAGCAGCTTGAGACAAGTTCCTTGCTGCCATACACTCTCCAGTCAATTGCCTGCCTTACTCTAAACTCTGCTGACTTAACATGTGGCACAGTGACTTTCCATTCTTGTTGGGCTCAGACTGGTAGTGCTCCATGGTCCTAGAGCTGAAGGGATGGCAACTGCACATGGGAATGATTTCACTGCTCCCTCCCTTGTCTATCTGCTGATGCTGAAGTTTTTGTTATTCTTCTCCTGAGAGATTAGTGCTGAACATGTCATCATCCCCACATTTAAATCAACTGTTTCCTGAGGATTTGGAATACCCTGGCCCACAGTAATTTAATGAGAACAAGAACTGCCTCATCTCCCACCACATAAGATCTCAATCCTCTTCTTGGCACAGGTATGCCATATAGCATGTGTTTCTGTAGAAGACTTGAAGTGTTGTGCTCTTTGAAGCTCTGCTGTTGCTGGCTGCTCATTGCTGGAGTAATTAATAATTTTCTTAGCAAAATATTTTTAACCAGAGTGTAATTTGATGCACTTTCTGCTCTACCCCACTGAAAATGGACAAAGTTGCATCCTTTCAGCCAGAAGAATACAATGGGTACCTAACAGCTTTCCAGTACTTTGTGGATGCTTCACAAGCTGTCAGAAGGATCTGTCTTTGCAGTGTCAGTTACAGGCTGTGTCATTTGGAAAGCTGCTCCTTTTCTGCTGGTCATGCCATTCCAGCTGACTGTGGCTGTCAGTCCCTGTCACCTCCTGTGCTCTGCATCTTCTGATACCTGCTTGGCTTCTTTACTATGTGTGTTTTCTCATTTCTGCCCTTGCATTTTGTCTGCTGTAAGATAGAAAAGCTCATCCAATTTCTCTGGACTATTTCAGCTTCAGGCCAACTTCTGGCACTGTGGAGGACATGGAGAGTTTCTAACCTGCTGCAGCACAGGGTGTAAGTCTCTCACCTCTTCACCACCTTGCTTTGATATTTATCACCATTTCATGTCCCATGAGATCGTGGAAAGAGAGAGTCCTTTTCTTGCCACATGCCTGAGAACTCTCCTGGCCACCAGTGGTCACCCAAAGATTCATTTTCCTTTTGCCAGCTCTCAAGCAGAGTCTGTTGCATGCAGAGATGCAGAAGCACAAGTGTGCATGGGAGCATGTAGGGCTGGCTGGGCACCTCTGTCCTGCTTGCAGTTAAAACAGAGCAATTCTCTTCAGTGATTTCACTTTTCAGCTAAAGCTCCTCTAAGTAACTGCAGTTTTGGAGGCTGACAGCATGTTTTCACTGACTGAGCCTGCTTCTGACAGGGATAAGGCCTAAATGTTTAGGTTTCCTGCTGGATTGGTGTGCAAACCAAGGCCACTGGTACATTAGAGGTGACCCCAGCCCTTCACCTGNCAACTTCTGGCACTGTGGAGGACATGGAGAGTTTCTAACCTGCTGCAGCACAGGGTGTAAGTCTCTCACCTCTTCACCACCTTGCTTTGATATTTATCACCATTTCATGTCCCATGAGATCGTGGAAAGAGAGAGTCCTTTTCTTGCCACATGCCTGAGAACTCTCCTGGCCACCAGTGGTCACCCAAAGATTCATTTTCCTTTTGCCAGCTCTCAAGCAGAGTCTGTTGCATGCAGAGATGCAGAAGCACAAGTGTGCATGGGAGCATGTAGGGCTGGCTGGGCACCTCTGTCCTGCTTGCAGTTAAAACAGAGCAATTCTCTTCAGTGATTTCACTTTTCAGCTAAAGCTCCTCTAAGTAACTGCAGTTTTGGAGGCTGACAGCATGTTTTCACTGACTGAGCCTGCTTCTGACAGGGATAAGGCCTAAATGTTTAGGTTTCCTGCTGGATTGGTGTGCAAACCAAGGTCACTGGTGACCCCAGCCCTTCACCTGCAACAACCTCACAGGTATCCAAGGCACAGTTTTCCAGGGTGGCCATCCCCAAGAAAAGGAATGTCTTGGGGCTCAGTCCTCCTTGGAATAACTCCTAACAAAAGCTAAAAGCAAGTATTTATTTGCAAATCCCCAACAGATGGCACACATGCAGACTTGTAGCTACAGATGCAGAGAAGGGGATGGAAACAACTCCACACACTTGCTAAGCAGCACTTCATTCAGCAATGATGGTTTCCTTCACTCCATAGGACTCAATTGACAAGCTGGCAAATGCTGGCAGCATTTGGAACCAAGACCTCTGCTTTTCACTAAGCCTTTATGGCTTCAGGTTACCTTCACTGGAATGGAGAGTGAAACTGACAGATTCCTTTTCCATGTTTGGTTCCTGTTCACCTTTTGAATCATGTCAGCTGGAAGATTTTCCCCTGACCTGCTAATTTGTCATTCATTAAGTGAGGCAAGAAGGGGTTTTGCCTTTCTTCCTCCCAAGCCATTGCTTGCTCCCTTATGCCTTGGAGGTGCTAATTTCTCTTGTGCATCACTGGGACACTTCTTGATTGCCCAGACAGACAGGTAATAACCTTTTCCATACTGATGTTATTAACTTTTAAGGGTGCAATCCCACTTCATCTGCAGCTTGGAATATCCAAATCCCAGATGGAAGCTTTTTCACTTGGTTTGCTGAGTGTATTTTATACAATTCCATACTTGTAATTGATTCACACAGCTTGTTACTGGCCCTTTCTGAAATCAAGCCTAAAGGTAATCAATAACTCTGAGGTATTAATAGATGTGAGGTGCCTTGTCGCTCTACCACCTCTAAATTTAGGCTTTGAGAAATACTCTAACATTCACAGCCCTTTTTTATCCTGTTTTTTTCTCCTCTTGGCCTGCTAAGAACCCTTCCTTCTGTCTACTAATGTTCTTTCCTTTCCTGCTCCCACTTCTTTTTTTCTCTTTCTTCTTCCCTATTTCCTGTCTTACCTCTTTTTCCTAATCTATTCCCCCTGGAGTCTGATTGATGATCCCTGTGAGATGTGGCTGCATTGGCTGAGGAGATGGGGGGGAACCTTTTTGACTGTGTTAGAGAGCTGGGGGTAAAAGTAACAACAGTAGGAATTAATTGAGTTTTGTTCCTCAGTATGTGTCCAAACAGCTTTTTATATGTCTTTTCCTAGATAAGATTTGTACAAATTGGTTGATGTCCTTGGAATTCTTTCATGAATTAAAGCTTTTACAAATGCTGGTGCCTTAGTTTATTTTGTGCTTTCTGTGTGCTAGCAGATAGAGGAAGCCTAGTGAGGACATGGTCAGTGTTCCTGTAGTTTTGTTCTGTAAGATTCTGCTCTTCCTCACAGCCATTGTTATTTCTGCTCCTTTGGCAGCAAAAGGAGATGATTCAGCACCCCTTCTATTTAGCCAGACACATCTGGGTATTTAATTTGCTGAAGAAGAAAGAGAAAGTACCAAGAATTAAGTACAGATGACAGACATTTATGTGGCTAAACTTTCAGTTTGGTTTAAATAACATAGCAAGGAGTAGGAAGGAATGTAACCTCTCAAGCTTTTCTTTGTTTACAGATAGGAAGAGAGAGAACACCAAATAAGTCTGAGTTATGGGATTCCTTATAAAAAAATCCCATGATATATCACCCCTGTATGGAAGCTTGCATGCCCTTTCCCACAGGGATATGGCACTGAGAAGGGATTTATAGGCTGCTAGCTCAGAAATACAGCAATATTTATGATGGGTTACCAACTTAGTTTGTAAAGTTCCCTTTGGAATGGCACCCATGGCTAGCCAGGAATGGTACCAGTTGTACTGCTTTACAGTCCTTAAGAACATAGCCAGTTTGCTGAGCACAGGACTCCAGTTCACATAGGAATCATTTAAACCCTGCAAGGGATCATAGCACTGCTGTGAAACAGTGGTTGGTTTATCTTTACTTGAATGGTTCTTTCTGGGAAAGGTACTATAAATAAATGCTATGTATTGTAAGCACTAGAAGAAACCACAGTGAGGTAGGGCTTGGCTGTGAGATAGTGAATGGCATGGCATCTCATGGCAGGTGTTTGGAGTGGAGGGGAAATACACTTGTTAGATCTGCTGGAGCATTTGATTTAAGATGCAAAATGTCAGTGCCCACTGGCAGTGAGGTAAAATATTTAGTGTCACTGCATCCTGAGAACAACTAATTTTGACAAACTGATCCCTGCTTATTTGTCAAGAAGGTTATTAGGACTTGGTTAAGGAGCCAAGAGCAAATCTAGTCTTTTCATGACACAACATCCAAGTGATTTAAGTGTTTCTACTTGTGTGTTAATGGTTGTGTCTTGGATTACAGGAAATGAGGCTTTTGCTATCAAACCTTCAAATTACAATTCTGTTTCTTAGCTAACAAAAACTACATCTGATAAAGAACACATGATAGTTTAAAGAACCACCAAGGGCAAGAATCTGCACTGCAACAGCTGAAACTTGAAACAAAATCAGTGACAAGAGTTTAAAGAAGTTGTTTGTACAGGCACATATGGTAAATGAGTTCTGTAAGACAAATGATGAAAAATACTGTCCCAGTTTTCCTTGTGATGTGGGCTTTATCTGAGCTAGTGATGTGGGATGTTTTCTTTCCATAGACATTGGTACAGCATCCAAATGTTCTGTTTGGAAGATGCAGCTCTGACCTTGTTGTTTTTAGGCTGATTTGCTTGGCTCTTTTAGGCCTCTTTCTGCAGCACCTTTGGCTTTCTGCCAGTGAGTAGAATGATTTCTACACAAATGTATGCTACAGGAAGGATTTGTGTCAGTATTTACAGTATGGGTCAAGTTTGAGTTTTGTTAGAGATTGATCAAGGGACAATGTCCTCTAGCTAAGGTCTTTGCTGCCTAAAGATGTGTAGACCTAGATGTGTAGGTCAGGAAGTCAGGTGTGCAGGAGGAGGTAATAGTTTGGGTGATAAAACTAGAAGAAGCAGGCAAGTGGGAGAGGTCAGAGTCCTGCCATATGTCTGACAACTTTCCTGGCTCTCAGGAGTTTGTCAAAAGGGCTTGTTAAAGACTCACCTCTCAGAACATGATCGCTGGCTTTCTAATGAGAACCAAGTTCAACCTTCATATACTCAGCCAAACTTTACACCAGACTTCTTTTATGGTGGTGATAAAGACAGGATGATTATATAGCTGTGTAGGGTTTGCTGAGGGTAGCTTGACCTGTACCTTAGGCAGCTGGGAACAAAGTGCATATATTTCAGTGATCCAGAGTGCCCATTTAGCCATCAAAGGCAATTCCTAATAGCATTGCTGCTGTTGCTGGTGAATACCTACACTCCCAACAGAGACCCAAAGCCATTATCAAATAGTTTTCTCCAATTAAAAGAAGCCAGAGAAAGCTTAGGTAGAAGTCAATGTTCAACCCAGCCTTTCCTGGGTTTTATTGATGATTATGGGATGTGAGCATTCCTGGAGCCAGATGAGTTTGAGCTTGCTTCCCAGCAGGGTTGTGTGTTTCAGTGTCCATGGCCTGATGGGCACACTGCTCCTGGCTGTGTGCACTGGAGCAGGGCAATGCAAAGGAGTCTGTGAGGCTGACTTGAGGCTCAGATGAAACAATCCAGATGATTTGGATGTAAAGTCCAGAGACTAAAGAGTCTGAAGTCAATCACTTGAGCACCATTGAAATGCTAATATATTTTTTTGTCTGTTGCTGAGAGATGAGGAAATTTTCTTTTTGAGAGTAAGAGGGAAATCCTCTGGAAAAAGAAGGCATCCATTCAAATTTGATTTAAAAGAAAACAAAGAACTGATTCTATGATTTTCCTTGAAACACCCTTCCACCCCAAGCCTGTAAGCTTAAATCCTGTTTTAAACAGATCTGATCTTCATTATACACAGTCCATAAACAATTTCAGCATTAGAACTTATTTCCTTCGCTCATTTGAGGAAGATATTCATTCATCCCCTCAAATACAAACCAACTGTGTGCTATATTGATTCCAAAGGAAATGGGAAGTGCTGAGGCTGGCAGCTGTTTGTCCTTTGCCTATCAGGTTCATTAAGGAGAGGCTTTGTGGGGCACTACAAAGAGCTCCGGTAGCATCGTACCTTGTAATGCTTTTGTTCTCCGAGTTAGCTCCCACAGATTGCTGGAGGACTCGAAGGAAGTTTTAACAGGCAAGTTTCTGCTTTGTTATCCTTTGCTTCTAGAAGATGTTGCAATGTATTCAAGGCAGTGAAAGTCCTTTTGTGCTCCGATTGTTGTTGTAGGTCACCTGCCTAGACCTCTCTCCTCACTCAGGAGCGATGCCTCCAGGGAGCCATGTCTTTGTTATGCTCATTTGTTCTTGGTTCCCTTCTCTCTTCCTTCAGTGTTTTTCTTTGTCTTTTCAGTGAACCTTCTTCATGTTTCTTAGTCCTTATTTTTCCTCCTATGTTTGATCTGCATCTTTTAAGATTCTTTCCTTTTGATTTATCCAAAGGGTGGAGTGGAAAAACACTTAGTTTCATGGGACAGATTAAGCATACAAATGCTAACAAATCACTTAAATTATGCTCCCAGGACTACCTGGAGGCAGAGAGTAGAATACACCATCTCAATAACCAGCAAATTGGCCAAAGAAATCCATTGACACATTATTTTTAAAGAGGAAATAATTATGGAAAGAATGACTTTATGCTGATCTCATTCTGTCAGAGTTCAGCCTGGGGTTGAAAAGTGTCTGCTTTGTTTAGGGCTGTGTTTGGTAGTACCAGTTCAGGCTGATACTTGGTTTTGACAGAGATGCTTGCTTCCAGTTGTTTGGATAGCAGTGTTTTCCTACTGCACCCTGTGTGCATGAGAACTGATCTGCAGAGCTGGCATCCTTGGGTCTCAGTTCAGTGATGCTTTCACTCTGTCAAAGATGAACTGATTGCAAGACTTGTAGAAGTCTGTAATTGTTGCTTTTAAGTTAAATGAATATCACCCATCACTAGTTATTAGCTTCATATTTAGGTCAGATCAGTTACCTGAAGTTGGGGATTGTATGGTGTATGCATGTTACTAATGTAAGAATGAAAATAGGGCCTAAAGTAAGATTTCATCTAAATGACTTTGTTTTTATCTAGTGCTTTGGATGGATTCATGACTTAAACTCTTTAGCAGATTTGATTGCTTGAGAAACATGCCTGGTTTCTAGCTGACACATAGGAGTTGATGAAGTGATTGATCCCAGCTGCCAAGTGCCAAGGTCAGTGGGATGTTCCATCTTGGCAGTCCCTGTAGTATGGACAGACATCAGGCTGGAAAAGGGAGGGAAGGGAGTCACCATGAGGGAGGAAAGCAGCTCCCAGTTCAGTTCATGTGACTTTAAAAGGATCCTGAATGCAAAAATGTCTGTTTTGTAAAATGAAGTCCAAGAGAGGCTTTATGTGTTGGTCAGACTTCTATTGTATCTTGGGGTTTTTGGTCTGTGTTTTTCCTGTTAAGTTTTCCAAGTAAAAATCAGAAGTCTGCTGAAGGAATGGGGAAAGAAATATGCAGTGCTTGTTGTGTGCATGTTTTTCACCAGTATTTCTAAGTGAAAGGTAGTCATTAAACTTGCCTGATTTGTCAGCTTCTCTAGGGAAGCTAGTGGGAGGAAAGAAACCAGGGATTTAATCTTTCTCTTGCTGAACTCCGTGGGAGTTTACTCTTAATTTCCTTTGGAGAAGAATCATGCCCTAAGTCAGCAGATGAAATAAATAATGCTTAATTCTTCAGCTTGGTATTGGTTCATGGTTATTTTGCTCATTAATGGGTGGGAGATTGGCAGCTCAGATGTTTTATTCCCAAGCATTGCTAGGGATTGGCATCAAAAAAACTTGAGCAACTTGAATCTTCTCTCTGGTCCCATTTATGCCCCATAAACCAGAGAAAAGCACTGAAGAGCAAGATCTCAAAATAAGCTCTGACTCTCTGCTCAGAAAAAGAGCCCTCAGAGGATGCAGGTGTTTGGGAACAGGATCCAAGATAGGATGGGAATGGCCAGGTTTTGAGTCATGGGGTGGGCCAGGTAGATTGAATCTTTGGAAGGGCAGAGGTCCAAAGCATCTCTCTGAATTTGTTCCAACATGAAATGGACTGAGTATTTTCTGTGCCCTACCTGGAATCCTTTGCTGTGACAGTGCTCTATCAGAACACTGGTGCCTTTTGCACAGAGCTCTCTGTAAGGCACTTAGCTGAGTACACTGTGTCTTGCACTGAGGCTGTGTTTAAGATGGGGAAGGAATACAGAATTAACTGAAAGCAGGAGCATGTCCTGAAGGCTCAGGAGGTAGATGATTGTTAGAATGGCTTTTCTTTTTTCTAAGCTGGTTCAGTAACTCTATTTTTTTGCTCTATGAGTGGTTATGCCTCTAAAAACCAGCCCACACTGCTTGTGACCCCCAGAACTTAGCCCTTCTCAGCTGGCTGATGATCAAAACTACTCTTTGCCTAGAATTCCTCTTTATTTTGTAAAAAGCAGACAACCCTTCCTACCTGAGCTATTCAGTAGAATTTATTCTGAGGGGAGGGCAGAACAAGCCCTGAAGGAAAAGGAGAATGTTAAGTGGTCAGGATAGAAGCACATGATATATGTGGACCTTGTTCTATAGAGACTCCATGCTGGCCTGCCAAAATCAAGCAGGAAATGGAAGTGGAGAAGAGAAATTCTTGGCCTCTGAGTCAGACTCCAGGGTTAAGGCACAGTCAAGGCAGGAATGCCCTCTAAATCTTTCTAGGTATGATGGTGGAAATTGGATGTGATGGACCAGAGCTCTTGATCAATGAGAAGTCCTCATCCAGAGTCATGTGAGGTTCACTTGCATCTTTTATCTGAAAGACTTGTACAAAATAGTGGTGTTTCTACCATCACAAGCTGAACTGTAGGCATTTTGCTTGAGTTGAGGCTATGGAAACCCAGAGGGAAAGCTGCTTTAGAGACCCCTTACAGGATAATGTTCTGAGAAAATTGTTCCTTTGATGCCATGATTTGAAACTCATGCTTCCCATTAACACAAACTGCAGGGTGCCCTGAGATCTGTCCCTGACAAGGGTCTGCATTGGCTGGGGGACAGGCTGAATGTACCACAGGAGTGTACAGGGTTCAAAAGCAAAGCAGGACAAGAGGGACTCCAATTGGGTATCTGTTAGTGATTTGAGAGCCACAGGATTTAAGGGAAGATCTCTGCTGAGCTGATTTTCAGGAGAGCAGCTCTGCTGGCAGACTGAGCAGTGCCATGAGAACACTGCCTGCCAATACTGGCATTTAGGGAAAGATTTTTTTCTTCCCAGCTGAGCATCCCAATGCCTGTGAAACTTGTCAGTGAAAGGATGAAGACTCCAAGAGTTCCTGAGAGAACAGGTGCTTCTCCTCTTGCCAGGCATTCGAGAACATAGTGCTGGTGTGTTTCACTTCTGATGGGGATGCACAATATCCTCTCTTACTGACTAGCTTTCCAGCCCCTCTGCCCCAAACCTGGAGCATGGCATGGGCTTGTTGTGCCCCAAGTCCAGCACCTAGCACTTGGTTTTGTTGAACCTTATACAATTGCTCTTGGCCCATGGAGCCATCCTGTTGAGAGAAATCATAGATAATGTTTAAAGTTCTTACCAACTAGGCTAAATCTCTTTATTGCAGCATCTTTCTTCTGGAAACCTACTTGCTTCTTGAGCAGAGCCCATGAATAATGCTGTGTCCAGATGCCTCTTGGAGTTGTTAGAGAATGAAGAGATGCCTCTAGGAGTGCAGAATCTTGTGTGCATCTGGAGTCTGCTGCATCTCAAAGCACTCAGTAATTGGCTGTATTTTTCATGAATTTTAATTACTAGAATAATTACACTGATGCTGTGTCTTTTGATGTATTGCATGATCAGAGAACAACTCCAAAGGGACCTGGCTTGTTCCTGAAGCCAGTAAGGGTACAGACTGTTACACAGCTAAAGCAGTAACTTGCTTTCTTTATTTAACATCTGCTTGACTTAAGATGTGATTCATCCTGCTGATGGCAGCTTTTTGAACTTGACTCTCTTGAAGACACATGAAAAGATGTAGGAAAAATGATGCCCATCCAGAAACAGAGGCAACAAATTGTCACATAGTCCTATTGTTTCTTCTCTGGCTAATGTGGTAATGCTGTCTGTTCCCAGAGATGAGTTTGTTTCTAACTGGGATAGCCAGGAGCTAATACAGTGTATGAAGTGCAACATGAAGGGAAAGGTAGTATCTCCTATTAATATTAAATCAAGTGGTATAACTGCTGAAAATCTCAGAACAGAAAAGCTTGTCAGCCTTCCTGGTTACTTTTTACAATGCTATAGTTTAGTCTAATCAAAGAGATTACCTCTTCACAAGTCTTGCTCTGTGTTTTTTCCTCAGTCTTGTGGCTACACAATGGAGTGACAAATGCATAAACTTGGTGTGATTAATTACTTGCCAAGTTATTTCTGGTGTTCTCACTGCATTTCTTACTTATTGCACAAGCAGCCCATGTGCTTTTTGTAATCTGATAGTAAAAATGAGTTAATCAGGAGCTCACCCGAGATCAGAACCAGAATGAAGCATATTAATATCCTTGTCTTGTGCAAGGAAAAGACTAATGGGCTGCTCAGTTAATGGCTAGTGTGTTTTGTTGGTTCCCTCCCCCATTGCTGACTTGAAGAGATGAGAACAACCCAACAAAGCAAAGCAAGCCCCTCCCAAACCAAGCCTACCTCTCCTTCCAGAGCTTGGAGCAAAGCTTTGGCCTTCCTTGCTTCAAGCAGCTGAACAGTTGCTCCTCTTAAACATTCCTTTTGGCTTGATTAGATGGGAACAATGTGACTATTTCTTGGAGCTGCATGCAAACAGTTTTGCTTTCCTCTAGAAAGGGTACAAGTGTCCCCTTACTCTGCACAAAGCATCAGGTGAGGCATTGGACTGTGCAGTGCTAGTGCTTGTGCTTCAGTTGAAGAGAACTGGACCCTTGTGAGCCCTCAGCTTCATACCAAATATGATGTGTATAGAAGGCAATACCTTGTTGGTCAGTTTAGGATCACCTTTCCTGTCTGCTTCTCTTTACAGGGGTGGCCTTTTATTTTCTGGACCCCCAATGTGGTAGACAAGATTTAGCAGTGAGCAATCCTTGCTAGAAGCTATAAACATGAAATTATGTTCCTTCTAGAAGCAGACAGGGTCTGCAGAAATAGGCTGTTAACCTGAGAAAGTGCAGTCACTTAACTGAAAATAGAATCCCTGAAGAGAATTAGTTCTAGTCTAACTCAAACTGGGACATGCAGGCTCAAAATAGAGATAGCTGCCTTATTGTAGGAATTGCTTCTGTCTCTCTTGGTTGGGAGGAAACTTTCTTTCTATTGAGGAGAGTATTAGCTGCTTGGCTGGTAGTTCCTAAAGTTCTTACTCATAAAACCCCAAAAACCCATCTTATGAATGCAGAACAACTACTGGAGAGTGCTTAATTAAACAAGAGAGTAATGAATCAGGTTTGCAACATCTCTTGGAACTTCATTCACATCAAGCCTATGAAGACTGCTTGCTGTCACTTCTCCTGTGCTTTTCTTGAAGTAGGTAGCAAGTGCTGTGGTTTCATGAAATCTCTGAGCTGTGAGGAAAATGCTTTCTTCTAAGGTATCCTTCCAAGGTAGCCATGCAAAAAAGAACTTGTTATGATAGCAAATTCAGAATGAAGTCATCAAGTGCTTTAACCTTCTACAATTGCCAATGAAAACAAAACTGTAAAATTGCTTTCTCTGACCTACTGTCGTTGCAGGCAATCCTACACTCATTTACCAAAGTTACTCCAGAATAAAGCAATTATGCTTGGTGAAACCCATATGGAGACTTAGGTCCCCCCTGAAGCATCCTTATTTGATCCAACTGTGCCTATCTTGTTCTTAGCCCTCTTGCCCTATCCTTCCCTCCACCCTAGGCACACATACCTGAAGAGTCCTTCAGTGCTTTGCAGCTGGCTGTTTAGAAATAGCTTTGAGAAAGAAAATATCAACAATTAAAAACACCAGGTGCCAGCTACAATGTGTTAGGATTTCCCTTGACAGGCTTAAGGCACAAGAATGAGATGCTTGCATGGGAAAGACTGAAGTAACCCGTCAAATCTGTCTTGTACTCTGTTCATGCTTGTAGTGAAGGAGTGATGGGGTAAAACATGACAGTCAGAGCTTTTAGGTCTCTTCTTTTTGGTCAGTGTTTTACTAGATTAGGAGACTGACCTCCAGGCAGTGGAGAGAGGAGAGCCTCAAAACTCTCTCCCCTAGGCCTCCCTTTTTGCTGAGGCTTAGGAAGCATGTTCTGGTGAGGCTTACAGCAGCACAAGCTGCTGCTCGTGTCCCAGCCTGACTCCTCCTTCATTCCTCTAACCTTCAGGGCTTCTGCTCTTTTTCTGGGTCCTCATTTCATCTTCCTCCTGAGTTTCACTTAGCCATTTACCTTTGTTTCCAAGGTATACTAATGAGAATAATAATTTACCTCCAGAACAGGTCAGTGGGGAATTGAGAGCTCTTTTTATCATATTCCAAATGATTTCTGTATGTGGGGCAGTTTTGCCTTTCTGTATAGAAGCTGATTGTGCTATATTCAAATGTATTGTAGTGGAATAATCACTGCTGAAATCTTAAGTTGCCCTTCCAGCCTTCAAAAAACATCTTGAATGCCTTTGGATAATTAAATATTCAGTATGTTTTTTTATCTGCTATTGGCATACCATTCTATAATAAAGGGAACTGGACTGTAGAGCAGGGAAAACTATTACTAGGAATAAGAATTGGTACTATTAGGTGTTGAGGAATCCTCCATGTGATAGAGCTGCATTAACATTGCCATTTCATTAATCATTCTGACCCAAAATGGGTAGATCCTTAGGAGATTTCCTGATTATTTTTCCCTTTTTCTGCCCATCTCAAGAACTTGATTTTGCTAAGCAGTCACATCTAAGCAGCTTGCATGCTAATGAAACTTGGCTCATTTCCTCCAGGGAGTGTCACAAACTCAAACTAAAGCTTTATTTTTCATCTTCTCCACTAATGAGGACTCTTATTTGTATAACTTCAAACAATGTGTTAGTTCCTCACTGATGCTTTGTGTACACAGTTGGTCCCTAGGAACAATTTTTTAATGCATGCTGTCTGAAGAAATGCTGTTGTACACTCCTAATTCTAAACATAAAAGGAACTTTTGGATGGCAGATTGGTTTTATTAAGGAAAGCAACTCGGACTACTTGGAAAGCAAAATTCTCAGTCCATGGGTGGGGGAGAGCACCTGAAGCTTTGAGAGAGCTTGGGATGCTCTTCAGAAGCAAGATTTTCAGTAATGTATGTGCAGACCACTTGACATTTGGGAACTAGCATAATATGACTTAACTCCTCCATTTTGCATCCTTTTGGAGGAAAGAACAAGGCAGAATTCTGTTAGTGCATCCAGTTGAAAGGGAGGAGGTAGTGGCTGGGGCTTGAATTCAAACTTCTGCCTAGTGTGCCAGTAGAAATCTTGCAGCAGAGGTGCCAAGAACACCTGCCTGGTCTTTGTGAGCCAGCATGATGCTGCTTGTGTTTAGAGTCATGCAGATATTTTGTAAGGCAATTTATAAGAAGCCTGTTGCAGTGCCTGTGTGGTTCACCATCTGCTCGTCCAGCACCAATTGACAAAGAGAAGCTTGTACCCCAGTGTCTGTCAGTAATAGCACCATAATTACCTCAAACTACCAACTACCTGTCATCACAGGGATTGAGTCCTATTAAGAGTGGCAAAGAGGAAATTGTAATCGTGAATCACCTCTTTGTTTGTCTGAAATGCTGTTAAGTGGCTCCCAGTGTTGTCAGGTAACACCAGCTCCTGTAGCACTGGCCCATCCACTGTCAGTGCCTGTGGAGGGAAGAGGAATGCTCCAATCTCTTTGCCAAGGTGGAATGTGGGTTGAAACTTGCTGCTCCAGTGAGGAGCTGAAACAGCAGTTTGCTGTGTGTGGGGAAAAGGAAGACTTGAGTCTCTGGCCTTTTAATCCTACCTCTGTTACCAGCATTACATAGGAAGAGGTAGACTCAAAACTGAGATGGAGTAGCTGGAAATCCTAGCTCCTAATTGTGTAACGCAGAACTGAGCACTCAGGGTGAAGTCCTAGGGAATGAAGAGCTCCAAAGTGTTTTCTAGAAATCAGTCACTTCCTCGGCAAAAGAAAGGAGGAGGAAGAATCTCAGCACCCCACTGCATCCTGTGGCTAGCTGACACAGTGCTGCATGAGCCCAGCTCTGCTTTTGCTCTTAGCCATTCCCAGCAGCTGCAGGGAGCTGGAATGCACTCTCCTCAGGCAGGCAGGCTGCCCACACTTGAGGCCATGAAGGATTGGGCCCAGGGGGGTGGTTTTGCTGCAGAACTTCCACAGTTCTCTTTTGTCTCCAAATATTTTCTTTACACATATGCACAAAAACCCCTTGTAAATAAAATCTGAGCTGGGCTACAGTAAAATATGTGCCTGCTTGCTTTAAATCTAAGAAGATGAGAAGACTTTAGATGGGAAGATTTTGCTTGATGATCCAAGTTGTGTGTGAGTAGGGTAAGTAATAGAGAACTAGGAAGGAATAAAGAAGGAAATGAGGAGATCTGGCAGGTATATTGGGAGAGATGGAAGAAACAGACCTTGGAGATGAGGAGGATGAAAGGAAAGGGGAAAAAACCCAAACAAGAAATTGTTCATAGATATTTCTGAAACAAGTATCTTCCATGCAAAGTTGAGATCCCAACTGCATAGAAACAGTGATGAGAGTGGATGGTGTGGGGTATGGAACTGGGATACTGAAAGGGGAACTGTTTATTCTGGATGAGAGAAGAATGCAGGCAATCATGGACAGTGATGTTGGCAGTGAATCACTCCAGAAACCTGAGTGGGGTTTTTTTTGTGGTGTTTCCTGTTCAGGGCCCTGTTTTGGGAGAGCGGTCAGCATCTGATGCTGTAGCTTTTTGTGAGTGTCCCTAAATCCATTGCAGCTTGGTGTGGATGGACACGAGGATGTGTACTTCATGTGCTTACCTGTCAGCACCACATACATATTATCTTCCCTTTCCCATTTCTTTGTTCTTGTTAGACATCTCATGAATTGCCTGGGGTTTCAGTAAAGCCTTGTTGTCAATCCACAGTTTCTAGATGCTTTTGAGTACTGCAGTACCTGCTCTTCTGCAGGGGTAACTCCTAGTGCTTGGTACAGACTTGGGGTTCAGCTGGATTAAGAAGCATCCTGTGTAAATGGTTTCATCCTCACTGAGAAATTGAGTTTGGTTTTGTCTATCTTATCCTCACTACTATTTATATTTCACCTATCTCGTGTCACTCCAATATTATTTTGCTTTATAGGTGCCTCAACAGACTTTTCCTTTGCTTATATCCTTTGCAGTTGTCCCTGAAGATGGTTAGGTGTAGTCTAGTAATGCTGGGGGAGAGCCTAAGAAAATAACAGTTCAGCTCTAAAATACCTCTTTCTTTTTCTGGTGAAATAAAGATTTAAAGAAGTGGTGAATAATGCAATAAATCATGAGCTATTCACAAGACTCTTTTACTGTCAAAATCCCCATTAGACACACATACCACTAACAGGGTTGGTAAATGGGGAACTGTGTAAACTGAGATCCTACTTTTGTTCAGTGGAAAAGAAAGAGAGATGCTGAAGCCAACTTGACATTGGCAATGCATTGTGTGTCATGTAATAATTATCCTCAAAGCTTCACTTGCAAAAAGAATCTAGTCTGGTTAGCTTGTCCTGTGTAGTCATCAGCCCTTACCTTAAAAGGCAAGCATGTGGTGAGATGCTTTGCTGTTGTTCTGTTATTTCAGGCTAATATTTCAAGGAGGGATGTGTGCTGGTGCCAGACTAGATTTTAGTAAATCCTCTTGATGAAGTAAAACATGGCATAGATGTTGTATGTTTGCAGCAAGCTGTCCTTCAAGAGCTCAGTGGTCTCCATGGCAATACTCTTCTGGAGGAGCCTGTTTGGAGCCAGAATGCTTGCCTGCTCAGGGGCCTTGGGCTTTGGGAAGCCCAGCTGGCAGGTCTGGGCACTGTGGGTGACCCAGCAGCACCTTTGGGACAGCAGTGTTGCTCCTCCTGCTGTGTCCTTTCATCTTGGCTAGTGTTGTTTGTGTCAGCTCCCCTCCTTCCAGTGTGAGCTCTCTGCAGCCTGCTGGGACAAAGAAAGTGAATACAAGTTGAGCAAAACTTGGTTTGGTTTGAACTTTCAGAACCTTTGAAAGAAGACTGGTTCCCAGGGCCAAGACCCATGGAGTTCTCCAGCTGATCCACTTCTTGGATTAGCTCCTTGCCCTAAAACAATGTGTTAGGAACAAACCAGGATAGATTGGATGTAAGGAATGAGGTTGGACATAGCAGGTGCTGGCCATGTTGTGTAGAGAACTGTTGGAAGATGCTCAGACACTTGAGTGGTGGAAGGAAAGGCTGCCAGATGAAGAACAGCTAGGTGATTTAAAGGCTGCTATAGTGTGAGTGGGGCCAGTGCATCATTTTTCTTTTCATGCAGTCAGTCTGTGAACAATACTTTCTTGATTATAAAAATATTGATAAATATTTTGGTGCATTTGTGTGGGATGGAGGAGAGAAGTGAGCAGGCAGCATGCTGGCAGAAAAAGTGGAAAAACTGAGCTGTACATTGATAGAAGATATAGGCAAGTGGTCAGAACCACTCACTATTTTTCTTTTCCTCTGATTTATCAATTTTAAGGTATAAATTTTAGAAACAACCCTTTATCTGATGAGATTTATACCTCAAATAACTTCATTTCAAGGCAAGTGCATAGCTGCAGAGCAGAGGTCAGGAATCTCCCACCTAAATAACTGAGTGCTCTTACTAGTGAGATCTCCGCTCTACCCTGGGGAAAGGAGGAGACTAGGACAATTTTACTTGTTGAATTCTGATACAGCAGGAGGATTTGGGGCTTTTTTGCCTCTCAGGAGGCTGAGCTTACTGATTTGATCTCCTCTCCTCTAATCCCATTGCTCCTCATGTCAGTCTGCAGTTGGAATCATGTGTGGCTGTGAGCTGCTGCTCAGTTTCTACCAACCCTGATTTCTGCCAGTACTCTTTGCATCTTGGATTTTATCCTTCACAAACTGTAAGCCCAGTTTGGGGTTGAGCAATAGTTTCAGATTTGTTATGGTAATTATTCTCTTCAAGCCATTTTTTTTTTCCCTTCAAGGAGATGAAGTAGTCTGAGGAGTTTTCTGTTCATTAAAAAGAAATGAATGACTTGATCCTGCTTCCCCTAAGCCAAGTCATATTTCCACTGCAGTTAGGAAGAGGTTTTTCTGAGTAGCATGTGAGGATGAAGGCTCCCTCTTTGCAAAAGCATCATTCATCACTTAGTGCAATGTGAGGAGCAGAGACTGCTGCTCTGTACCAGAGTGAAAGGAAATGGATTAACACTTACTGAATTCAGAGCCTTGACCCTAAATCCTTTCACCTTATTATGCTAAAATAAATGCAGTTCTGCTTCCTAATAAATTCAATAATCCTTGTTTTGGTTTGCTGTGTGCTCATTACATGGATATATCATTGTTACCCATGCTATACCAATAATAACTCAAATGGCAGTGCTTCTGCTTCCTGTAGGTCACTACCATCCCTGCAGAAGACAGATCAGGCATTGGCCATTGCAGGACAGAAGAGCACTTGCAGCAGGCTCCAGGACAAGGTGTAATTAACTTAACCAACCATCAGGGTTAACTTCTCTTGGCATAACTGTGGAAAAGCAATCTGAGGAATACACAGGGAATTAGTGACTTTAGAGATTTTGCCCTAGGGATAAAAATTCTATCATCAGGTGAATGTCTCTGTGTGTTCCCCCTTCAGCATCCCCATGGGAAAAATATACCTCCATGCTTTAAACTATTAACCTCTCCTCTATTTGTAAAGACTTTGGGTGGCTGAGTTTATAAGAGAAGAGGGAACAGTTAGGAAAACAAGCTAAGCTTATTTTTCCAGTGTAACACAAAATTAGAACTGTTGTCTGCAGTTCTAGCAAAGGCTCTCATGTGTCTGTTTATGTGAGATTCTCCAAGCTTGTGTGGTTTCAGTTGAACAAAAAAGAACCCAAGATGTTGAGATTGCTTTCAGCCAAAGCATACGTTAAACGTCCACAGGGGCAGGGGAGCAAGCCATGAAAAATAAGCTTCTGTGAGGCCTGGAAGCCTAACATCATTTTTCCCTGTCAGAACCTTTGGGATGAATTCTGCTTTGACTAGCACCCAGTAGAATCCCATTGATTCCAGTTAGGATGCTTCCATTGTAAGCCACATCAGACAGTGGCCACTTACTTCCAAGCTGGCAAGAGGTTTGAAAAGACTCCATCCTGGAGGAAGTGGAGATGCTATGATTCTGAATGTGTGTTAGTGATACTCCAGGAACTGCTATATTTCATCAAGTCTGCTTAGGGGAAAAGAAAATGAACTCCATTATTCTGAGGAAAATGCCAGATGTTGTCATAATATGTCACACACTTCTGTCAGTGAAGTGTTTCTAACAACAGTACTAATGTGTAGTATTATGCTGCTGATCTACAAATAACTAGATGTCAACCTTCATATCCTCAGCAAACTTCTTTTTTTTATATCTCTGTCTGCTTAGATATTGAAGTTATAAAAAATAATGGTGTTTTAAAAAGGAAGTGAAACTAGAGACTTGCTGGGGAAGCACAGGTTGCAATGCTCTCTTGGTTTGAATTAGCAGGGTGAAATACAGAGAACTAGCACAAGGGAGGAAAATCCTTTTGATGAGGCATGAAGGAACATAAACATGCCTATTCACAAGCTACTGCTCTGTGTCTGCACATGCACACACATGTAGATCCAGATGATTACCAAGATCTGGTATGTCAGCACTTTGCCCTTCCTCTCGTGGTGAGAGAAAAGTGCCAGCACTGATTTCAAAGGTCTATGAATTTCATCTGATCATTTGGAAGCTTCTCAAATGAGCATGTCAGGTGCATCAGTCTTTCTTTCAGGAGCAAGCTGACCATAACCTCATAAATGTAACCTCTGACATTTAGAGCTGTTTATATTGTAATACTGGCAGATGGAATCTCTTTAAATCCTCTTGGATACAGGATTATTGGATAATTCATTTCTTCAAGCCATATTCCACCCTGCTTTTCACCATGATTCTTACAACCATGGTGCTGAGGGTGGCTTGAGTACTTGCACAGAAACATAGTGCTGCTTTTTGCCTAGCCTGGGTGAAACCCTTTGGAATGACCCTTGGGAAGGTGGTAGCTTGCTGTATTGCTAGTCTATTGCAATGGACTGTTAGGGATATGGAATTGCCCACATGGAAGACTGGAGTTGTGATCTGAAGAGCTAGATCTGCAGAAATGCTTAGATGCAATACTTCTCTTGAAAACTGCAGATTGTCTGTGTTCCTTTGTGCAGCTGATGTGAGCAGAATGGTAGCAAGGAACGAGGAATTCAGGAGGAGGCAGAAGGAAGGCATGGGATGTGAATTAGTGAAGGAAGAAAAGCTCAAATCCCTACTTTGTCTGGAACTCTGGCAGCTCTTTGCCATCACAGAACAGTGCTTACTCATCTTACTTTTGTCAGACACACAGACTGTGCTGATCTTATTCTCTTGTGCCACTTACTCCTGCATGCTGTCACTTGGCCTTTTCTCTAAGATCCTGAGAGCAGTGATTAGGCTTTCCTATTTTTAGCTTCTTGCACAGAGCCTGAGGCAATGGAGCTCCACTCTGTTAATAGGTCTTTATAGCCCCACAGGGAGACAGTGTGGACAACTCTTCCTTTTCCTCTTTCTGCCCAGACTTCTGAGCATCATCTTCTAGATGATCAGTGATTTAGAAAGAATTAAGCCTTTTGTCCAGCACTGGAGATACCAGGTAATGATCTCAGATCAAAGTTGGCTTTTACTACCACTGTTAAGATTTGTGGTCTCTAGCTGAACAGCCAAACCCCATTTTAAGGGCTAATTGTAATTTAAGTAGCCCAGTCCTGATGATGTCCTTCTGTGGATAGCAATCATGTTAATGGTTGCTTTCAGGAAGTATTTGCATCAAGGAAAGCTCCAAATGTGGGAATCCTGTTTTTTAGAGGCTGTATTGTAAATAGATTATATAGTGTTTTCCCAAATCACTTGCTTAATTATATCTTAGCCAGGCTGTGGGAGGAATGCTCTTCACTGGGGGGAAACAAAAAGGATCTCAGAAGTGGAAGTCAAGGTAAACTTAACCCAGGATCACAATACTAGTTGTTTTTGGCTTGAAAGAACACCATGGGGAGCTCGGTGGAGTTGCTGATCTCTTGCTCCTGCTGATGGGTTTTTGTTGTGTTTTTTCTTTAACAAGAAATCCCCAAATCTAAACATTTTCCATTTAAAAAGCTGTTGGTTGTTTTTCCCCCTGAACTTTTAGTTGAAAAAGAAATATTTTCTATTAGACTACAACTCAAATAAGAATGAAATGTTTAGTTTGAAGCAATAAAAATGTGTTGGTTTGGTTTGCTTTGACATTGAGTGCCTAGAGGAATTGTAGTTTGGACCTTGCCCCTCCAGCATCTTTCTCCTCAGAGTCAAGGGACCACAGAGAAGAATAAAGGCATCAGGTCCTTCCATTGCAATTTGACCAGCCAGGTCAAAACAGAGCTCCCTTGAAGTGAGAATTCAGACTGATGCTGTGCTTCTTGCAGAGGACACTGTGAGGATTTGGCAGCATGTGAGCAGTGTTCCTGTTCCCAGCTGGTGAGTTCTGCCTTTTCTCTCCCAGAATTCACTGATAGCTTGTGAGCATTAAAAGGTTTTGGAGTTTTAGTGAAGAGGCAGTTAACTTAGCAAGTATTTTCTCTGTGCTTTTATAGCATTTGAAAGACCTTCTCCTCCTCTGTCATCACCATGAAGACATACAGCTCTGTGGCATACTTGAACAATCCTAGACCTTCCAGAAAGAGTAGCTCTGTTTGCCAGGAAGTCTGGCATGTAGGACACAGCTGTAGGTCTGATTTTTGGGGTCAGCACTTCCAACCACAAAATCAGAAGTTGGTTTCTGCACTATGAAGCCTCAAGCAACTTTTCCCTTGCTGGAAGGGAGTGCTGTATAGCTATATCCTGTAGAGAGACTGCGTGCTGGCTGTTCAACAAATGGGGAGTGGAGTCCACAGCAGGACAAAGGATTAACATTGGGGGGAAAAAGTATGTAGTAGCTGTTGCAAGCCCTGCAATTAGTGGCTCTTCTGACAAGATACCACACAAGGGCCAAACCACAAAGCAGGCAGAAATGAGGAGCTGCATGTGTAGAGATGGTTCTGTTTGACTCCCTCTCTTTTTCCCTGCCCAGGAATTTGTGTGCTGCTTCCATTCCAGTTACACATGGCTACTAGGAGACAAGTGTTGGGCTCTTAATATGATGTTTCCACAAGCATGTGCTACTTTCCCACTCTGGAGTGTAAACCTTTTTTTATATATATTTCTGTGTATATTTTTCTTCACTTTTAGTCCTTACCTCACTGGAGTTCAAATTGGGAAGTTTCTCTTGTCTTGTCCCACTTGACATGAGCAGGGAAGCAAGTCAGCAGTCTTGAAGCAATAGTCAGTAACAACTTGCAAGCAGTAGATGGCACAGGAGAGGTGAGAATGAACTGAAAGCAGCCAGTCCAGACTTCTGTCTGCCTGTGTCTTTAAACAGTTTAAGAATCCAAATAACCAAATTAGGAAGGTTTGTGTCTAGCCTGTCGAATGGCTATTATGCTTGTTAACTTGATCTTTTATCCTAGATTAACTGAAGGCTTTGGATTGTGAGTATAATAGCTTTTCACGGTGGGACTTGTAGAAAATGAGGTTTCTCTGTAGGTTGTACTGTCTGGTAAAGGAAACACAGACACTGGATATACATGTAATAAAAGTTATAGGAATCATATGCTTGTGCACTTTCCACCTTTTCATCATTTTCCTGGTGAATGGATGCTGAGTTCTTGTAGCTGTTGTCAGGAAGCAAGTCTCATGAGCATAAACTTTACACTACTTTTGTGCTTTGTAGCTTTCAAGATAAGGATCAAAAGCTTTTCTCAGTTCATGTCCTGTATAATCTATGTCCCAGGAAGTTATTAGATATTTGCTAGAGACAAAAATACTTGTTTTATTCCCTTTGAAGAGTGAAAAGTTTCCGTGTAAACAAGGCTGCAGGTACTGGGCTAATTATCACAGAAGTACCTCTGTCTGTTTCTTACAGCAGACTTGTTGGTTTTGTTTTTTTTGCCTTCTCCTTTGTGCAGGGGAAAAAACTTGATGTGGAAAGTCCTGAATGGGAGAGGCCACAAGAGAGCATGCTCTGCCAGGTTGTGAAGGGTCAGGAGCAGGGAACTCATCTCACTTCTGCTATTGACTTGATGTGTGACCTTGGGCAAACCACATTTCCTCTGTGGGCCTCACTCCTCCTTGCCTTTGGCTGTGTGTCATTCAAAAGAGTGTCAAATGCTGCTGTTGTGATTCCATACCTTCTTCTCTTCAGTCCTTCTGTTATACAGGGGAAGTCAGTTCCTGTTTGCTTCCTCTCATTTACATCTTGTGGGTATGATTTCTTGCTGCTGTTGGTACAACCCTAGTAGATGAAAAAGAAAGTTGCCTTGTTGTCTCACTGAAGTGTCTACCCTAGCTTCAAATAAGCTATCCCATGATAAACAGAGACTTGCATTATGACCTGTTTCCACTGGCACAAGACACACCTTCACAGCAGCGTGTTTCTTCAGCTGATGTAACTACAAAAAGCAACACATGCTCACTAGAATGAAGAAAAAGGAGATTTTTCAACCCAAAGCACAAATCACCTTGGTTCTGCAGTGGTAATTGTGCTGGGCAGTGAATGAACCACAGAGCTTTGTCAGTATAGCAGGAGTTCAAGCTTCACAATGAAACCTGGCATGGAATTACCTCGTATAAATGATACTGCCATTGCTTATTGCAGAGATTGCTTCTCTTAACACAGGCAGCTGGGTGACAGTGAGCCTGTGCTGAGTCACAGGGCTGTGTGACAATACCTAGAGAGTGCATCCTTTGCTCACTGCTGCCCAAAGAGATGCTCAAAGCTATTAGCAGTACACTGTAATGTAGTGTTCTAGCATCACCTCTGTGTTACTGCTCACAATTTGACCATGTTTATGCTCTTCTCTGCCTTTTAGCTTTTGCCTAGATTTTGGTGTGACTTGGTAACTCTCTGTTCACACTGGTACCAAAATCCTAACTACACATCCTCCTGCCACATTCTTTCCCTTAATTAAAGATTGGAGCTTAATTCTACAATGAAATAAAATGTGATATTTAATATTCCCTGCTCTGCATTTGAAGTAGTGCTGGCATTTTGGAAAGTTTGTGTTACCTACCCTAGGCAGCAAGGTAAGGATTCTCCTAGGGCACAAAGTAACTTAAACTTGAGGATGGAAGAGCTTTTCTAGTCTCCACTGGGCTTTTAAAGTTAAACAGGCATCAGCTCTTCTGTGCCATAAGAGGAACAAACCTTAAATTCCTCAGACACTTACAGCAAAAAGGATATTTTGTTAATGTGAGGAAATACAGAAATGATGTGCAGCATTTCAAACCTCTTGTGTACCAAAAACCAAACCACCCCTTCTTCCCTCTCCTAAATGCTAGGAGAGGGAATGTAGAAGAGATGGGAAGATATTTCCAGGTCTGACAAAGGTTTAAAATGAGCTTCATGTTCTTCTGCCAGTGGGTTACTCAGGCTAAGCTGTAAATAGTGTCTGTTCAGCATTAATTGCTGTGGCTCTGTGATTCCTACCTCCCACTAGGACTTCCATGACAAATCAGATGCTCTTGGCCAAACAAAATTCCAGGGGGGAGGAGGGGGAAAGTAAACAATTAGCAATGGGGTAGGGCACCAGCATTAGAAATGTAAACAGGGATGGAAAAGAATGTCCTGAAATATTGGATAAGAGCAAATAATCTGTTGCAGCAGAAACTAATTAAAAGGCTATAGAGCAATTGCAATGTTGTGGATTGTTCTCAGCATGCCATCTGAAATGGGAGGGTGGTGAGATTGCTCTTGGGGAGACTGGAAGAGCTCTCCTGTCTGTCTTGGAGTAGAAGCAATCAGCTGCCCTGTTTGCTGAGGCAGGCCTGCTTTCCTTGCTGCTTTGGAGCTGGGAGCCTTAGGCCCATTGCCCTGTTGGGCTGCAGCTCAGCCATGCGCCATGCTTTGCTCCTGCTGAAGCAGGGCTAACAGCTCATCTGCTGGGACACTGCTTTCTGGACAAGTGCACTGGGAGCACCAAGTGGGCAGGCAGATTAGGATAAAAAGCTTTCAGAATGAGCTTTAAGCTGTTGGCTGAGGGTTTTTTCCATGTCTTTTTGATTTTTCTAATGCTGGGTGAGACTAACCCTTACACTTGAGTTTGAATATTAGGAAACAAGACAGGGAATCAAGTTCCTGAAAGAGATTATGCTTTTTGTTTGTTTGTTTTCCTTATGTTATTTCACTAAGAGGGAGGGGAGATACTTGGCCAAGTTCAGTTGTTCACAAGAGTTCCCTAGAAGTGTAGCTAAGTTACAAATGCAGCATTTGAAACATTTCCAAGTGCTGTGACTGTATCCTCTTCTTGGATGTCTAGAGTCTAGTACAAATTGATTTTTCTCTTGTGTCTAGTAGCTTTAAGGCTGAGCTAGTAGTGTTGTCATGAGCTAAAGCTAGTAAGAAAGTCTCCTAAAAGCCAGTCCTGCTTTCATATGCTTAGCAATTGTTCCTCTGCTTCCCTGCAGGTTACATCTATTTCCTTTTACTGTAATGCCCCCATATAACCACTAATAGCCTAGGATCAGGATCTGGATTCTGGAGAAATCAGATGGAATCAAGCTATCAGCTATAAAGGGAAATACTCTCTTTTGTCCCTACAGCCCTTTTCATCAGCAAGCTGCAGATGTCTAGAGAACTCCAGCTGATGTGTAGGTAGTGACACAAGATAATGCCTATCATCTATGGCAGTGGTGGAAACACATCCGAGTTCTCTTGGCTTGCCTGTCTGCTCTTCATTTCAGTTCCCACAAATACAGTATGGCAGCCAGCCTTGCTAGCCTGTAAATCCTAACTTCTCTGATCCTGAAGTGGCCAGCCTGTTGCTGAAGATCATTGTCCTTTATTTCTTGACTGAGCTTGTACAGCACAGACCTTGGCAAAGCAAACTTCCACTCCATCTGCTCAATATACTTCAGCTTTGAAGTGAAGTGGATATGTCTCAAAGGTCTGTCTTGTTTTTCCTTCCTGTCTTGCCTTTAGTACCAAACTTTATGTTGACTTTCATGAAAAACAGCAGTATTAGAACTGTGAAGCTATTCCATCAGAGCTGGTGAGGTTAACTACTTGGAAACTGTTGTGGTACAGAGGGACTGATGTGCTCTTTTGTTGGAGAGCCCAAAAACAAAGGTGGTTCTTGGAATAACTTTAAATGAAAGTAATACTTTTGGTACTGGAATGATATTGGAATAAGCTAGAAGGTTGCACTATTGTCTCTGCTCTCATAACCATGGGAATGGAAACTACCAGGGATGATAATAGAAGTGGAACACAAAACCAAATGATAATTATTATTGTTTTAAACTGAAGAAGCAATTGGCTTTTGCTTGCCCTCTGTTTGGCTGCAGATGAGAGACATTGCTGAAAAGGCTTCATTATCCATTAGCTAGGAAAGCTTTGCTTTCATCAAGTAACACTCACTTGGTGGCACAAGGAGTATTTCTCTCCTTTGAAGAAGACAGCAGTGTCCTGTCCTGTGGCTTCAGCAAGTGAGAGTGTGACAGGGTGGAGTTTCCTGGCTGTCACTTTCTCGAGCACCTAGCAGCACTTGAAACACTCCTGGGTTTGTGTGGATAGACAGATGCAGATCTTATTTGGATGCCAAGAGGCAGCCATTAGGGTTATTAGCCAGGGGTGCTGTGAATGTGCAGAGCACTTGGGAATGTTTTTGGAGGCTAAGGAGTGAAATGATTCTGGCAAGGATGAGGGCAGGCCTGGGGGAACAAGCAGTTCTGTAGTGTGTGAATTGCAGTGTGGCTGGTTATTACACTGCTTATGGCCAAGAGACTTGCTTCAATCAGATGCTAGTCAAGCCTTTTTCTTGGCTATCCTTGCTCTTTCTCTTTGTCCTTATATTCACATCTAATCAGAAAGTTTTATTCCAGCTTTGTAATGAGTTCATCAAGTTCCTGTTCTGGAACCTTCTCCCTGTCAACACAGAAGAGAAGTTGCACAATTGAAAATACTTACTAAAGGGTGTGGAAGTATAGAAAGATTTAAACATACCAGGCTTGACTTTAAAAGCTGACGAGAGGAGAGACCTCTTTCTCTATTAAAAAGACCCTAATCTACCAACAGAACCAAACAAAAACTCCAAAATCAGTTCAGCTTTTGCTCTGATGACCCAAGTGCTTCTGGTGTTCATACAAAAGATTGATATTTGTATCCCACTCATGTTGTCTACCTGAAAATGTAGAGACACTGGAGATATGCAAGATACTCCTGAACCATTTAATGTCCCAATATTGACACCTGTACTATGAGATCTCTGGAGGGGGATTGCCTAGCTAAGGTGAACGCTTCTACAGGAAGGATAAGCACTTGGGAATATCAGAACATGTCTATGTCCATATGGATGTGATATGTATGTCAGCTGCCAGAGCAGAAAAGTCAAACATAGAGGGCACTGCTCCCAGTTCTAGTCTTCCATGGAACAGATTTTCAAGGGGAAAATGGATAAGAATTAGCTCCATTTTGAGTTAGCAGCAGCTGACTTGCATAGCTCCTGGCAGTGTGGAAGCATCCCTATCCTGTGTTTTGGAGTGCAGGAAAAAAAGTAGGAGTTCTATCATGAAGTTCTGATGATACCAAACTTCAGTTTTTAAGCCCAAAAGAAGGGAAGCTGTGGCCTCTGTTGTGTGTAGTGCTAATCTTTGACCTTGTCATCTAGGTGAGATTTGTTTTCCCTGAATTGTGATTGTTTTAACAGTTGTATTCCAAGTGGCTGTATAAAAATTGCAGAACAAATACTTCATGCCTAGAGGGTTTATGTTTATATTTATATATAATATTCCATCCATTTCCATTATGTGTGTTGAGGGAGGTAAGCTGGGTATGAAAACTTAATGCCACACTGAGTCCTGTTTTTCCTTTCAGTCTTGAGCTCAAAGGAGGGAGAACCACTTAAACTAGGTGCATGTTCTGCACTCCTATTAAGAGTGGGTACAAGCTTTTTTCCTCCCTTCTCTTGAAGAATCAGTGCTCCTCTACAGCTCCTTTCCTTTAGCTTGTGATGGTAGAGCCTTTCCTCCTGCATTTCACAGAGCTGATGGCAGAATGTATCCTGATAAGTGGTGAAGACTGCTGGGGACTGTTGCTTTTCATTCATTTCCTGAGAGGATGAGCCTACAGCTTAGGCACTTGTGTTTGCAAAACCCAGTCAATTAACATGGAAGCTGTGTGGGAACTGGAACATCCATACTGTGGAAATTTTCCTGTTTCCAACTAGCTTTTCTTTGTGCCTCTGAGCCCAGGATGTCTGCCAAGAGAAGTGTCCCCTTGGGAGCTTGTCTGTGGGTGGGCTGGCTAGTCTCCTGGATCTGGTTTGCATTGAGATCTTTGACAGTGTCAGTTCCTGGAGAAATGTGTTTCTAGAAAGCATCATTTTTTCTATTGGGGGGAAAAAAAATAAGTTTTTCTAAAATTTCTGCCTCTCCTGAATGAAAAACACAGAAGGGAAACTGAGGAATTTGATGAGCTCAGCTGGCACTATCCTCTGAAATGTCCAGCAGCAGAATAGCCTGTGTCTGAGTGGTCCAGCAAGCCCTGAGGGCTGAGCTCTTTTGACCAGCCCATGTGGGTGAAGAGAGGAAGGTGGCAAGAAGTGGCAGTTTTTAAAACTACTAAGTTAGCAGACATAGTTCAGTGACTATTAACTCTGTCAGAAAAACATGTTGGTACTTTTAATTCATATTTTTTTTATTAAGGTTTGGTCCTTGTGTGTTTATGAACACCCAGCACTGGGAGAACAGTAACTGGACATCATTTCTCTCCTTGCTTGTGAAATAAATGCCAAGTCCCTGTTTGTTTCACTTGCATGGCCCTGTGATAAATAACTAGCTTGTGGAGTATCAGATCCAGTGCAGAGCCAGCAGCACCCCTGCTCACTGTGGCACTGAGAACCATCAGGAGCTCTCAAGAACTCAGTCATTAGATTTTTCTGAGCACAGTGTTTTGGCATTTTGAGTACAGCTAATTACATGCAGATCTTAATCTTCTAGCTTTTTCTTGTAATTAATTATTTCTTCATTATCTTTAAACTCTTTCACTAAGCAGTTTACATCCTGCTCTTCTCCCTGCTTTAGCAGATGTCTTGGGAAAACAGATGTTTCTCTTTGCAAGAGAGAAGGCTCATCCTTATCTAGCTGGGGGAAAGCTCTGCAGTTCAATTGGCACCACTGACAATGGGAGGCAAGCAGCACATTGTTCTTGTGCTGAGCTAAAACTCAAACACTTGTCTAGCACTAAGACTGGAATACAGAAATACATGTCTATTAAATGCATATTCCAGTCATATGTCTGTAATTTATTATGTGCCCATATTAAAAAATACATAAAGTATATATATTGAAAATATATGCCTTGAGGTTTTTCAACTGCTTTGAGTTCTTAAATATTTTGACTGGGCTTTTAGAGAAGATCTGTCAGTGTTTGTTAATCTAGTCTCACTGAAGCTGGTGGCAGGCTGGAGAGTTGGGAAACATCTTTCAAGTGATTCATTAGTTTGAAATCTTCAGGGGTTGTTTAGATAATGTTAGCCCATGTGCCTGGTGAATTGTATTTTATCCTTTGCCTGCTTGATACTGAAGGTGAAATAGTTAACATTTTAAAAAGATTATCTTCAAATGTTATCTCCAAATTTCTGATCTCATTATTTAAAACTGCTTTTACTGACAAATCAGCTTCTGTGGCCAAAAGATAACTTAGATTAGTCTTTAATAGGTATTTGGAGATAATCTTTGTTAATTAGGATTTATTAACCTTCAGCCAGACTCCAGTGTTTGATTAATTTAAGGGAATTAAACTCTTAAATCTGACTAATCAAGAAGAGCAGTCCTCTCTAAAGCTCTAGTTCTTCATGGCAGCAATCAGTGGGCAGTTAGCCTGCCTGTGGATTTCTGGATTGAATCCCATAGATTGAGATTTGCTCCTGTAGATTTGGCATATTTGGCTAGCAAAGGCATCAGGTGTGCCCTGCTCATTCCTGTCCTGTCAGGCTGGGACAATGCTTTGGATCACTCCAGTTGCTGACCTAACCCAAGGAAACCACCTTCCTTACTGCATAGTGCAGTAATGGTTATCCAGTTCAGAGAACAAATCCATGGATGAGTGTGTGTATGGAGCCACGATGAGTCAGAAGGATGAGTATTTTCATGTATTCCTTAGTGAAAGAATTCCTCCCCCTGCTGCTTTCTGTCAAGTGGAGGATGCAATGTACCTGAGCCCTGGCAGTGCCTCCCTTCTGCTTTAGGTGCTGTGTAGCCATTGTACAGGCTTGGGGATTAGCTACATGTGACTCCTCCTTTGACCCATAACTCAAGAGGAATAATGTGTTTCAATGTCTGAGCAGCTTTGGAGTGTTCTTTCTGAGTTTTCCAGAAGTTTGGATGATGCTACTCCACACTTTGTACTTGCAGTGGGATATCTCAGGAGAGATACAAACACTGCCTCATCTGTTTCATTCAGTCACTTAACTAACAGTTCTCTTTCTGTTGAAGATAACCTTTTTTGAAGTAGGGGAGAACATTATTTGTTATCATCTTAAAAACCTTCATGTTCTGTGCTCACAGAGGTGTTTTGGAAGGCTGTGCTGCCTGTCCACATGTTACACATTCAATAGAATAAACATGATTTGGGTGAGTCTTGTTTTGGTATTAATCAAAATCAATAAACCTTACAACTAAAAAAAAGAGGTGCAAATCTAGTACCTACAGCTTTGTCTGGAATTAGTTTGCTTAGCAAGGCATAAGAACCTGTTAGTCTGTTATGACAGATGCTTAAGGAAAAGAAATTCACCAGTAGTGTGGGGTGTTTCCCCCCCTTAAACTAACCCAGGATTATCCACGTAAGATAAGATTTATCTCTAGTAACTACTTGATTTCCCACTTAACCCTATTGAAAGATTTTTGAGGCTTTATGAAGACTTAGAAGAAAAAAAAAAAACCAACAACCCAAACCCACAACAGAATACCATCTGAAAACCCCAAAACCTAACTCTCAGACATGTCATTAGTGACCTGACAGATGTACTGAGGTGGAGCTGCATCACTAACCCCTGAGCCTGCCTGGGAGCATCTGCAGCTCCAGCCTGAGCAGCTTTAGCTGCTGCTCTGAGCTGGGGCAGGACAGAGCTGGAGCTGCTCTCTCCCTCCTCAGGAGGCTCTGCTCAATCCACTTGCTTTTATGAAAACAACAGGAGCAGAGAGCTCAGCTGCAGGCAAACCTGTTGTAGAATTAATGCAGGATCCTTTTAGAACATGCTCAACCTTTACTAAATCTCTTAGTTTAGTTTAAATCAATCTTAACCTGCATTGAGATCAAAATCATTCGTGGTTGAGAGAGAGAATGAGGAAGATGCCTTGGGTAGGGTAAGGTACAGTAAATCTTAATGTGTTCACAGATGTAAGGAAGAGCTTTCATCAACAGGACTAGTTGTACACCAGAGTGTTTTCTTGCTGTGACTGCTCTGTAAACAACTACTACATTGAATTCCATATGGTTATGCATCTTGTGGCTAATAATCTAATAGTGACTTCACTGTCTTACTACTGTAAAAAGCAGGAGGCATAGATGGAGAACACCCATTTTTAGGCTGTGTAGCTTTGGGCTGTTACTTTGCTTAAAATCCCTCTCAGCCTGCTCTTCTCTACTCTGCCTCTGTGGCTGCTAAGCAAAGCAGTGTGGCAGCTCCCCTTCCGTGTGTTTTTTGCATGTTCCCCATGACAACATAACCATCTCCTCTCACTGTCCAGAAACACTGACAAATAACAAACACATCTATTGTGTTTTCTCAGTTGCAAGCTTCCTTAGAAACAATCTCATGACTTTGGATGGAAACATATTCTAAACAGACTGCTGAAGAGAAAGAAACAGACGTCCTAAACTGACTATGAGTTAGGTCTTACAAATTCAGATCCTCCACTTCAGATAGTGTTTACACTCCTATGTACATAATGCAATACACCACAGGCTTGTCTCCTACTCCACCCCTTTAAACATAAACCAGACATCTTGGAGATCAGAGTCATAAAAATTACAAATGGCAGTTATTGAAGTCATTGACTCAATCTGCCTTCCAAGGCAGGGTCATTCCCAAGTGTAGGTTAGCTGCAGGGTTCACTTTTGCTTGTGGTTAGTGGTTTGGTTTTTTTTGCATGATATTTTGGAATGATTGAGTCTGTGCATTCTAGTTTTATTAGGGAATTTTGACTGGGAACTTAATAGGTTAGTAGAGAAGAGCAATTACATTTCCTTGAGTTAACCCTCAGTATGCTGGTAAGTCCTCGCTTGACTACATAAAGCCATTTTGTCCTAACTGTTAAACTGCACTGAAGTGATGGTGCCCAAGAGTAACTTGCTCTTTCAGACAGTACCAAAAGTGAACCATAGGATGCTGAGCAAAGAAATGTAGAAGACATCATCTAGTTGTACTGAATAGTATATTCCATGCACATGGACTGGTAGCATGATGATTCTCTTCATCTGGAGGTCATTTGCTCAGAGCTGTGACAGTCTGCCTACTGTGCAGTGACCTGTACCATGTAAACTAAATGAGTTTCCATGTGGTTTAGAAGAAGAGGGGCTTCTGTCCTTGCTGTGACAGTACTGACAGAAGGACAGAACAGAAGATGCTGGTAGCCATTGCTTGCTGTAGTGCCTTAAGAAGGCAGCTCTAGTGTAAAAGGATAAACAGGAGGATTCAGACACAGTATGTAAAACAGAAGGCATGGAAGAATAATAAATTAGATTTGACTGAAATTATATTACTGCAAATAAAATCCTTATGACTTTCTTTGGTATACATGTTTGGCAGGATCTGCTGGCATGGGAGTCACTTTGGGACCTGGAGTTACGCCTCAGCTTCCCAGGGGGACAAGGGAGGGGTTGCATGTACCAGTCTCCTCGGTTTTTACTTCTCTAGATCTCATTTCTATGGAGAGAAATGGATATTTGGGGAGTTTAGTCAGGTGCCTACCCTTACCCTGGAGGTTTGGGTTCAGACTTGATAGGATTTGTGAAGCTAGTACTTGGCACTAGAGCTGTTAGGTGTTTCTGCACTAACCTCTTGAGCCCCAGTGCATCTATCGCAGGTCGCACAGTGTTACATTGCTATCACTGAAGCTGCTTGGGTTGCTTTTAGCCCTCACTCTGGTCTCTAGCTGTCCCTTCTACCATATCACCTTGTTAAAGGCATTAAGGCTGTTGTCTATGCCTCTCTTCCAAACTTCTGATCACCTCTTTTGGATAAGTGTAAAGATAAGCAGCGGAAAAATAGGCAGCAGTTCTTTAAGATCTGTGTGAAAGAAATACTACACAGCAGAGCATACCTGACTTTTAATTGTACATTTTAACTTCCTTAGAACACGCAATGAAAATATTGTCAACAGCAATTTAATTTTAGTTGGAACTCATTAATCAATTGTAACATTTCAGTGCCTTGTTTTACACACCCAGGCATGTGCTCCTGAGACTACCTGTAATCTGAAACTCAGCCAGACACTTTTCAGGCTCTGTCATCCATCCAGAATATGTTTACAGAAGGAATATTTCCACAGCTGCATTTTAGGGAGATGGATAGGTGGATCTTCAAGGATAAGAAAAGGAGGAAAATTGAGGTAATTGGTATTGCAAGAGAGAACTGTTGAGTATTTTCTAACTCAAAACTCTTACCTCATATCGAAATGCTGATGAACCTTCCCTTATAAAAACAAACAATAATAGCAACTACAAAATTACCAAATCACAAAACACTTGATACTAAAACACTTTTAGCTTTTCAGATGCTGCTAATGCAGCTCATTATTATTTTGAGAACAAACAAGCAGACCTTTCAACACTTGGCAGTGGAGTTTGGAAATACTCAAATATTTCTATGTTTAGTGGCCTGTGTGGCCACAAAGAAAAATATGCTAATTTCAACCAGATCTTTGTGTTCTTAGCTGAAGTAGTAGCTAGTACATTCTAGGCATATACAAAGCTTTTCCCCTCCCAGGAGATATTATAGCTGTGAATGACTTGGACAAGAGTATTAATTTGCTGCCACAACCGGATGAGCTATAAAAATGAGTAGAGATAATACTGGGTTAGGTTTTCTTGCTTCTGCAGCAGCCAGCTTGCTTTTTTTTCTTCTAATTTCATAGAAAGAAAATAGCTTTTAGTGCTTCGGTTTCAGAAGTTGTGGTACAATTATTGTTTTATGCTCTCTTCCATTTTTTGCTGCCAGGAGGTTCCTGGAATGTGTAGAGGATAACTTCCTCACACAGCTGGTAAGTGAACTGACCAGGGAGGGTGCCCTGCTGGAGCTACTGTTTGTGATCAGAGATGGTCTTGTGGAAGATGTGGCAGTTGGTGGTTGTCTAGGCAACAGTGATCATGAAATTATCAAGTTCTCTATTACTGGAAATGCTAGGAAGAGTAAGAGTAAAACTGCCACTTGGGACTTCCAAAGGGCAGACCTCAATTTTTTTGGAAGATTACTGAATAGAATCCCTTGGGAATCAGTTTTAAAGGGTGCAGGAGTCCAGAAAGGCTGGACATTACTTAGGAAGGAAATCTTAAGGGCACAGGAACAGGCCATCCCTATGTGCCTTAAGACAAGACAAGCAGCACAGACCAGCCTGGCTGAATAGGGACATATTGCTGAAGATCAGGGGAAAAAAGAGAGTTTATGGCCTCTGGAAAAGAGGGCAGGCCACTCCTAGTGAGTATAATATTGTTAGGTTATGTAGAGAGATGATTAGAAGGTCCAAGGTATGAGCAGCTAAGGACTCTGTGTAAAATTACACTAAAGCATTTGGCAGTTAAAACTAACATAATGATAATGGTAATGATACTTAACCTTGCTGTTTCTAGTAAAGTATTTCCTCCCCCTTCCCCTCAAAAAACCCACAACCCAGAACTTCTTTTCAAAGGAATATTTGTCTTCTTTGGGAGATATTGTTTCAGTTCAAGCTTTGTTCATAATTATCCTGTGTGAATGTAGAGGATTCACACTTGAAGCTGGTGTGTAGTTGTGAGTAGTGTGAAACAAGTTACTCTGACTGATCCCCTCCTGAGATAGAATTCCTAGTTAACATATGGCTTCTGTTTCAAATCTAGCTGTAACTAAATTCCAGTGGAGTTTTCACTGGATTTCAGTAAAACTTCCTGTTCAGGTTGTCCTTAGGAAGCTGTCCCCACTATTTGACAAGCAAGTAATTGCTCTGAACACTGCTGCCCAGGTTCTTCCTGATGCCCAAAGGAGCCTGTTGTTGTTTGTGGTTCACCTATACACCTTTGAATACCACAGAGCATCTGCAGTGGTTCAGAGCCCAAGGCCTGCAGGCTGTCTGGAGCTGAGCCCCTGTGCTTACAGGCACAGTGCCTGGATCTGCTTTTGGAGGGAGCTTTGGAATACCCAGGGACTGCCACAGCCTTCCTGAAGGAGCTGGCTTGTTGCTGTCATTCAGAGATGTGCCTTGAGCACAATAGTTGCCATGCCTTTGCAGCAGTGCCTGATCATGAGCATTTGCTGTTTTCATTAACGAACCTTTGCATAAACGTTCTCCTTGCCTTGTGTTCTGGAGCTGAGCTCCAAGCAGCTGGTGCAGTATCCTGTGTTATGAGCCACAGCCTCCCATGTGGAGAGCTCATCCCTGGCTTTTATTTCAGGTGTGCAATTCAGTGTGGACAATGCAAAAGGAAAGAGGATGTCATCCTCAGGATGACTTATACACTGAAAACAAGATTTAATCAGCACTAGTTAATACTCCTCTGCAAAAGCTTATTTTTGTGGGTTGAGCTTTCCCTTTACTTTTGTCAGCAATGAATGAGATGGAAGGACAGGCTTTTAAAATAAGTGGCAGTGTGCTCACTCTGACCAGTTGCTGAGAGCTGGATGTCTGGTGGATTGAGAGCACTCTACACTGCATCTCTGCCATCAGAGCTGCCCTGGCTGTGCCCTTTGTGAGGAGCAGCTGGGAAGCCTCAGACCACAGCCCAGTGTTTGCAAAACTGCTTGTGATGAAAGGAGCTGTGAGCAGCAAGTGGGAGCTGGGCCCTCTTACCATCCAAGTCCTGTCTGTCAGGATGAGGCATAGACCTATACTTGCTTATCTCCTGCTGCTTCTCCTCTGGACAATCTGACTACAAGTACAAATGCAACACAAAAGGACATTTCCTCTTGAGTACAAAGGAATTATTTTTCCATTTTGCAGGAACAACTGAGCCATGGAAATGCTTGCACGTGTTTTCTGCTTCTAATGAAGAGTAATAAGAGTAAGATAATTATTTTCCCCGACTTAACCTTTTTGTATGTGGTTTTTTTGTATGTGGTTTTTTCCACCTAGTCCTCAAATATTTTAGATGATTAAAATTCCAAATATAACTATTATCTGAATAAGAATTTTGATCTGTTTTCCAGTATACTTATTCTTTCTGTTCACCAACAGATTTGAGCATTACATGGGACTAGTCAGTTATAGCACATTATGCAGTGAGAAAAAATTCATCATGCTCTGTTTTCAGGTGGAAGTAAACAGTCTTTTTCATCTCTGATAACTGCTCTTGGCATAGAATTCAGACTTCTCTCATTCAGGAGCTGCTATGGCTCTGAAAGATGTGATGCTTTTGCTCAGAACAAAGGTGCAATCCAGTATTATTTTAGCTCTCCGGATTTCCCAAGGCATGTGGCTTTTGGAAGTGGCACTGATAGTGGTTTGAGAGTGAATGCTTTGGTCTGCTTTCAATGTGTGTGACTTCCATTTAGAAACAGAGCATAAAACAAAAGAGCACTGAAAGCTTAATCAGTGACTTTTCCCCCTGGGAGAGCAGCTGTATTCCTTCACCTCCTCTCCTTCCGTAGGGATCTCCCTAGGATGCCAGGATGCCCTGCTGGTTGCACAGGAACCACAGACACGTCTGTTGCTTTAAGAGGCAAATAACACATCAGTGGCTGCAGGTTTAAACTCTTGATTGACATTTGGACATCAGCAGATCTCTCTGGCTTTCTACAGTGATTTTGTATACCACAGTACCTCAGCCTAGCCTCCTCCTCACTTCAATGTATTCTAGTTACTGTCTTCAGGTCTTGGCACAATTGCCTTGTTGTCATACAAAATGCTCTTTATTTTGTTTATGTTTTTATCTGGAAAACCTCTGGCACCCAGAGAATTCCCATTCCTGTCATCACACTGAAATCTAATCCTTCATGCAGTAGTACCACAGTCATGGAGAAATGGTTTTGCTTCTGAAGGCAGAGTGTAATGGAGAGGCAGAGATGGATATACAAGAGGGACAAAAAAAAATCTGATCTTAGTGAAAGCTGTTTGTCTCTAGAATAACAAATAAATCTATTCTTCCTTTAGAGAGGGTGAGCCTTTAGTGTGAAACCTTTTGGGGCTTTTTTTTGTGTGCCTCAAATGTTGTGATTTTGAGTTTGCAATAACTTAAAAGAAGTAAAGAAGGTCTTTTCTTTTCTTACAGAACATTTGGGCTGATTCCAGTGTGCTTCTGCAGCTTTGGGGTGTGTGTATAGTTAAGGTGATAAAGTGGGGGAGACAGAACATGGATAGAGATATGTATATCAGTTGTACTAAATCAGTGGTCTAGGGTGCCTTCAAATTTAAACAATACTAGAACTTGAAATCTCTCTACAGCCATTAATAAAGGAAATATTGGGAAGTGCTGTTATCCATGGCTAGGTATGAGATCCAGGGCAGTATAGTCTGTACTGCTACACTGAAGGTAATTAAAAGTACTTGTCAGTCTTTGACTCTTTGGCCATATTCCACCCCAATTGTTTGTGAATGGCTCCAGTGTTTGTACCTGCACAAATCTGCTTTGGCTTTTGCAAATATTCATGATTTTTTTTTTTTGCATGCAACAGTGCTTCCTGACATCTGCTTCAAATCAGTCTTTTTTTCCTCCAATATTCATGTATGCCCTCTTGTCCTGTGCATTAAACTGAAAACAATTCTTGACTAGGCATCCATATCATGTAGGATTTTGTGTGCTTTTTATGAACACCATCTGGATTTGATAGGATGCATTGTTTCTTGACCAAGTTTTGTATCAGGAACACTCTCAGGAAGGAATCTGTGGGCCTTTCTTCCTTTCCAACCTGAGATAGCACTGTCTCTGTCTACAGCTTCACTTCAGAGGCTTTGAAGGTCACCAGAAGCTGCCCAGCCTCAGAAAGCTCTGTTCCTGAAAGCCTTTCCTGAGCTAGACTCCTCTAGAGAGCCTGCAGAGCTCCAGCAGGCACTTTGCCAGAGCAACAAATTAACATTATTTAACATTTCTGAAACTTTTAATCAAGCTTGTTTTAGGCCTGCAGGAGAACTGGAGCATATATTCCCATCCTCTGCTTAAGAACATTCTTGGCTACTGGATGGCTTTTCCTAAGTGGTCCCAGCTCTAATAATGTCATCCTAACAAGCTGTGCAAAGAACATGGTGCCTTTTGTTCTTGGGGCTTCATGCACAACAGTTTTGCTTTCAGTCTACATGGGTCTGCACCCCATGATTTTTATTTTGGGTTTCAGGTTCAGTGGGGAAAGAAAGAAAAAGCAAAAGCAGTGTTTTACAGGGTTTTATGTCAGCTCCATAAACTGGCCCATGTTCTCTCTAAAGATGTGTGAATCTTAGCTAACCTTTTATGAAAAGGTTTGTGTTTGTAAAGATATTCAAAAGGAGCACATTGTGTAGTTTATGACTTCTTTATGAACATTTGTGTTTTACAGCTGTAATCCTGCCTCCTGAATGTTATAATATAGCTGTTGCTTTTGCTGTATGGCTAAGCTAACCAAATGGTTCCTCTTTGGAGCCCTGTTTGCAGATGGCTTGTGAAACATTCAGCTTTGCAGATGAATTGTTCTCTGTTTTGCACTGTGGCCAAAGATACTTTTCTTTTTTGGAAGGCTTGAGCAAAACCAGTTCAATCACTTGTAGGAGAGTGAGGAAAATTCAGGTCCAATATTTAGAGCGACTAAGGTTGGAAAGCTAGTTTTACAAGGAAGTAGTTCACTCTAAGAAGTGCCTGAGTATGATTGAGAAGGGGTTATTTCTGGTTAAATTAGAAGCCAAATCCAGGCAAACATGGAAAATGCACCTGTGGAGAAAAGAGTGAACAGAATAGCTCCAAGTTTTTCTGGATATTTTCCTAATCTTTAATAAAGCTATGACTTGATGTAGGAGATGCTCCTCATGTTACATCCTTCAGCAGAGTAATTCCTTCCTTAAAGGTGCAGGGAGCAATAAACACAGGAGTGTGGGGGCTTTATTCTTGCTCAGAACACAACGGGTTGTCAAAGCAGAAGCTTTTCAAATGTTTTTCAGTCTAAGTATATTCCAGTTGGAAATGTTTCAGTCACAGGAAGGATTACATATGGAGGGAAACAGATGAGATCCCTCCCCCTCCTGCCCCCTTCTGGGCATGGATTCGTAGTGTACAGAGACCAAATTCCAATCATTTGCCTAAAAAATAGTCCCTGTTGTTCTAATGACTAGAGGAGCTCACACAGAAGCAACTGCAATTTGGTTTCACCATAGTGAATGGCTTGAGGATGATCAGCTTGCTTGTGGAAGAGCAGTGGTGGTCTGCAGCAGAAGCCTTTTTGAGGGGTGACTTGTGCATGGAAAGACTAGAAGGTTATTAATTCATTCCACACACTCTTGAAATGGGATTTGCTGTGTGGTTCTTCTCTCTTCACTAGCTGTAGCTGTGCTCTTACTTCATTCATTGAATAATCTTCTACATCCTTAGCTTGGACCCTAGCAGAATTAACTTGGACAGTTAATTCACAAGGAAACTGTTTTTCCTGAGGGTGTGAGGTCACAGTCTGAACCCAGTGGCTTAAGTTTCTTTCCTATACTTCAGTGCTCTCCATAAACAATATAAATACTCTCTTAGGAGCAGTATCTTAATAGAGAGAAATGTCATGACTGTTCAGAGTGACATGCCGTTATCAGCCTCCATTTTTCACTGCTTTTTTCCTTTATCTCATCCATGCTACAGCAGTGCCTGCATCACAGAGATGGTGCACTCCACAGCACTTCCATTCAAGTGGCAAATCAAGTAAGAGTACTGGGTACTACAAGAGTAACTTCATACTGGTATGCTGATATACACACACTGCTGTCTGTGAGGCATCCTAAATGTATACTCTTCATTCAAATGGACTGTTCAATCTGTAATTAGTAAAATGAGAAATGTGCAAGAACACAACCTACTTGGTTCTTTTTAAACAACTCCTCAGTAGTCATGAAGAGCTGAAAGTTTTCCAGCAAACTTGCATAAGAAGGCCTCATAGGAAGAGCAGGAGCCTCCTGTTCTCATGCCATAACATTCTAAGCTGTTAATATTTGCAGCATTAAAAGGTTTTTGTATTAATTCAGCTTCACTGGAGCAGTTATAGTTTATGTTGTAGTGATGGTAGAATGTATTGTGTCTCCATTTAATGGATGGGTCTGCAAATAGAAACCATCCTAATTTGAGAGCAGCCTTGTAAAAGGAACGTGCACCTCATTTCAGGTCACAGCCTTTGCAAGAAATGGGTCCAAGGCACCTGTAGAAAATTAAAGCCTTTACTCCCCTCCTACACGAAATTTTCAAGAGGTAATTACCCTTAGTGTGAAACATAATGCAGCTCCCATTAAGAGGAACACATGGAGTGAAAATTGAATAGAGTGCTTCTGAGAATTACTGGGGCTGTGGGAAGCAGCAAAAGGGGTGTTAGCTTCACCTTTGTCTGCAACCATCTCTCTCCTTATCTTCTGCAGTTTATGATGAGGCTGCTGCTGTTGCCATTTGGCTCAGCAGACAAACACAGGCTTCTTCCCCCTCCCTGTCTCCTGCCAGCCACTATGTTGCTGTGGAGCTGGCTGCTGCAGGGCCAGGCTCCCACTGCTGGCCTCAGCCTGCCCAGCTGCTCTGTGTTTGCCAAGTGCTGGCATGGAACTCTCTGCTTTGGGCTGAGCAGCAAGGATGAGAATGACAAAGTGGGGCTGCTGGCTCTGGCATCTCACTTGGTGAAGCCATTCTTCCATCCTGCAGGGAATTTCCTCTGTGGAGATGGAGCTGCAAGTTAAGCTTTTGTGCTTTGTTCTGGTGGCTGAGCCACACAGCTCCAGTTTCCTCCCTTATTGTTGGGTGCTTGGTTTACATCTCTCTGCTACAGAAATACAGCAAACAGGCTGTGTTCAGGTTTTCTGCTACCACCAACTACAGAATGATGATAAAAGTTCTGGTTCAGAGCTTGCCCTGGTATTTCCTCTGTTCCTGCTAGTTTTGAAGATCTCTGCCAAGTTATTCAATTGTGTGCCTGCATATCTGCAGTACCTGATTGCTCCTGGGTTTGTTGCAGTTCCAGCTGATGACTCTTAGGTCAACAAGGTGTGAGATGTGCTGGCAGCCTTGGGCTCTTAGAGAGCCTTCACTTGTACTTGGAGAGGCAGATGGTGCCTTGGCTAATGTCAAACCATAACAGGAGTATCTTGCAGTGCAGCCTTCTGGGCCATGTTGGCTCTACTCCAGAGCAGTTCAGTGTAATTGCTTAGACTTCTGCTTGGTTTGAGCATTAAAACTTATTTAAACGTGCACTGAAATCTCTAGCCTGCTGTAGAGACTGCAAGTTTGACTGAAACACTGTGAGCTGGTTAGAAGGCTTTCTCCATTAATTCCTGGCCATTTTTTAGAGCTGTATTGTAGAGTTAATCATCAGCTAGCTTGCAGCCATGCCAAGTGTAGTTTGAATTGTCCCCAAACCCCCTGGGAGGAGAGAGACTACAGTTTCAGATGTGACAAAAATCCCTCTAGTTCTGTGTCTCGTGCTGAGTGCTAAGCTTCTACAGTTGAATATGTGGTGGCATATGTTGATTGAGTTTGAGGGTGGGTGAAATTAAAGATCCATCCAAGCCTTTGACTACCTAAGTAAGAATATAACAACCCCACAACACCTGCTTCTCTTTGCTTTTTCCTTTCTCTCTTCTTATTCTTCCCTGCAACATGGATAAGATTTCTCTGACGAGATGGTGAGGAGATGGGAGCTCTAGTGTATGCAGTGCATTTTGCTCTTTGGGCCAGTCTTATGGCAAGCTCTTGTTTGGCCTTCTGGCAGCACCAAACATAGGCAGAGTTGAAATAGCTGCTCCTGCCAGTTCAGCAGTCACTCAATACAATACCTGCAGTGCTTTGTGCTGTCTCAAGATGTATTTCTTGTTCCTCTGCTAGCATAGTTTGCGTTGTGGAGTTGCACTTGATTTCTAGATAAAACAGAGTTAATTTCTGAGCAAAAACTTGGTTTTGCCATGCCAGCTTTGCAAGCTAAGCATGGAATTGGAAAGCTGGATGCTGGCTTTTTTCTTGCTGGTAACCCTCATTGTACACTTACTGTGAAAGTATATAGGCAGTGTGTTTTGGCCTGTAAGGCAGCTCCAGCACAAATCAATGCCCAGTTAGAACCAAATGCTTTTTTCATGTGTAAATTCAATAGAGGTAACACTGCTTAGTTACATTTCACTCTCTACTTCTTTCCTCTAAGCTTTTGAGCTACTTTGATTCATATCTAGATTTTTTTTCTTATGGACTGCTTCCATGTGAAATTAGAGACTCAGATACTGAATACACTTGTAATTCAGCATTTCCTTTCCAGCAGTGGTTTGAAGATCAAAAGAGCTGTGAGCCTGTGTTGTCTGTGTCTGCCGGAATGGGAAGCTTCCCTTCCATTGCTTTAACTGACAAGCCTTCCTGTCCTTTCCTTGCCCTTTCTCTCTTGCAGTGCAACTGTGCTCATATTTAATTTAGATGGTGAAGTTACTTGTGTAGCTGTACAGTTTTTTGCCCAGCACTTTGGGTGCTGTAAATGTGATATATATATTTCAATTAGAATCAAGCTGTAGCCTGAAGTTTTAGTACAGGTCTGGACTGGAATGTTCCCTGGGTTCCAGGAGGTTTTGGGAAGAATAAAGCCAGGTTTGGACTCGAAAGTTCCCTGCATTGCAGGAGGTTTTGGGAAGGATAAAGCCATGCAGTTGCTTTTCTATGTGACTGGGGATCTCTTCCCTTGTTAATCACTTTTTGTCTGAAAGCTGACCAAACAGCACTTGGGCTTTCCTCCTCTGGTTTGTTCTGATCCTCAAGTAGATGAGTAGTGCTGTGGGTTTTTTTTTGTCTCCTATACATTTTTCTAAGGGCTTAAAAAGATTGTATTTACAATTTTGTCATGGCAGTTGCTTGCAGTTTTTGAGGAGAGTCCTCAGGTTTTTGTCTTCTGAACTGTAACACTGCCAGGACTGTGATTTGTACCTAACAGCAAGGTACAATAACAACTGCCTGGAGCTGCTGTGTTAGTGATGGGTGTGGATGGGCTTGATGATCTTAGAGGTCTCTTCCAACTTTAATGATTCTGGCATTTTGTCCTCATGGACCATTGAGAGACTGAGGCTCTCCACTGCTCATTATATATCTGGTGATCAGTACTCAGAGTTTGCTGAAGGTAGCTAAACTACATTTACTCCTATCCCAGCTACTCCAGAAAAACAAAACCTCTTCTCCCTTTCAGTTTAGGGTGAATGTTCTATTTGAATGGTGTGTTAGAGAACAGCACAGATTGTGTGCAGTGTCTGCAAGTCTCTCCTTGGAAGCAGCCTTTTGATAGCTTAGGGATTGGACTGGAT
Organism: Bucco capensis; assembly: GCA_013396975.1. Lineage (NCBI taxonomy): Eukaryota > Metazoa > Chordata > Aves > Piciformes > Bucconidae > Bucco > Bucco capensis. The sequence goes on along the minus strand of VWZO01018408.1, from coordinate 6,400 downwards.
GACCTTTAAAGGTCCATTCTGACCCAAAGCATTCTGTGATTGCTGTGAGCAACCAATTCACAGCCCAGACATGGAGCTTCTGTGATGAATGTGGGTCTGGAGAGGTCACTGCTGGAGGTGGCTGCCCTCTCTGCAATACTTCCAGAACCTTTCCTTCACCTGTAATTACTTCTTCATAGCCTGTTGTTAAAGGCACTGATGTAGTATCCAGTAGAATGAGACACTGAGCTGGGTTTTAGGAGGACATTCATACAAATAATGAGGAACCATAAAACAATTCTTTGACAAGAAATAAATGCTGGCTAGGACAACTTTTCCTCTCTGGATTATAGACAGGTGCTATTCTAATGGAAACTCCACAAGTGAGGGGGAACTGAAGAATCACTTCAGAAGCTGATGTAAGAAACAAATGGCTGCAGTTCAGTGTTACTTCAGCAGTTGGAAAGTTAAAAGTAATCCCAATAGCAGAATTAGTGGGCAAACAACATACTGGTCAAAGGTGCATAATAAAATTGATGTTGTTACCTAGTTCTGTAGTTTTCCATGTGTATTTGTAAGAATGTTGTGGATATGATTTGTTTTTCTGCATACAGACACATGTGTCCTTTAGCTTTTCTGTGTGGTACCTTTCCAACAGAGAGGTAAAAAGCGGGTTTGGATAAATAGAATTTTCAGCAATGCTGTGTGTAAACCATTTGAGCATCAGATATCTTAATGACTTTTACAGGATCCATGAAAACTGAAGTATTTTGGCTGAGGGCTGATTTGCATTTCACAACTGAGCACCTTCCAAGTCTGTCCTGGTCATTTGTCCTAGCACTGAGAAAATGTCATTGCAGATATCCTGAATGTTGGCTTTGCCCAAGTGATGTGCTGGTTTCTCTCATGATACATTTTTGTTAAAATGAAGGGGTAGGGACAGACCTCCCAGGCATCTGTTTTAAATCCAAGTTGCTTTAATTTCCATGCATGCCATCTTCTATCCATCATCTCTGCTAATCCTCAAATAGTCAGCATGTGCAGGATTTCATATGTTGTCTCACAGGCACATCTTTAGCTGGTGTTTTCAAGCAGTTCATAAATATGTTTGCTTTAACATTCTCTAGCTTGGGTTTCTAAATACAGACTCAAGAGCACAGTGTCCTGCAAGAGTCACTGCAGTGTGTTTAGCATCTTTCAATAAAACCAAACTTAAACAGACCCAGCTGGCAGTCCACAGGAGATGTTTGGGCATTCTTTCTACTGAGACTAACAAGACTAAACCTTAGATGCATTTGTAATTATGTGAATCCACATGAACTCCAGGCTGTCATTCAGATGGTTTCAGAAGAGAAGGGATTGCATCACAAAATACCAGTGTCCTTGTCTGAGGCTGTTCCCCTTCTCCAGCAGCTGGGAAAGTGATAGTATTCTGCAGTAAGCCATGTCTTTCTGAGGTTGATTCTGAACTGATTGGCTGCCTACTTCAACTTGAAGGAGAGTTTCCTACTTCAAAATGGGACAAAGATCAGGGTTGTGATTGTCTGTTCTTCTGTAGGAAGAAAGTACTTTGAAAAATGCATAGCTTGGCTTTATCTTACTGGAGAGAATACTGGGGGGTGTGGGACATATAATAATGCCTAGGCCTGAAATAAACTCAAAGCAGAAACACAATGCTCTGTTTACCCAGGAGAGGACTCATTTGCCCCCCACCCCCCAGCCACTGAGGTGGAGACATAACTCCTTCAGGTGAGTTCCAGAAGTGACCTCAATATTGGCATTTGCCTGGGCTGAAAGAAAAGGTTGTGGTCAGTGTGTTAATTTCTCCAGTCTGCTGTCACTGAACTGGTCACATATATCAAATCACTCATCTGGGGTGACTCAAGAGAAAGGTGAATGTGCAGTGTGAGTTCAGGATGAAGAGCTCTGGTCAGCCCCAGAGCCTGTTCCACTTGAGAAGCTGTTCTCAACTACTAGAACTAGAAGAAACTTTTTGCTCATATCACTTCTTATAAATGTGGATAATTTAAGTCTTTGGAGTAATCTGAAACAGTGTGAGCTGCAGTATCGCCCAGTTTGCCCCAGGAGCAGAGAGTTGCTAGCCCAGCAGGCTTTTAGCTCCTAGAGCTTTACAGAAATGCTAATGACATGCCAAATAACAAACTGAAAACAAAAAGAAGTGCTCAGCTCCTGAAGTGGCTCAGCATGCTAATGACAGGCTTCATTAGAGTATCCTCATATGGATAATTGCTGCAGCTAGGAGCAGAGTAGATGCAATGCCTCTTCATTCACAACGGAGTAAGTGCTGAGTATTAGAGAATCATTGAGTGCTGTTAACTTGAGAGGCTGTGTTGGGCTGGCTTGATAGAATGAAAGCTCCTTCTAGGGTGAGATTTTGAATGATATGGGCAAACAAATGTCTTCTTAGTTATTAACTTGACATCTGCAGTGGTGGTTAATGCAAATTTGTTTGGCAAGGGATCAATTCCAGAAAGTGAGAAAGGATGAGAAGATGCAACACCCCTAAACAGTAAATGTGCAGCTCTCCATGTATCATACCAAGCAACTACTGTCAGGAGGTTTGTTTGATTTACTGGATAGGTTACTACAGCTTTCTGTCTCCTTTGGGATAATCGAAGGAAGGGTTACATTTAGCAACTTAAAAATAACATTAAAAGAAAATTCCAAAAACCCTTCTTCACCCCCAAAAGTTTGATTTCATGCTAAATATCTTCATTTTTACACATACACATTGAATTTTGACATAGTTTACTTTAAAATGATACCTCATACTTTGTGTAGGCCATGCATATATTGGGTGTGCACACATATATATCATTTAATACTGACCTTTTGGGTTCCTCTGTTAATGAACTCAGCAGCATTCCAAGCACAGGAGGTCATCCCATTCCAGGTGCAGCTCTGTCTGATAGAAGAGCATCAGCACAAATGTGTTTGTGCCTCTCCAACAGAAGCATGATCTGTTTCAGATGTGTAAGATACAATGAAGTGTTAACCTGCTTGCAAGTAATAGTCATTATTTTGTTGAAAAAGGAAGGTGCTTTGGGCTTGGAACCAAAGCCTAGAGAGGCACTCAGATCTGTTTTGCAGAAGTCTAGAGTCCAAAGGTCTATAACTCTTTATAGAAAGATAATGAACAGTAGGAGGAATGCAGGATTCAAGGGCTAGCTGGGAAGTTGTTCTTAGGGAAGAACTCTGCATGCGCAGGTTGTAAAGAGGCACTGCATCCCACAGACCTACCTGAACTGTGCTGACTCCATCCTTTACTTGAGTTAAAATAAACTACCTTAGTTGCCAGTATAACTAGAATAAACACATGGAGTCAACAGTGTGTCCTGGCAGCCCCAAGGGCCAACTATACCCTGGGCTGCATCAAGCACTGCACTGTTAGCTGCTCCAGGGAGGTGACAGTCCAAGTCTGTGTGCCCTGGTGCAGCCTCACCTCGAGCACTGTGGGCACCACAATGTAAGAAGGATTTTGAGTGTTTGGAGAGCATCCAGAGCAGGGCCATGAGGATGGGGAAGGGTCTAGAGGGGAAGCTGTATGAGGAACAGTTGAAGTCACTTGGTCTGTTCATCCTGGAGAAGAGGAGACTGAGAGGAGACTTCATTGCAGGCTAGAGCTACTTCGTGAGGGGAAGCCCAGGGGCAGGAGTTGATGTCTTATCTGACTAGTGACAGGACCCAACAACAACAACAAAACCCTCAAAACAAACCAAACAAACCCATCAGTATCTGCAGTTCATGAGCCATTTGTACAATGATACTATACTTGGGGCAAGGAAAATGAGGTACATGAAGAGTGTACCCCTTGAATCAGAGTTAGTGATAGGTTTCCTTTTCTTATTAACTCTTAGATCACCTATTCAGCACTTCTTTTTGCAGTAAAGGAAAAGTAACTTCTTGAATCTCACTTACTCAAACCTAAATTTCCATCTGTAACTTCCACATCAAACGTGGTCATTGGTGAATTGGTATGAATCACACGATTACTGTTAGAGTTGGGAACAAGGGGACTGGCCTTGATGTGCTTGGGAGAGGCAAAGCAGATGCTTACCTCAGCATCTTTTAGGCAACTAAAGTTTATCTTGTAAGAAATGTTTTAGTTACCTAAGCCATTGGACATTGCTATGATACTATTTGAAAATGTGTATTGGTGTATGGGGGTAATTTAATAGATTGTGTCCTGAGTACACTGAGCAGACTGGGAGCCTATCTCTGTTAATTTCATTGATTAAATACCAGGGGATTGATGTTTATGAAGAGCTGAGTATGTCACATAGTCTGTGTCTAAAATGGTGAGATTCTCAGGCAGGAAAAGGACATCCTGTTCCCAGTCTTTAAGCTCTTTCTGAAGCCTGTTTAGTGCATTCTGTAGGGAAAGTTAACTTCTGTGGAAATTTGATATGATAAAGACATTAAAAATATTTAGTTTGCAGTGCTGATGTCTCAGAGTTTGTGTCCAGATGATAAAGCTGTGCAATGGATTGGGCTAAAATAAAGGTGCTGAGGGACTCTTTACCTAGAGCCTTTGCGTGCTCAGATGCTATTCATTCGTCTTTATGGCTCCTGCTTTGACAAGTGAAATGTAACTGCCTTTGCTTTCCAGACCATATCCCAAGTGTTCCAGAGGAGATGAAGCCAGCTGATGGAAAAGCATGTAGGCAGAGACAGCCAGCTCTTGTGCTGCTCCCCACCCCACATAATCCCCCATGCTTGACAGGCCAGTTAAAGGTGCAGGGCAGCATGGGCTTTGCACTGCAGATTCCCTCTTCTGTACTCTGGGCTTACACTTGCTCTCAGCAAGCTTAGAGAATACAGTGTGATGAATTATGCTGCTAGTTTTCTCATTTTGCTAAGCCTGGTTGCATTTTAAGCTCTCTTTTATGCAAACCATGGCCTACTGCTTTGTCCAGAAAGGTTGATCCAGGAGCTCTTGGAGTAGCTGAGTCTCTGAAGCAGGTGTGCTGTGTGCCTTTGGGAGACATTCCCTCCTTTTGTCTGCCAAGGAGGGCAGAGGAATTTTTGCTGTTCTCCAGCTGGGAGAGGAGGGCTCTACTGCCCACAGCTTTCATTCTGCCATCACTGGAGAAGGAAAAATTCCTCTTTCACCTCACTAATGTTTGAGTGAGACAAGTTGTGCTATGATGTGAAAGATGTAAAGAGTGTAATCTGCTTCCTTAGCAATTTGACAATGAAAATTGTGAATAGCTGATGTCTTAAGTCCTCTAAAGTGCTAAGAAAATTCTTTTTTTTTTTCTTCCCCTTGAAAAATTCCAACTTTCATTACCTGCCCCTGCTTGAAATATTTTGATCTTGGTTTGTAAATCACTGTGGGCCAGACTCTGAAATGATTTTCCTTACCAAGTTGTGTGGTAACTGTGGTTTAGTAGAACTCAGATTTATGATGTGACTGCTGAAGGGCTGCTAAGAATTGACTGAGGGTGTATTGGAAATGCACACTTGATGGTGACTACTGCACAAAGCATCTTCTGCTCTTGTTTTAGTGCTAAATAGTGTGTCACTGTCTTGTCTTTGGCTAGACCTTGGTTAGGTGCTGTGGTCTCATCTGTGCCTGCAGCTTTCATGCAGAAAGCTCACTGGAATGTGAACAATTAATGAAAAGGGGAACCTTTCTGTTTAATTCCACAGACACAATCCTTCAAGAGCTTTCTTGGGAGACCAGTGGGGATTTTAATATAGTAATGGCAATATCTATAACATAGGTGAAAAAAAATAGCTGTTGATAGACTCATTTAATTGTGTTTGATAATGTTTGGTCAGTGGGATGGTTTAAAGGAGGTGGTGCTATTTGTGCTACTATTTACCTCTGATAGATCTTCAACACTCAGGAGCATAAGCAGCTTCAGGACTTAACACCTAAAACTCCTATGGTGTGTGGCATTTCTCTGGGTGACTACTAAGGGGAAAAAAAAAAGACCCTAAACCAGAAATAAGAAAGAATCAAAATCTGCAGAGGGATATCTTAAATAGCTCAAAGTTACTTGGCAAAATGGTGCCCCAGTCCCTCCCTGTAAACAAGTCTTAGCCTGGGTTAGGCCATTTGCACCATGGGATGCTCCTCTAAGCCACGAGCACCAGCTGAGGGCAATTCCATCCTTGTGGCCAGCTGACAGAAGTTTGCTCTCTTGATGAGTTGAATACCTGCCAAAGTATTGCATACTGTGTTAAATTAAAGAGAGAGATTACTGGTAGGCAAAATACATCTGTCTGATGATAAAGTGCTATTTTGATTCAGCTTCTCACAGAGCAGTGAGTAATGAATAATTCAACTCGCTTGCTTCCCCCCCAAGGAAGAAATCAGGGAGGGGGGAAAACTGCCTCTAAGTTTGATGTTGCTTGTGTATGTTCATTGTTAGTTAGCTGTTTTCCCTTGGTT